>OZ038501.1:36552721-36585221 GCA_964036315.1 Acanthosepion esculentum
AGATAGATAGATAGATAGATAGATAGACATGACGAGACTGGAATAGATAGATAGATAGATAGATAGATAGATAGATAGATAGATAGATAGATAGATAGATAGATAGACATGAACAGACTGGAATAGATAGATAGATAGATAGATAGATAGATAGATAGATAGATAGATAGATAGATAGATAGATAGATATGAACAGACTGAGATAGATAGATAGATAGATAGATAGATAGATAGATAGATAGATAGATATGAGCAGACTTAGATAGATAGATAGATAGATAGATAGATAGATAGATAGATAGATAGATAGATAGATAGATACATACATACATACATACATACATACATACATACATACATACATACATACATACATAGAAAAGGAATAGATTGAGAGGGAGACAACACAGAAACAAAACTTAGTAGGAAGTCAATGATAGATAGATAGATAGATAGATAGATAGATAGATAGATAGATAGATAGACATGAACAGACTGGAATAGATAGATAGATAGATAGATAGATAGATAGATAGATAGATAGATAGATAGATAGATAGATAGATAGACATGAACAGACTGGAATAGATAGATAGATATGAACAGACTGAGATAGATAGATAGATAGATAGATAGATAGATAGATAGATAGATAGATAGATAGATAGATATGAGCAGACTT
The DNA here is from genome assembly GCA_964036315.1 of Acanthosepion esculentum. Classification (NCBI taxonomy): domain Eukaryota; kingdom Metazoa; phylum Mollusca; class Cephalopoda; order Sepiida; family Sepiidae; genus Acanthosepion; species Acanthosepion esculentum. The sequence continues at coordinate 36,553,404 of OZ038501.1, forward strand.
AGATAGATAGATAGATAGATAGATAGATAGATAGATAGATAGATATGAGCAGACTTAGATAGATAGATAGATAGATAGATAGATAGATAGATAGATATGAGCAGACTTAGATAGATAGATAGATAGATAGATAGATAGATAGATATGAGCAGACTGAGATAGATAGATAGATAGATAGATAGATAGATAGATAGATAGATAGATAGATAGATAGATATGAGCAGACTTAGATAGATAGATAGATAGATAGATAGATAGATACATACATACATACATACATACATACATACAGAGAAAAGGGATAGATTGAGAGGGAGACAACACAGAAACAAAACTTAGTAGTAAGTCAATGATAGATAGATAGATAGATAGATAGATAGATAGATAGATAGATAGATAGATAGATAGATAGATAGATAGATAGATAGATAGATTTTGAACAGACTGAGATAGATAGATAGATAGATAGATAGATAGATAGATAGATAGATAGATAGATAGATAGATAGATATGAGCAGACTTAGATAGATAGATAGATAGATAGATAGATAGATAGATAGATAGATAGATAGATATGAGCAGACTTAGATAGATAGATAGATAGATAGATAGATAGATAGATTGATAGATATGAGCAGACTTAGATAGATAGATAGATAGATAGATAGATAGATAGATAGATAGATATGAGCAGACTTAGATAGATAGATAGATAGATAGATAGATAGATAGATAGATATGAGCAGACTTAGATAGATAGATAGATAGATAGATAGATAGATAGATACATACATACATACATACATACATACATACATACATACATACATACATACATACATAGAAAAGGAATAGATTGAGAGGGAGACAACACAGAAACAAAACTTAGTAGTAAGTCAATGATAGATAGATAGATAGATAGATAGATAGATAGATAGATAGATAGATAGATAGATAGATATGAACAGACTGAGATAGATAGATAGATAGATAGATAGATAGATAGATAGATAGATAGATAGATAGATAGATAGATAGATAGATATGAGCAGACAGATAGATAGATAGATAGATAGATAGATAGATAGATAGATAGATAGATAGATATGAGCAGACTTAGATAGATAGATAGATAGATAGATAGATAGATATGAGCAGACTTAGATAGATAGATAGATAGATAGATAGATAGATAGATATGAGCAGACATAGATAGATAGATAGATAGATAGATAGATAGATAGATAGATAGATAGATACATACATACATACATACATACATACATACATAGAAAAGGAATAGATTGAGAGGGAGACAACACAGAAACAAAACTTAGTAGTAAGTCAATGATAGATAGATAGATAGATAGATAGATAGATAGATAGATAGATAGATAGATAGATAGATAGATAGATAGACATGAACAGACTGGAATAGATAGATAGATAGATAGATAGATAGATAGATAGATAGATAGATAGATAGATAGATAGATAGATATGAACAGACTGAGATAGATAGATAGATAGATAGATAGATAGATAGATAGATAGATAGATAGATAGATAGATAGATAGATAGGTAGATAGATAGATAGATAGATATGAGCAGACTTAGATAGATAGATAGATAGATAGATAGATAGATAGATAGATAGATAGATAGATAGATAGATAGATAGATATGAACAGACTGAGATAGATAGATAGATAGATAGATAGATAGATAGATAGATAGATAGATAGATAGATAGATAGATAGATAGATAGATAGATACACGGAGACAGATAAAGAGACAGAGATTAACACACGGAGATAAATAGATGGAGAGAGATGAACACACGGTGATAGATAGATAGATAGATAGATAGATAGATAGATAGATAGATAGATAGATAGATAGATACATACATACATACATACATACATACATACATACATAGAAAAAGAATAGATTGAGAGGGAGACAACACAGAGACAAAACTTAGTAGTAAGTCAATGATAGATAGATAGATAGATAGATAGATAGATAGATAGATAGATAGACATGAACAGACTGGAATAGATAGATAGATAGATAGATAGATAGATAGATAGATAGATAGATAGATAGATAGATAGATAGATAGATAGATATGAACAGACTGAGATAGATAGATAGATAGATAGATAGATAGATAGATAGATAGATAGATAGATAGATAGATATGAGCAGACTTAGATAGATAGATAGATAGATAGATAGATAGATAGATAGATAGATAGATAGATAGATAGATAGATATGAACAGACTGAGATAGATAGATAGATAGATAGATAGATAGATAGATAGATAGATAGATAGATAGATAGATAGATAGATAGATAGATAAATACACGGAGACAGATAAAGAGACAGAGATTAACACACGGAGATAAATAGATGGAGAGAGATGAACACACGGTGATAGATAGATAGATAGATAGATAGATAGATAGATAGATAGATAGATAGATAGATAGATACATACATACATACATACATACATAGAAAAAGAATAGATTGAGAGGGAGACAACACAGAGACAAAACTTAGTAGTAAGTCAATGATAGATAGATAGATAGATAGATAGATAGATAGATAGATAGATAGATAGATAGATAGATAGATAGATTCACCTCTAATCTTTCTGTATGTTCTCGTATTGTTTGTCCTGCACTCCCCTTCAAAAGATCCTCCAATTCATCAACAGTTCCCTTATTATTGTACAAAGGCTGGGGCTAAGAACTTTTGCAACAAACTAATAGATATTTGAACAAAGTTATTATTCTTTATACATATATACCGCCATCATGTAGGTAGATACGTGCATAAACTTGTTCATTATGTAAGGAAAATTTACAAGAAATTTCCGCTTCAAAAGCAGAAATATATATTTATATTTTCTTTTAGTCAAAAAAAAATTCTTTAACTTGAATTTTTCCTTTTGCCATTGTAATATTTTATTAAATCTACGACTGGGTTCGGCGAGCCGACAAATAATGGAGTCTCTAATTGGTCAAAAAGCAACTCAGTCGGACATTTATTTTATTTTTGACTCATTTTTCAAGAACTTGTTTAAAGAAAACAAGGATACAAAAAAAAATAATAATTTTAGAAACTTGGACAATAAAATACTTCATAAAATAAGTTCTTTTCTGCAGGGCTACGGCTGTCAGTTCATCGGAAAGTTGGATATTAACTTCGTCGTAAAATTGTCCAATTAGAATTGAGAAAGTATACTGAACAATGTGTCGCTTGTTAAACTACGTCTTAATTAGACAATCTTCCTAAGTAATTGCAAATTTTCTGGGAAATTGACACTCTATAATTTAATACTTATTTTATATATATAGGAAACTTCATCTTTGTTGTTTTAGTCGACCTTCCGATCGATATTGTCTTCGATTTTTAGCAGTATTAGCTGAGTTCATTAATGAAGGTGTTTTACCTTAATTTTCGGATTGTCCTTATTTTTTGTCTATATTTCTGAGATGAGGTATTGTAACTAGTTACATTGTTCAAGCTATTGTCCTCATCTTTATTGCTATATTCACTACTTTTAAGCCGTTGTACGCTCCGGCCTTCTTCAGGTGATGTAAGATGGAATTTAAAACGGAACCCTTTATTTAGTCGACGGAGGTAGATTGTTTTTAATTCCATGTGTCATGCCTATGGCTTATTTCAATCTCAGTTAATTCCCCAATTCAACTCTCCTAGGTTTTTGTTCCCTCTACTGTGGCCAGATATTGAATTCATAACTCTTTGGGCCAAGTCATTTCTTGGATCACTCAACCAACGTTTTAGTCACTGAGCTATGTGTTCAGTTCGAAATTCCAACGTAACGGCCGTAGCGTACAACTATCGAAATGTCGTGAATATGGCAATAAAGATGGGGACAACATTCCGAACAATATAAATAGTGTAAATAGTTATTTTTTGTGTTTATGACACAAGGTTTCAACCAATTTATCCTATAGACTTCTATATTTTCTAACCTTAAGATTAAGTATTTTCCATACACTATACAAAAATGGGAAAATTATCTTCACTTTATTGCTCTTGACTCGGCATTTTATCTACATTTTAAGTATTGTATGTTTACGTTAAAACAAGAATATAAAAGGAAGTCCTGAAGATTGGAAACAACATACATCTGAGCGAATGAAATAAATTATAACCGAAATGGATTTTTAATGGAATGTCTTTACTTATTATTATTATTATATTGCTCTGTTACTTACATTGAGTTCTCCTTGGATTAAAGTCCTCCTTGGAATTATCCCTACAGATTAACAATTGGCATTATTTATAATTGCTCCTTATATCCATAATGTATGCTTGTCTTTGGTATATTCTCTTTGGATTACCTTAACAATCTACGTTTTTACCACGAAATGTATAAATTTACTCCAGACTATTTCCTGAAAAACATTCCCTACTTTTCCTTACATCCTTTCTCTCTATTACTCACTGATAAAATAATTGACCTTATAAAAGATTACGATGGAAAACTTATTTTTACCTAAGCCCCAAGATACACTAAATTACAAAAAGGAAAAATATAATCTAAAATCTCAAAATACTCGACCGAATAATAAACTTCTAGATCCCTTCGAAGCTGATATGTTTAACTTAATTTTTTTTAAAATGCCTTTAGAAAGCCATCTATCTAATTCTAATATAAATCTTTTAAAAATATTAAAAACATCAAAAATTCTAAGATGTGGATTAAAGCCGATGAATCCAGAAATATTCACAAAAATGAACTCTCGAACTATCACAAACTCTACCTCAATAAAATCACTATAATAAATCAACAATAGCACTATTTCTTTAATTGAAAAAGATACTGCTGATTTTGCTAATAAATTTGATATTGCAGACAGAATGGGGAAAACTCATATTTGCTTTTTAAATACCACAAACCTAATTTCGACAATAATTTACGATCACGATTAATTAATCCTTTCAAAATGGAATTAAGAATAATTAAAAATATATATACTTAAAAGAATAATACAGACTATACAAGAAAACTATCATAATAATATTTAGAAAGATTCTTCGGATACTATAAAATGGTTCCAGAATATTAAAAATAAAAATAAGGCTACTTTTATCCAATTTGATATTACAGATTTCTACACCTCCATTTCTAAAGATCTATTATTAAAAAGTTTAAATTTTGCTAAAAATTATATTAACATTACTGAGTATGAAATTTAAGTTAATCTTAGCTTCTAGATAATCTTTACTAATATATAACAATTCTACTTGTGTTATAAGTCTTAATGATAACTTTAACGTTCATATGGGCTCATATGACTCCACTCAAATAGCTGATTTAATAGGTATCTATTAAACACTCACAAGTAGGTCTTTACAGAGATGATGGATTTACTTTCATCCAAGATAGTAATGGTCCTCTGTCTTCTAGAATGCAGAAAAAGATTATAAGGGTTTTCCAATTCCTGTGTTTTAAAATTGAAATCTCATCTAATCTTAAAATAGTTAATATCTTAGATATCACTTTCAGCCTCTCTAACAACGCATTTAAGTTATTTCATAAAGAAAATCAAATTCCTATTTATATTGATATCAGTTCCAATCACCCAAAGTTCATAATTAGATAAATCCTTAACACTGTAAACACTAGAATTAATAGATTATTGTCTAACAAATAATTTTCAATGAGAATAAAATAGCTTATAAAGAAGCCCTCAATGAAAGTAATTTTAAACAAAAATTAGTTTACCTGGAAATTAAAAAAAAACAATACATCTAATAAAACCAAAAACAGAAAAAGAAAGACATGGTTTAGCCCACCTTTCTGTAAAGTACCTAATATAAATATTGGCTGATTTTTCAATAGAAAAATTCTAAAAATCAGTTATTCTTGCTCTAACAACATATATATTATTAATTCATACAACATATTATTAAAAACATTTTATGACAGCAACACACCAAGAAACAACCCTCTTTATAATTATGAAACCGGAACTAACTGCCAAATTGGAGGTATCTTTATTTCGAAAAATGTAGTATACCAAGCTACCATTTTTCCAAAAGAAAATATCAAGGAAAACATAATAAGCAGCTATATCCGCTGGGAATTAAAAACAGAAACTTTACAATCACTGGCATTCATTTTCCAATGCTTCTTTAAGATACCAAACTGCTCTATCCAAAAATTATTAGAAACTTAAAGATGGAGGCTTCAACCCGCAAATTAAATGGGATATCATCAGTTAGTCTCAGACTCCCAACAACTTCCGGGACAGATGCAATCTATGCATACAAGAGAAAATTATAACGATGGAATATAAGAATGTTGACAAATTATTGAATCAAAGGAACGAATTTATCTTCAAGTGTAGACAGAAGAACAGATTTAATATTCCCTAAAAACATCGATTTGGGGGAATATACACTTGAAGCGTTGATTCTGTTTTATATGGGTACTAACATTTATATGGTCATTATGTGATTGTCATGCCTACATAAATTATAGTTTTAAATTATTAATTATTTTTATATTAATATTTTTGATAATATTAGCATTGTTATTTTCATCCTTATCTATTTTTTAAAGTTGTTCATTTATTTATTATATTATTTAAATTCTTTTTTTATTTTATTTTATTTATTTTCTTCGTGTCGGATATTATTATTATAATACGATCCATCGCTAAAGTTGCTGGAAAAAGGGTCAATCCGCTCCAGCAAGTACCTCACTCCTCCTGATATCCTTTACCTTTACAAGAGCCAGGCTAAAATGGAGTACTGTTGCCATATATGGGCAGGACCAGCCCAGTCTTCATTTTCCAGTCTCGATAGAGCCCAAAAGCGTCCCCGCGTCATTGTGAGTAACAAATTATTTTCCACCCTACAACCCCTTTTTCACAGACGTAACGTCGCTAGCCTCTTGCTGCTCTATCGCTATTTCCATGGCAAACGTTCACATGAGCTGCGTTTCTTAGCTTCGCCATTTCTAACCTTCACGTCGAAGACCCTCGATGCTATGCACATTGTAGTGAAACAACCTCATTCTCTTTGGGGAGATGTAAGTTCCACTTGGCAACTTATTCCCAAGAACCGCTGCTTTCTGGAACCGACTCCTAATAAGATGCTTCCCCGATCACTACAATCGTAACCTGTTCAAGTCTAGGGTTAACCATTATCTTCTCCTCATATCCGTGTAAACTATGCCTCTTACTCTGTAACTAGGAACCTCCACTAAATTTTAGATACCTAAGGTTTAAATGAATTTTTAACAATGAAAAACATTCTTGTAGCTTTCCTTTTAGCTTTAAATGAAAGGTAAATAGTTAAATTTACTATTTCCAGTAAGCAAATACTCTAGTACATTTCAATTAGAAATTTTATTGATTGGAATCTCATCTTTTTGGTCGCTTTCAGAAAATCGATAAAAATCGATAAAATTTGGCCATTTTGACAGATTTGTAAACAAAAGTTTATTCTCGGTTTTAAAAATCTTCCAAAACTAAAATATATATTCGTGACACATCATTTAAGGAAAATTAGCAAATTTAAAGTTAAATTAATCTTATTTGAAACAAATATTACTTACTAGCATAAAACGTAGTATAAAAGCATTTCTTAACCACGTGGTCTTATTTTTCCGTGAATGTTGATTGATTTATTGGCAGCCTCTAGGTGTTGATACCTAAGTATGGTTGACCAGAAATTGACATAAATTTACGTAATCTAAGTGAACGCTTTGTTTTTTATTTTAACTACTTAGTAATTTTTAAAAATGAACATAATATTTTCAGCAATTATCTAATATTTTACTAAACTTTAGTTACTTTAGCTTTATAGCCTTACATTTTTATCAAAATAACTGTCACAAAAAAGAATAAACTTTAAAAAAAGTAAAAAGAAAAGAAACTACTAATAAAAAACATTTTTTTATAAAATAGGAGTTAAAGTAAAAAATAATTTGAAAGGAAATTTCAAAATGACACCCAAATTAAAAAAAAAAAGAAATTCAAATAGAAACAGAATAACAAAAAATCTAATTTAAGTTAAATTAAAAATTATTTTTAGTAGAATTATATTGGGTTTCGTCTCCAGGTTTTTTCTTAAGTACAACTAAAAAGAAATGCTTAATTGAAATATGACCAACATTAAAATAAATGCATAAAATAAAAATATTTAGGAATTAAAAAAGTAAAAATTACTTTAAATTTTAAAGTTTAAAATTTTGAAGCGATTATTTGCAAAGCCTATTGAGGCCTAAACACGATGAAACACAGAAATGAATAATGAAGGCGTTGCTGACGGACAGATTTTTCAAGGAGGACAACTCTTAAAACACGTGATGGACTGCCGTACTTACGAAAATGGGAATGTTTCTACACTAAAAGAAAAATTAAAAATTATTTTAAAATTCTTGACGCAAAACCTTATTTATTAATCTTTTTCATTTTTGATTCGTAAATATAGTTTTCACTTAATAATAACATCACCTTACCGTATTAAAGTAATGTAGAATTTTAAACGATTTAAATTATTATAATTAAAATTTTTAAAATGAAAACAATTCTTGTTAGAATTCATTATTCATCGAAAAAACAATTTTTAAGATAATAGCGTCCTTAATAAATCTTATTTATAAAAGCAATTAAAAGTTTTTCTAATCAAATAATGTCATAGTTTTATTGCTTTTTTATTTTACGATTCAAAGCAGATTTTCGAGAAACCTGTAGTAAGTTGAAAAAAAGAAACTTATATTCTCCAAGGAGTCCTGCTTTTAACTAATAAAAACAATTTTGAGATTGAAATTTAATTTCTCGAAATTTCATGAATTTAAGTTGGGGAGTAACATGTGTAACAAAAATGATTTTTTACCAAGATTTTCTAAAAAAAAAAAAATGTTAAATAATTTAATTAATTTTTGAATAAATCCTGAAAGTTTCATTAAAATCCGACATTTGATTTTTTCAAGAATTTCTAAATCAATGCGTTTCTCATCTGAAAAAAGGCTCTAAAACACTAATCGTATTACGTCGACCGCTGACACAAAATTTCGAACGTGCCTAAATAATTTATTAAAATAATAAAAATACTTTGGTCTTTCCTCTTAATAATAACATGAACATTTTGACGATAAAACTGTTTTTATTAAGTTTGGGAACCTTTTTACATCATCCTACGCTCTTTTTTTCAGTGTCAAAGTGAAGGTGCCTAGTGTAACCCTCTGCCTCGAGTGGCTCTAGGGACTTGTACATGGTGAACATCATTGCGAAAAAAAATCAAGACATTCTCAGCGCCTGTATTCGCAAGCGGTCACACATCTAGTTACTGACCAGGATCCACGTGGCTTAACTTCGGTGATCTATACGAGACCCGGTTTTTCTACGGGATATGTATGTAAGTGCGTGCGTAGTTTTCATTAAAACTGTTGAGAAAGAGTTAATGAATATAATATTTAAAAATAAAACAGCATTAAAAATGTGTTCTTTTCTTTTTGCCTATGATCGATCTTTTCATATGAAACAACTTCTTAGTAGCACTTAATATTATTGAAAATATTAATAATATTTTGTCTAAAAACATTTTGGATATGATAGCACCATCTTAGATAAGAAATTAAACTTATAAGATTCGCTGGGGAATTTAAATAAGTAAGATGTAAAGCACGAATTAGAAAACTAATTTATTCTCACTTTACAATTGATCAGCAAGAAAAACGGAATTAAACATCGGAAAATAAATTCCGACAAAATGAGAAAAAGCAAAATTAATCTACAAGTTTCTTATCTCATTCTAATTGTCTTTTTCTCTCTGAAATAATTTTTACAGTTAAGTCTTGTGTTAATGTCTTCTTAAGTCAAACGTTCTTCAGCTTACGTTATAAAGTTTCTTATCATTTATCTGTTTTTGTCTATATCCATTTCTCTTCATGTTCTTTATATTTTTCCCCCACTTTTCCAAATACCTAGACTTGAGAGTAGGTGCTGAAAAGTTATCGGCCCAACGACACACCCACCTCCAAAATCTGAACAAATGACTAATCCGGTTTTTAAAACATCGTTTGAAATCAATTCATGGTGGAGCAGAGAATTTCCAAAAAGTCTCTCTTACATAATAATAATAATAATAATAATAATAATAATAATAATAATAATAATAATAATTCTGAAATCGAATTCTCAAAAATGTGGCACATGGGATCATCAACAATCCCCCTTGTAGTTGGAGCCCTCGGATTAGTTGGAAAAGATTCCAATTGACTCATTGTAGCCCATGCCTTAAAGAAATACAAAAGATTGTACTCACAAACCACACCTTACGAAGGGCATATGTGAGATTTTTTTCAAAACTGCTCAGTGGAAAATGCCATGATGCCAATTCTGATCTTTCTGGTCGGGACCCAGAAAAAAATGAGTATACGCCAGAAACCGAAGGAAATAAAACAACAACGACAACAACAACAACAATAATAATAATAATAATAATGTACATATTATGCTCGGTATTTCCCGAGAACTTAGACGATAACGGCTCTCCACAAACACCTTTTTCTTTATTATTTGCAAATGCTATGATTTCTTGGGAAATATAGTGGTGTGATTTCCCGTTGCCTTCTCCACACTTTTGGATACAGAGTAATCCTTCTAGACTGGTTACGATCCAATGCTAGAGAGCCCAGTTCACTTTGCTATTAACCTATATCTAGCGTTGAAAAGAGGTAGATTCATGCTTTTACAAGTGCATTGTTAGAAAGTGAACAAAACGGACGAAGGCCGGAATTTGAATTCTATTTTCTGCGCACATCCCATAAAACAAATGGGTTGTTATATTAATTTTATTAAGTATAGGATTTTTCTAACATTAAATTTATTTACCCTATTCATACCACTAACATCTTTTAGGCAACTTCATTATTCTATCCTCCGAGAATTTTATCTTTTCACAGTAAAAATCTACACGAGTTGCCTTTTCTCAGTATTTTTTTCATTGAAAGTATTTTATAATAATATTAAAGGAGTCCATCGAGAATCAAGGATGACCCAACCTAACGCATGTTGGTAGGTTGCAATGGTTTGCAACCCTCACTCTTCCTATTGCTATCACAGAGCACACAAGTATGATGAGACAAATCAGGGGATGTCAGATAATACCAGATAGCACTGTGTTATTAACTACCTTCGGGTCCCTCCCTGTCGATCTTCCAGGCTGGTTTGAATTCAGAGTTTTTCCTTCTAGACCGGTTGTCATACAAGCATGTCTAGTCTGTCCTTTCAAGGCTACAGGACCCAGGCTGTTCTTCATAAGTAATGTCGTTGTTTGGTCAAAGATTCGATGGTTTTGTTTTTGCAATGGGAGCATTTCAGGTTATCTTCCTTCAATAAGATAGGTTCGTATTGTATTGTCACTTGTCATGCCGACGCGCATTTAAACAAAATTAGTTTATTTTTGTTTACTGATTTGAAAACTGAAGATCTAAGAAAATAAATCATTTTTTACCATATTATGCTTTTATATTTTAAGAATGGTAAAAATACGACAACGAAAACAGTAACCATCAATTGCATGAAGACAGAATGTATGGTCATTAGCAAAAGAGACAGAAACAAGATAAAGTCTACAAGTGCGAAACGTCAAAATAAAGAAGGTACAGACATTTAACTATCTGGTAAGTGTTATAACAGACGACACAAAATGGGATACAGAAATCCGAAGATGAATTGGCTTAGCGAAACATGCCTTTCAAAAGCGAAAATCATTAAGAGACACGAAAATTTCGTTAAAAGCAAAGAGCACTGAACTACTATGTAATATCAATGTCCCTGTATGACAGTGATAGATGAAGCAATCTTCTCATAGACTTGAAGCAACAGAGATGTGGTTCTACAGGAGGTTGTTAAGAAGACCATGAACAGAACATGTGAGCAACGAAGACATTTTAAGAAAAATGGTAGCAAAAATGCCTCCTGCATTTAGAACCAGAAAGGAACAGCTGCAACTTATCGGACACATAAGAAAAGAGGGGTTAGAGAATTTGACAAGACATGAAGGAAAGAGAGGCTGAAATAAATAGCCGGTTTCATGCCTTTTTCAAAGGTATTAGAACGTAAGTGAAAGTATTAAATTCGACTGGAATTCGAACTCGGCTCACTAATTCCTCAATCCGATCCGCAATCCATTACACCACCATTCCTCCAGAAGTCTAGTCTGTAGCTTACTGGTTCAATATCTTCTGAATGTGAATGAAAACTTCCAAGCTGTAATAATTTTGTCTGAGCACAAAAATTCAACCTCTTGTTATCATGGTGGAATATTACGCGCCTTTCTCTTTACTAATTCCAAAGGCTTTTCATTCACTTGAACATTGGTTTATGCACTACTTTATAAGGAATTGGCAATGAACTCATCAGCAAAGAAGTGCATTCCATTTTTACTACATGCGCACATACTATCACTGTCTTGCTACAGTTAACGAGGTTTCATTTCGCATTTCAGCCACCAAATTTCATTCAAGAACGAAGCATTTAAATGCGAAAATAGTCTTCGTTTAACTTATACGGAAGTCACACAACTAAGCGACTAACATAACCAAGCCGATGAAAATTATTTCCCCTCTTGACTTGTATATTTTGAGTATGTTAGACATTATCGGCTTCGTGTAACGTCAATTATCCTCAAGTAAAATCTTCATTTGTTCCCTATTATCCTCGGTTGCTCGAACCGACCGTGCATCATTGTTTAAAGAAAATTTCCCGCTATTAACACGTTAAGCTCATTCACGTTACCTTCTCCAAAAATTTCACAAAACTTTTTTTCATTTTTTCCTTTTATGCGCTTATAGGGCGCGGCTGGTTATGGCTCGCCACAACTTCCTATCTTCTGTAGCTCTTAACAATATTTGTCCTTTTACTATCCCTCTAACTAACACTTTTGCCATCCGCTTTGCTTTCCTTCAAAATGTCCTGTCAGAGTTTTTTAAATTTAAGCGCAGTATTAGACTGGCATTGAGATCTCATCAGCTTACGCTTGACTGGCTACATGTAACCGTAAATTCTATGCTAAAAATTTCTTTTCTCGCACTTCTTGCTTGTGGATCTCCCTTATGTCTCCATGCTTTCCAGCCAACTTTAACCTGCAAAAATTTAAATCCAATGTCAATTGCTATCTACTGTTTTCTTGATTAATCTTTCCTCTTCCCGCTCATATTAATGTTTCTGTTCCTAATTTTTCCTTGCATGGAGTGATCAGTCAGTTATGTGCCATGGTTGATACACGGTTAGACGATCGTGTATCTTTCGATACATGACTGACGTGGCAGATTTTTTCCCGCAGTAGGTTGCCATTTCTTTCTGCGGTAGACCAGTTGCCATCCAAGGCTATAGAACCAGGTCTGTCCTGCTATTTAGCCATATCTGAGGGAGAAGAGTCATACCTTTCCCTGGTTATTAGCACGTAAGCGAATGCAATGGATTCGACTAGAATTCGAACTGGGCTCTCCGATTCACAAGAGGAGGAACGGTGGAATAATGGATAGCGGCTTCGAATTCCATTACATTCACATCTGTGCTAATACCTTTGAGAAAGGAATGAACCTCCCCCAGCTATGGGTAAATAGCAGAATACCTACTGCAGGACGAATGTGCCTGGTCAGTCGTGTGTCGAAAGATACATGATCGCCTAAGCGTGTATCACGCATGGCACATAACTGACTGCATGGTGTGATACCGATTTTTTTTTTTAAATACGAAACTATCTTATAGAAGGAAGGTAAAGTTAAATACTACGATTGCAAGAGAAAAAACAACGAATCTTTGACAAAACAACTACATTACTTATAAATTCAAAAATACAATATATGTTTGGTGGTTCGCGATAAATATATGAAAATTAAAGCAGAGATCACAATCGATATGATTTCTCCGTGTATATCGCCATATAGAAATATAATTCACAAGATGCAGTTTCTCTTGCTTCTCTTTGTTTTCACCGCTGGCAAACTATTGTTTATTACGTACAAACACGCAAGTATGCATAATCCGGTGCCAATAGAATAAACACTAAAACCAATAATTTAACTATGTTGCCAAACGTGTATTACTTGTTTTTTCCTGAAATATATCATTTGTGGTCTAAACTCCCAAAACCGAAACTCAGTACGGATTAAAATACGAACGTGCGTGTCAACTACAAAACCAGTACCTTAATGTAAATTTGCAGAGATTTATGTAAGAAAACAATATGTAGATCGAAATCTTAACAAAAACGCTACACATCTATCCATTGAATGACCACTTGTTTTCACATCTATGACCTTTTTGTCATTCTTCCATTGAACGACCACTTGTGTCTTTCCATCGATGACGTTTTTTTTTATTTTCTTCACACTCAAGTCTTTAACTAAGACATCCACATTAGCTCGACTTAAATATCCTTCTGCATGTTAACCAAACAAAATTCAAGTGAAAGTGTTTTAACCTCTTGACCCACTTTCTTGACACCCACACTGTTCACCCCTCTGACCATGTACTTAAATTTTATTAGACACGTATATTATGTTGTTCATTATTAGGTTGTTGTGAAAATAAGGTCCGATTTTAGAATAAATCTTCTAATTGTGTTTTAATATATTAGCTTGTTCGGAAAATAATGTCCTCTTTTAAATTAAAATTTTTAATTGTGTTTTAATATATATCAGATTGTTCGCAAAATAATGTCCCCTTTTAAAATAAAACTTTTCAAATGTGTTTTATTATATTACGTTGTTCCGAAAATAATGTCAGGTTTTAGAATAAACCTTTAATTTTGGTCTCGTATATTAGATTGGCGCTTGTTTAGAATCCCGCCATGGTCGATTTATCAGGAAGATGACTTCTTGAATTTATCGACCTGGGAAGGGGATTCAAGCGCGCGGTACATTTGGAAATTGCCTGAAAACCATACCATCGGTTGAGCCAATCCTTGTTAGTGAAACTGGATAGAGAGAACTAGTTATGCTAGCATCGGGACAAAGGGTTTGAGCGTACTGGCTTTGATCTGCTTGTCACGCCAGATAATGTGCTTTCGCCGCGAGGTCCGCTCATCTTAGTTGCAGTATAAACCACAGGTGAGCTCTGTGAGTGGTGAACATCCACAAAAATGTGCCTAACTAGATGTCTACAACAGGAATTGGTTAGCCACAATACTAGACAAATATTCTCGGATGCGAGCGGTCAGCCACCCGTTCGGAAAAATAATGTTCAATTTTAGAATTAAAATTTTGTGTTCTAATATAGTATAATAATCGCACAAAATATATTACTCGTTCCCAATGATTAATGTAACAACTTTGTTAATTTTATATCGGCCTATTTCAGAATTTAACTTAAAATATTATATACCCCTCATCTTGAACATAGAAAAAAAAGAAGAGATGCGTTTACGTTTTCGCGTGTATTCAAGCTTGATGATGATGCTTCTTAAACTGCTGACATCATTAACAGAGGTAAGGATCCCCTTATGGTCGTAGAGTACAGCGCTGGTTTCTGAAGTTCCGCAGTGAGGATACAAGACTTGGCGATAAAGGTAGTAGAGGATGTCCACCTGCAATTGACAATGTACATCGGAAAACACTAGTCGAACAAAACCCACGTAAAATTGATAAGGTGAAGAAACTCAATAAACGAGTTCTGCATGAAAGTGAAAATGAAAGAGTCCGCCATTTTGAAGTGTGTTCAATGCTGAATCTGCGAAATTCAAATTGATCCATTTCTTGATCGAATAATGACTTGTGATGCGAAGTGGATCCTTTATGGCAATCGTAAACGATCGGGTCAATAGCTGGATTATGATAAAGAACCCAAACACGTTCCAAAACTAAAATTGCAACAACGGAATATTATAGTGACTTTCTGATGGTCCATCATTGGCGTTAACCATTAGAGCTTTCTGGAATTTAACCAGAGCATCACTGCCGAAGTCTACTGCCAGCAACTGAAACGCACTTTCAATTGATCAAAATGCGACTGACACTGCTTAATCGACGAAACCCAGTCCTCCATTATGACAATGATCGGCCCTATGCTGCCAGGATGACGGACTTGAGGTATGAAGCTGTGCCACATCCACCACATTTTCTTGATCTTTCGCTCACTGACTAACACTTTTTTGAAACAACTTGACAATTTTTAAGCCAAAAGACATGCCGTTGCAAAGATGCAGAAACTACATTCAAAGATTTCTTGACGTTCAGTCCTTTAGAGTTTTACAGTAAAGGCATAAATAACCTTGAAACTCGATGGCATATATGTATATAGGTTCAAGCGTTGTATAGCCCCCTCGTTCTGGGGGTCTCTTGGTTGACGGACTTGAGGCGATCATATGAAAGTTGTCTTTCTCTCATTCTGCTCTCGGCCGGGTGATCGCTAGTTGGTTTGTTCGGAGATAAAAATGAGATCTTCAACAAAAGGCATTTTAAACTTATCTATTTCATTAAACATGTCGACGTGTACATTTTGTAACTAGCCGGTGTGGTTGCTGTATCACCCCCACTGGGGAGCAAGTTCCACACACGAAAATAACACGTTTGCATTCTGCGACGTGTAAAACCAAACTCTCCTAAATCACTTTCTATGTCTCAAATATTCCCACGTTCGGCTCAGTCAAAATCGACATCCCTATTTTTCTACCATCTGACCTTAAAGGTCAGTCTCAAAAGGTCTGAGCCAAAATACACTGCCACTAAAAAAATAACAATCTGAAACTAATATTTAACATATCTTACTAAATCATAAATAATTCATTTATGAATTTTATTTCAACTGCATTATATTTAACACAAGGCACCCATTTCGACTGATTGAAACACTGTTTAAATACTTTAATTCAGAAATAAATGTTGGAACAATGGCAACTAAAAGGTTAATATCAGCAAGTGATTTTCTTATCTCGAAAGTTATCTTCCGTCTCTTGTCTACAAAATGTTAATAATGTCCGACACATTAAACAGTAATCCATGTTTCTAAAAATGAACTAATCCCAGAATTTAGTCCTACTAAAGTGCAAACAAATGAATCCGAATACAACTGAGGGCTGTAGAATAACACAAGAAATCATTATGGCCCTATGATACTAAAGGATGCATAGCATCCAGCAACATACGTGTTATTACATGGGAAAAGGAGTGGGTATATTCTGTCCTTGGAGGTCTATAGTCGGTGGATCCAGCAACATACGTGTTATTTATTACATGAGAAAAATGGTAGATATATTCTGGCCTAAGGGCTCAATCATCGGTTGATCCAGCAATATACGTGTTATAACGTGGGAAAAGAGCCGATATATCCTGGCCTGAGGGGATCCAACGACATACGTGTTATTACATGGGAAAAGGAGCAGGTATATTCTCGCCTGAGGTGTCAAATATCAGTGCATCCAGTAACCTACGTGTTATTACATGAGAGAAGGAACGGATATATTCTGGTTTAAGGGGTCAAATACCAGTGGATCCAACAACATACATGTTATTACATTGGAAAAGGAGTGGGTATATTCTGGCCTGTGGGTTCAAACATCAGTGGATTCAATAACATACATAGGAAAAGAAACGGGTATATTCTGGCTTCAGGGATCAAATATCAGTGGATTCAACAACATACGTATTATTACATGGAGAAAGGAGCGATATTTTCTGTCCTGATGGCATCAAATATCGGTGGATCCAACAACATACGTGTTATTACATGGGAAAAGGAGTGGATATATTCTGGCCTGAGGGGTCAAATATCAGTGGATCCAACAAAATAAGTGCTATTACTTGGGAAAATGAGAAGTTATATACTCGCCTGAAAGGTCAATCGTAGGTGGATCCAGCAACACACATGTTATTATATGGGAAAAGGGGCGGAGATATTCTAGCCTGAAGGGTCCATCACCGATGAATCCAGTAACATACGAGTTATTACATGGGAAAGGGAGCGGATATATTCTGACTTGATGTCTATCGTCGGTGGATCTCTCAACATACATTTTATTAAAATTGGGAAAGGAGCGGATATATTCTAACCGAAACACTATAAACGCCACTTAAAATTCTACATCGAAACGATTAAAATAGGGGAACACTTAACTTTAATCTCACGATTTTAAATTCTTGGCATCCAATGAATTTACCTATATAACCTTGCCGACCTCATTCGTCTTTGTACGGATTTTGTTTTTATTTTTATTGCTGTCGTTTTAAATATCCCACATTGCTGTAGCAGTTGTTTTTGTTTGGAAAGGAGATAAGTTATATACACGTGATACACGTATACACGTTATATACACGTATACACGTTATATACACGTGATACACGTATACACGTTATATACACGTATACACGTTATATACACGTATACACGTTATATACACATATACACGTATGCGTAACGTGAAAGAATTTCTTTTCCCTTTTCTTCCGGTTGAAGTTTCTTCTGTGCGAGATATTATTAGTTGAAAAATTTCAAGTCACTAACAATTAACTACAAAGAAAAGAAAACTATTATAAGGTAACATATTCCTCACTGGGTGCCCACTTCTTTCGGCCTTGTGCCACATCTAAGCTACGCTTGGAAAATCACTATAATATAGCATATTCCTACAACATCTAAATTGGAACAATAAGAAGTTCGAATATGAGGATATTTGGATATGAGGACTTCTACTGTATTTGGTTCCGAGTCATTTATTCTGGGCAGCAGTAATGAATCATTCGGTCCCTCCTTTTATAATGTGCCTAATTATACCCTGATCTTTTCACCCACGGGTCCCTTTCCAGTAATACATCGGTTAACGTTCGATACATTCCAAAACTGCATCATTAATCGAAACATCCGAGATCATTATAGCATAACATATATAGAGATTGGAATTCGACAGATGCACAAAAGAAGGTGACAGCCATCATCAAATGATTGATGGTCAAAACATTGTATGAACCTATGGCTATATAGGTAAATTTGCAAGGAATTTAGATGAATGCGAGAGTTTAAAAGTTAAGATGTTGTTCAGTCTCAACAAGATAGATTAGTGCACAGTATGTCATCTGCTTTCCAGAACTGGTGAAATGGCATGAGATACTAATTTTGTATCCCGTTTTTTATATTTTCATATATATATATATATATATATATATATATATATATATATATATATATATATATATATATATATATATATATATATATATATATATATATATATATTCTCTACCAAATCTAAGCTTCACTTAGAAAATAATTTGGGCACTTTGACATGGTGTAATGGTGAATACGCTTCCCTTTCCCTTGCTAGATCAGTTCCGGCTGAGTAGTGAGAGTTCGATTCTCACTGGATGCTCCACACTTTAGGTCTTGTGCCACATATAATCTACGCGTAGAAAATCATTTGGGCACTTTGATGTGGTATAGTGTTTAGCAAGCTTCCCTTGCTAGATCAATTACGAATGAGTAGTGATTTCGATCCTCACTGGGTTCCCCATATTTTCTGCCTTGTGCCGCACCTAAGCTACGCTTGGAAAACCACCAAACACACATGATGGTGACAGACATCAACAGATCTAAGGTGTTGCTGAGAATTACGAAATTGGGAAAAATGGTGTGAAATGGAAGTATACATATGTCACGTCAGCCAAAATGCATAAGCAGATCGTCATTTCGTAGTCTGTCTATAGAATAAGCAAAACACAGAACTGGAGGTTTCAGCACATTCCAAAGTCAGCTCACACCGAAATGTTAAACGAGTGATAAAATACCCCAACC
Source organism: Acanthosepion esculentum (assembly GCA_964036315.1). Lineage (NCBI taxonomy): Eukaryota > Metazoa > Mollusca > Cephalopoda > Sepiida > Sepiidae > Acanthosepion > Acanthosepion esculentum. Next base: position 36,573,205 of record OZ038501.1, read on the forward strand.
TCACCGGAGAGAACCAGCATTTGTGACATATAAGAATATATTACTAATCATTGAGGCTTGAGAAATGCTGGAATGTAGATGTTGGATATCGGTTGAGGAAAGACTTTTGGCCTTACTTTTGCTGCATCAGTGAGTGAGCGGAAATCGGAACTGGTGATAGCATAAACAGGAAATGCATCCGGTGGCTAAAATAAACAGAACGTACAAGTGGCCTGAGTCTTGAATAAACTGGGCGGACAGGTGTCCGGAGCGGAAGGAAATGCGTGATTGCGTGGCTGCATGCCGAGAAAGGCGTGGCCACACGAAGTTACGTAGGCGATATACCGGAAGAAGCCGTAACCGGTTATATAACATTTGGACGCCTACGCAACTTCATATAACCGGTCTGATTCTGGACAGAGAGTCTGGCTAGAGGTTCAGCGAAGATTTGTCTCCGTCAATTCTTGCGTGCGCGATTCTAACCTCTGTGATTCTCCCTCACTCTACCCATTCGCCACAACTCAAACAATAAATATATATATATATATATATGTGTGTGTGTGTGTGTGTGTGTGTGTGTGTGTGTGTGTTACTCACCTTATTTGAACCCAACAGTAACATACCATAGATATAAATTAACAATAAAATATAGATTAGACAAACTACTCCAGTTTGGAACGCTGTATCTCGATTTAATATCAGTCAAAAATTCTCTAAAACATTTTTTGTGAAAGCGAGATGTATTTGCAAGACGAGGGATTCATTGTTTTTTTTTTATCGAATACGAAAGTCGGCTGAAAAGTTCATGGGCCGGCTATGAAAGAGGGAAGCTAAAGCCGTGAAATTTTCCATGCATTAATTTCAACTCTTCCTATTAATAAATGTATTGTTTCTTGCCAGGTAAACTGGCATCTGGCTGTTCAAAGAAAACTGTTCATCCTGTTGGTCAAAAAACGTCATCACCAAGATATGACGTCATCATCACTGCGATACTGATTCCCAGTCAAGTTTTTTTTTCTTTCATTTTAGGAACAGATGCGTCTTTTTCCTCTTAATTTTGATTTTCTTTCTCTACACCAACTGCGATCGTCAAAACAATAATGAATTGCTAAAATAACCATTTGGGGCCCATTTCCCACTAATCGAAATTATCTCTAGTGAGCATATGTGCGCCGGAATAATTCTACTTTTCTTTGGGTCAGTGGCAAAAAAGTAACCAAGAATTGTCTATAAGAATTAAAAACTTTTAACAAAAACAGAATATTTAAGAATATACCGATCTGAATAATTTGCTTAAAGAAAAAGGTTGAATAATCAGTTTAAAAGAAGTTGTGTGATTTACACGCAGAGTTATGCAAATTTAAATCAGTTTACTTTTCAAAATCAGTTTGCGTTCTACTCATTAAATGTGTCTACAACTCTACTTAGTTTGAAGAAGAACATGTACTTTATTCATAGCCACAAGTTTACACGCATAATAAACTTATTTTCTTATTCAGGGTACGCAGCAAAAAAAAATAACATATAACTCCTGAAGTCAAGAGCTTATACAGTGTAACCCGGATATAAGAGAGTTATCGGGACCGGATAAGAAGTATCTTATATCCGGGTTTGGTCTACAGTGTAACCCGATATGAGACCCTGATATAAGAGAGATTTTCTCTGGTCCCAAATTAGAGCCTGTGTTAATGTCTATATAATAGACCAAACCCGGATATAAGATAAACCCGAATATAAGAGACTTCTTCTCCGGTCTCGACAACTCTCTTATATCCGGGTTACACTGTATTTTGTTTAGGTAAGTATGGCTCTAATTTGGAACCAGAGAAAATCTATCTTATATCGGGTTTCTCTTATATCCGGTTCTCTTATATCCGGGTTACACTTTACTAAAATATTGGATCTTTTCTGTTAATCCACTTCAAATGATGTAAAGTTACTTATCGCAAATATTAATTGACTCCAGCAAATTTTAAGTCAAAGTTTGTTTGCTTTTATAAAATCTTTGGCACTCTTTTGAAATTATAAATTTTAAATCAAAATTTGTTTAGCTTGCCTCGCAACAACTCCAACCCTGAGAATGAAAAATTACCAAAAATCAGGGAGTTCTTCACATTTCGTAAATTTGGATCATATTCGCGGTACAGTGTAACCCGGATATAAGAGACTTCTTCTCCGGTCCCGACAACTGTCTTATATCCGGCTTACACTGTATAAGGAATTTTTAAAACTTAAAAAAAGAAAAATATCTGTTTTTGGTTTGTTTGTCGGGGCGAATGCGAATGTACCCCAACACTTACAAAATGGCGCACTCGAGTCGCCCACATTTGGGATAATCACAAAGGTCAACCCAGCTGGACTGTAATGGAAGGGTATCACTCTGGAAGAATTCGGTGTGAATTTTAATAAATATAAATTCTTTTTATTTGGGGGTGAATTAACAGAAAAGATCAAAAATATCAAATATGGCTTACATAATGGAGAAATATTTTGGGAATGGTTTGTAGAGGGTTCAAGTAATTTATATTAGAAAAATGGCCTACCAATTTCTACCAGAAAAATATGTTTTCTGCTTTCGGCAATAATTTAGAATAAGCTTTTAAAATAATTAATGAAAAACAAAGAATAGGTATTTTTAAAATATTTTTAAAGATATGAGTAAATAAAACCCTAAAAATTGGTGGCTGGCAAAAAGTATATCTATTTAAAAGAAACTTTTGATGTGCTTGAGTAAAAGGATGGTAGAATCGGGTTTGGGAGAAATAAAAAGACAAATTTTATTAAGATCTAAAAGGGACGAGAAGGGAGACAGAACATAAAGAAGAAACAGCGACATATTGTAAGTTCCTAAAATTACTTTTTAAAAATGATGTGTAACGGAACTCACTTGCAAATTTCAACAATCTCAAAATAAATGATGTTTGTCTATCGCCCGGTTCAAATCCCTCCTCGGTTTTTGAATAGGATTAGACATGCTTCCTGTTTTAGGATTGGATTTCTGGTTCCTTCTAAAGTCTTTTTCACTCTTTCACTCCCAGTAGCCTCTTGCATCTTAGTGGTATTATTGCCTTGCTTGGGGTGAAGTTCTCTTTACTTTATTTACAAAACTTGAAAATGGAAATAATTTATCATGATAATAGAAACCTCTCAAAATAATAAAATGAAATAAGATAGTTATAGCGTTACGTTACCAGTTTGTAATGTCGTTGACGAGGGATATTTTGTGCTGGTGGGAGATATATATTTATGTAATAAGCTGCAGGAGAGATATTATTGTAGTGGTTTTAATTTTTTTTTTAAGAAAATAGTGTAGTGTGCTGTATGCGTAATTCCGTTGGGACTAAGAAGTACTCAAACGAGAGAAACGAGACACGGCTTGTAACTATGCTATCTTGCGTTTGAAGAAAGAAAAAAGACAAAGAGGTGTGACTTTTAAAGCGAAGTACATTGCCGTACCAGATAATTTTTCTTGTCAGAATCCATCTTATACATTTATACATCAACACTCCATCCGTGTATGGAATACTGCTGCACTATCTGGTTTAGTGTTCCTACTACAGTGTAACCCGGATATAAGAGAGTTGTCGGGACCGGAGAAGAAGTCTCTTATATCCGGGTTTATCTTATATCCGGGTTTGGTCTATTATATATACATTAACACAGGCTCTAATTTGGGACCAGAGAAAATCGATCTTATATCCGGGTTTCTCTTATATCAGGGTCTCTTATATCCGGGTTACACTGTATATACATACAGGTGTGTGTGTATATATATATATACACATACACACGTTTGTATATATATATATATATATATATATATATATATATATATACATACAGTGTAACCCGGATATAAGAGAGTTGCCGGGACCGAAGAATAAGTATCTTATATCCGGGTTTCTCTTATATCCGGGTTTGGTCTATTTTGTTTACATTAACACAGGCTCTAATTTGGGACCAGCGACAATCTTTCTTATATCCGGGTTTCTATTATATTCGGGTCTCTTATATCCGGGTTACACTGTATATATCACAAAATTAAAATTCAAAGATTTGTATGTAATCGTTCCTGATTTGGCACCTCGACCAGGGCGTAGCTAGGGCGTGTACCACTCGAGGCATCCTTTGAGTGTTCCGCCCTCGGACCCACAAAAAATACATATTGCACAGTGACTCACTCTTAAAGTTATAAAACTAGTTTGTGGATAAAGGCGTTAGTTAGATCTAGTGACCGGACCCAAAGAGTGTGAGTTCAATTCCTGGTTAAGGCGGTAGAGAACTGGAGAGGGGAGTTAACAGGAGATAGCTGATAACTGACATCCATCAGACATGGCACGTGGAACTAGAACAGTCTAACCTAGCGAGCGAAATAAAGGGTTCAGTTTGACATTCCAACCACCTGAAGAATGCCGGAGAGTACAACAGCTGAAACGTTGTGATAAATATGGTAACAAAGATGAGGATGATAGTCCAAACAATGTAAATAGTGTACATAATACCTCATCTCAGAAATATAGACACATAGTTTGTGTATCATTATAATATTACTTTCACATACTCAAATATAGAATACTTTAAATACACACCAAACGTACTTAAAGTTTATGAGTACCAATTAAAAAGCAAAAACAATTAGTGTAAAAAGTTAGGACCATCTTTATTTCTGAAATGAAAATTACAATTTTTTTGCTTTTTTCTTGGCAGATTCTTCATAGTGCTTGTTTTCACCCCAAGCAAGGCAATAAAGTCACTAAAACACATGGGACTACTGAGTGTGAAAGAATATAAAAAAAACGGAAAAACATTATTAAGGAGAGAGAACCATAAAAGAACAGGAATTAAGAAGACAGAAGATAGCGATTGCTAGTGCATTTACATTTTTGAAGAACAAACTTGAAGTCGAATGAACTGGGTTGACTTTTGTGATTACCCCGAATGTGAGCGACTCGGGTGCGCTATGTTGTAAGCGTTGGGCCTACATTCGCACTCACCGCGACAAAAACAACTTCATTTGCCAATCGTCACTCTATAGTCAGTAGATAGGCCAATATATATGATATAGTTTAAGTTAGTCGAGATCGAAAACATTCTTCAACTGCGAGTACTGTCCGACATTAAAACCACTTTTATTTTAGTATAGCTTATACACGCTTAATAGCCTAAAGCAGACACAAAAGTGCCGCCTCCATAAAAGTGCCACATTAGTCACCTTCTCACCGACGTGACAATTGACATGGCTTCCATCTGTTTTTTCTACAAATATTTTCTTGGTAATTGTTCTAATGAGCTTTCTTCCTTGGCACCGCGACTGCATGAATTTAAGCGTGCCACTAGACTGGCAACTAGAAACCACCATTTTACTCCTTAACTAACTAGACATAACCGAATGTTCTTTTCTGGTAGTTTCTTTTCTCGCACTTTTCGCCTCTGGAACTTCATTCCGGTTTCTTTCGACCAACAATCTTCATCAACTTAAATGCAATATCAATCGCCATCTTCTGTATTTCTGAAACCCGTTCTTTTATTGTCCTTTCAACTCACTTCTCATCACTAAAGTCTCCTCATTCTCTTTCGCTCTCTGTAACCCCTTGCGTCCTAATAGCATTATGTAATGTCAATCGTTATCATCTGTCTTCTTAATTCCTGTTCTTTTATGGTTCTCCCTCCTTAATAATGTTTTTCCTTTTTTTATATGCTTTCACACTCAGTAGTCCCCTATGTTTTGGTGACTTTATTGCCTTGATTGGGGTTTACTAACACGGTATTCATTTTCCAGATAAGTTTAAAACATTTTCCATGCGAGGGTTATAGAATATAAATAAATTAAATGGCATGTCACTTCAGGACGTAAGCGACTATGGCTCTTTATAACTTTCTGTCCTTTGTAGCTCTTAATAAATTTTGTCTTTCTGTTATTTCTCCTAAACCTTGTTCCGTCATATATTTACTCAAGTTCACTAAGTATGCATTGTTTTCCTCTGTCCCTCTTGCTTTTAATCTGTGCTGTGGGTATTAGATTTTCCAAGCCCTCTTTCCTCGTTATGCGGCTTAGAATGTTAAGTATAAATTTTCTTTTTGTCGCCATTTTTTCTAAAACTTCATCGTTGCTCACATGTTCGGCTCATGGTATTCCCAGTATCCTTCTGTAGAACCACATTTCTGTTGCTCCAAGTCTCTTCTTCATCTTTGTCGAGCATTCACTGCCATACAGATATCACAAAGCAGTTTAGCACTCTTTCTCTTCTTTCTAGCGAAGTTTATTTTTTTATTTCTTAATACTCTGCTTAGCTTTTGGAAGGCATCTTTGCCTATCGCAATGCATTTTCGGATTTCAGTGTCACACTTTCCGTACTCTGTTAAAGTATTTCCTACAGATTTAAATTTTCGTATTTGTTTTATTTTGCTATCTCCGATTTGAAATTCGCACTTTTGGTTTCATTCTTTTGGCTAACAACGATGTATTCTGATTTCTTGCCATTAATTCTTTCTTCTCGCTTTCCTTCTCTACCTTCAGTAGGGGTTTTCGTAGTTCTCTTTATGTGACTGCTATCAACACTGTGTCATCTGAATATCTTATGTTAAGATTGTGGCCGACTATAATCAATCCCTGGCATCCCGTTCCCACCCCTTCACCGTTGAAACTGTTAGATGTAGACGTATCTTCTACTCCAATAGCTTCATGTCTCGCACATCTCGCCTGTGGAACTCCCTTCCTTATTCCCGTTTCCCTGACAAATACAATCTCCAACTATTTAAGTGTAACGTCAATCGACATCTCCAGTTGCCTTGATCTATCCACTTCCCTTCTCCACATCCTTTCACCTCTCATTCCTATCTGCTCTTGCTCCAAATCTTCTGTAACCCCCTTGCCATGATCGATCCACTATCTTTCTCCACATCCTCTCCTTTACCACTCCTATCTGCTCTTCCTCCAAACCTTCTGTTACCCCTTGCATGCTAGTGGCCTCCAGCCTTGCTTGGGGTGATAAGCTTAAAAAAAAAAAAAAAACTTCTGATTCTCTCAGAATCGCCTCGCTCTATAAGCTTAATAAGTCCGGTGAGAAGACACGCCATTTTCGCATATCTGCTGAACTCATTTTCTATCAGTCAGTATAGGTTCTTGATTATTCTAATATTCTTCCCAAATATATGAAAGGTTGCTGAGCAGTTCTAATAAATGTTCATGGCGTACTTTATCAAGCGCCTTTGCGTAATCTATAAAACACAGAAACACGTTATAACATATCTACCTACGGACAATAATGGGTATGTCCCCATTCACATAACTACAGTAGAAAGTACTGTATGTTGGTCGGCAGTTGGAGATTCATTATGAAATTCACTTGACTCACTTCTAGCAGTTGACTGCAACTTCTACGCTCCGCTGGCGAATCTTATATGTGCTGTCTTAAGTATCATCGTTCATTACCAACCTTCGTGTGATTATTCTATTGACTAACCTTCCCTATTCTATTGACTAACCTTCCCTATTCTATTGACTAACCTTCCCTATTCTATTGACTAACCTTCCCTAGGTTACAACAATAGCATAAGTAAAAAAAAATAAAAAATAAAAAATAAAAAAAACTATGAACATTTTTTATATAATGTTACTTCAAGAGGATATGTGCGTGCGTAATGTAGCAATTACTGAAGCGACAATTCAGACAGTCCTGATGAGTTCAAATTCCAGTCGATTTCGTTGCATTCGCTTTCACACAAATACCCTTCCAAAGACATGAATCCATCTCATCTCACTCCAGGTAGGGGTTGACAGCAAAGCAAACTGGTCTATCAAGTTTGTTTGTCAACCAATCCCGAAGTACAAGTCGAGATTCAAAACTAATTGTGCTTGTGGATAGCAACTTACCCAATTAAGAAAAAAACTACAGAAGCAACACCTAGTCTGATGAGACTGTGGCTCAAAACTCTACATGCGACTTAATATACACACTTCGGAACGTAGATGATCGTGCCATTTACAGAGCTTTATTCTTTTTATTATCTATGAATTACCATGACTTCTTGATAAAGTTTGTGAAGTCGTTTCCCGTTGCCTTATCGATGGCTTGGAATTCAGAGTTGGTCTTCTCCTAGAGTGGCTGTCATCAATGCTAGAGAGCCCCATCTTCCTTGCTATTTAGAAGAAGGTGACATGGATTCATGCTTTTCGCAAGAACATTCGTGCGAAAGTAAACACAGCTGCAGAAGATGGTACTTGAACTTGGCCCGCCGATTCTGGTTTCTTAGCCGATAACCGATTTACTAGCCGTAAACTTTTCGTGTACAGGAAAGAGACATGCAGGTTAGAGGCAATTGCAATAAGTTAGGAACGAACTTTTTTGTTTTACTGCAACGTCACTTCAGAACGTAGGCGATCATGACTCTCCGCAAGTTACCTTCCCCCCCCCCTGTGATTTGCCACGCATTCTTAGGAAAGATAATAATGAAAATGGTTTCCCATTGCCTTCTCCATGCATTGGAACTCAGACTTATTTTTCTGGGCACAGGTTGCAACCCAAAGCTAAATAATCCCGTCTAACTGGATATTTAATCCATAGCCGGGAGGAAGTTCTGGATCCCTGCCTTTCAAAGTGCGAAAGGGAATTAGCAGACAAGCCCGAAATTCGAACTCGGCCAATATCCGTTATACAACCTGCCCATTTCAGGAATAAACTTGAAAGGAAAGTGTCATGAAAGAAACAAACTTAGAAAAACAATTCATGGCACTTGTAATCGAACATAAAATTAGTTTTTGTACAAGGGCTCAAAAAAGGGTGAACGGTACCACTTAAAGCAGAAATTGGACAGGTAAGCTTTTGCAGGTCTATATATTTTATTTAAAATATTTTTTTTTCACTTAGACGTCTTTAATCATTGTAGATACAAGAAATGCTATTTGATGCAAAACTTTACCCACTTGAAAAAGATTTATGAATAACACGCAATTTTTCAAGTTTTCCTCCGGGTAGAATAAACTGCAGCATTCCACTAGAGACAAACGTTATTAAAACCCGACTCGACGCTATTGTGATAAAGTCTATCGAAGTCTCTTAAATTTTCCGATGGCGTTTCAAGTGTTTGGGAATTGCCAAAATAAGCGACCAAAATTTTCCTCCCGAAAAAGAATGAATAGACACCGAAAGAAACATAGATTACTAAAAGCCAATATGGTGATATAATTGTGAACTTAGTTTAGCACAAGGCAACCTTTACGGAGCACTCGGTGAGGACCAAATTCACTAATCAGTACTAATAATGGTTCAACCAGACTAGCACGCTAACCATTATTCCAAACTGAGTTGCCGAGCTATTTACTAGGCATCATTTAGTTTGGATACAAGGTGTTGAGTCTTGACTCATTGTTGAATCTCGACTAATGCATGGAATAATAATGCAACACAAAATGTACTTAGAACAAGAATTTATTATAACAAGAAAGTGTACACAATATTTACATCTAGTATTTCTGTATATTTCTGGGAAGACCGTTCCTGGAGAATGTGTTGACTAAGTCGCAGTCGGGCAGAGTCTCTAATTGGATCTCTTGATTTCCCCCTTTGTCTTCCGGTACCAACCATATTTATATGGTCGGTACTCACCTATGCAGATTAGGTGGATCCTACCACAACACAAGGCTAAAAGTAGGAAGTACCCAATGAGGATCGAATTTACAACTAATAATTTACAAGTCTAATTTGCTGATCATTAAAGCCCAACGAGGCGTACGATTTACTAAAGGCGTGCCTTAGTTTTTCGACAAGGCCCCCAGAAAGGTAACCACAGTGAGGAGTGTAATAACTACTCAAATAAAAAAGATTGATAACTATTAGCCTACGCCGAAGCGCCACTGATGGTTAACTTAGTTGTATCTTTTCCACTGGCTGATGTTTAAAGAAAAAGAACAAAATTTCCTCAACTTGGGAATCATCTGCAGACGCTCGTATCAAAGTCGACAAATAAACGGGTAGAAAGCGGGTGGGGAAATAGACACGAACAAACTATGTGTAATAAACCGATACAGACGTTCGTGTACGCGAAACTATTCAGATTACCAGGAATTATGCAGAACTGTGTGAGACTACCCACCTCTGCAACTCGTTGCACAAAGATATAGACCCCACGTCGTAGAATTTTTGTGCGGTGGATCGAGCGAGAGGCAGGCTCACAGGCAAAAGAAAAACACAACTACAAACTTGGGTAGGACGAAAAGAGGAGGGAAGGCGTGTGACCTTTTTGTGGATGATAACTCTGGGCTGATTCTCGGCTGGCGAAAAAAAATATATATCTTAACTAACAATGTCCGGCTGCTAATGGGTCGCTCTTCGATGTTACGTGCTCCGGCCTAAATCAACCTTCCTCGAACCTAAACTAAGTCTAACTAACTGCCGTGACCCAAAGCGCCCCCGTATATATGCAGAATCCTCTTTCATCATTTCCGGACAAGGGACACCCACGAATAAACCCATAACTTTTTCATGACCATTTCTCTCTTTGAAGAAAGTGGACATAAAAATATTTCTTAGCCTAGCTGACTCCGATTCAGGGACATTAAATTCAGACCCTTTTAAGTTTTGACCAGATCCGGTCTTTTTCCTATCTTCGTATTTTGACAAGTACTTAACACTTATCTACCCTTTTCGCCATATGTCCAAAACATGGTTTTATCTAGATTCCTAATCTAGTCATTGGGTCTTGAAGTTTGATACCCAGGTCAAATCTAACTAATCTTCTCGCACATATGTGTGCGCGCGCACGCACACACAGATGTGGGGGTGTATATATATATATACACACACACAGATGTGCGGGCGCACACACACACACGCGTGCGCATATATCCAACTCATAGTGTCACAACTGGCAAGTTAAGACTCTGCAAGTTTGTTTTTTCTCCAACAGTGAGAAGGGGATGGCCACAATCCTAGAAGAAGATAGTGTCAGCATCAAGGACCAAGACATGACTTTAAGTTCACCTCACGTGGAGAGAGCTTTTGGTGTAGAAATGGTGCTTTACATCAGATTCATTCAGATATCAGATTCATTCAGATATCAGATTCATTCAGATATCAGATTCATTCAGATAGCAGATTCAAGTGAAATCCCATCCTCCAACTAGAAGAGGCGTACTCTCTACTAATGCGTCTGTTTATGATCCACTAACTTTCATAGCACCCTTTGTACTTTTAGGGAAACAAATACTCCTGCAAATATGTCATGAAAAAAAACGACTGGGATAAAGAGCCTTCTGAAGTTTTAATACCTCAATGGGAGTTCTGGATCAGAGATATTTCCAATCTAGCCGAAATGCAAATCAGCAGATGTTACTTTTGCCTTCAGGTTTTGGTGACGTAAAAGGGTACGTGCTTCCTTCATTTTTCAGGCGCTATTGTCACCAGATATAGTGACTGTACTTATCTACGAGCCATCAACAAGTCTGATAAAGTATATTGCTGTCTGGCAAGGCCTCTGATTGGGAGGTTTTGAGAAACGTGGAACCACCTCTTAATTGTTGTTGTTCCCAGGTCCATTCTGACTCGTGGTGGTAGTACCTGTTAGAGTCCCAGCTATGGGCAAATAGTTAACTCCGAAATTGGAATCAAAACACTTTAAAAGTATGAAAAATACATTTTTATAATAAAAATACAAGAACTTACGAGTACATCAGTGCCAGTTCAACTGCCAATTGATGAGATCTTGACGTCAGTCTCGTGCTGCGCTTAAATTCAAAAACTCAAGGTACCATAGAGAAAAACTCATCCGAACAATTACTATAAAAGAATTTATAAAGGAGGCACAGGGAGACAACCTTACGACGGTGGGTGAGTGACTGAATCTGAGGCGCCAGATCAGGACCAATAATATTGCTGATTCTTCTTTAGATTTTATCAAGGAGATGAGTGTAAATAGCAAGAGTATCAGAGCATATGTGTCAACAATATTCTAAGCATGGACGAATGGTAGACTTATAGATATGCAAGATAGATTCTGGAGTGAAAAATTGTTTCACACGACACAGTGAACCAACTTCCTGA
>OZ038501.1:36590221-36607721 GCA_964036315.1 Acanthosepion esculentum
TTCTTTGGTATCTTTGGAACAACTGAAACAAGCTGCTTACACAAGGACAAAACTCACTCTCGGTTGAAACGACATTTTTATAATGATTCCGAAATGTTGAAGAAACAGAAGTAGTTTTCAAGTAATATGATTGGATAAAAATTTGATTGGTTAAATCTAGCAAATAAGATCAATGGAGTTAATCTTTTTTTTTTTCTTCTTCCTTTTTTCTTCTTTTTCCTCTTCAGGACGTGGCCGACCATGGCTCTGCACAATTTTCTGTCTTTTGTAGCTCTTAGTAAATTTTGTCTTTTCGCTATCTCTCCTAATCCTTATTCTGCCAGCCATTTACACAAGCTTCTTCTTCTTCTTCTTCTTCTTCTTCTTCTTCTTCTTCTTCTTCTTCTTCTTCTTCTTCTTCTTCTTCTTCTTCTTCTCCCCCTCCTCCTCCTCCTCCTCCTTCTTCTTCTTCTTCTTCTTCTTCTTCTTCTTCTCCTCCCCCTCCTCCTCCTTCTCCTCCTCCTCCTCCTCCTCCTCCTTCTTCTTCTTCTTCTTCTTCTTCTTCTTCTTCTTCTTCTTCTTCTTCTTCTTCTTCATATGCCGTGTCCCTTCAGGTTGTGGGCGATCACGGGTTTCAATCTGCCATGTGAATATAAAATATTTTACATTATGTGCCCTAGAAATTTAAACCGCATTTGCCTGGTGTTAAGTATAAGTGTCCTTTTTGCGGCCATTTTTTCCTAAAACTTCGTGGCTTACGGCACACCTGTTCCCGTACGATTAGCGAATTTAAGCAACGTTGGGCCCGATCAGTACCTAGATGGGTGAACGCTTGGGAATACTAGGTACTCTAAGCTTGGATGTGTGGGTGGTCGATAATGGATCGGAATTGTTAATCGGATAACCGAGTTCCAATTCTCGTTGGGTTTGTTATAGACCCTTACATGCAAATAACCTTAGGAAATGTATGATTCCATATCCTCTCCTCCCAGCTATGGGTTAATTAGTAAGCCTTGTATCGCTAAACCAAAAACCTATTCTTACAATCTAAAAATATTTTCTGGCTTTAAATAACTTACAAAGGGTTGATAAGCCGTAGAAAACGAATTGATCAATCATAAAACTCCGTTATTGCTCACAGATTCAGTCAATAGTATTCTCAGCTTCCTTCTGTAGAACCACATTTCTGTTGCCTCGTGTCTTTTCTTCACCTGTGAAGATATTGTCCAGCATTCACTTCCACATAGTAGGACTGATGGTACATAACAGTTTAGTACTCTTTTCTTCGTTTCTAACGGGAACTCACCCGGTTATTCTGCTAAATGCTTTAATTTCAAAGATGAATAGAGTCTTGTTTTTTGTTTTCTCTTTTCTTTTTCTTCTTTTTTTTGGGGAGTGGGGCATTTCATCATTTCCCGCTCAATTACGAGAGAGTTAATGATAAAATAAAATAATGTAAATAACTCTCCATGAAAATTCCTTCCTTTTAGATTTCTTCTTTTTAGAAAATCATTTTTGAAGAATGTTTTCAAGTCGGTAACGTTTTATCATCCCGTTTTTTTTTTTGGGGGGGGGGGTAAGAAAATTCCTCTCGACGTCTGCAAAAGCTGAACGCCGCAAATATCCAATTAAAAACTACAAATCTAACACTGAAAAATTCATCATCATAGATAAAAATGTTCGAGTTTACTCAACTACAGACGAGAACAAAAAAAAATGTCGCCGGCTACCCCTATCCCACAAAAAAAATCACTCTTCACAAACCAAGGCTTCATACTAATAATAATTGACAGAGCGCGTGAAAAATATTCGTTAGTCTAATTAAGTTAATGAATCAATTTTGATGATTGAAATATTCACTAAAAATCAATAAATTACTGTCTAAATTTAGCCTTGAAAGTTTTTTCTTAGCTTGATAAATTAATTAAATAACCAAATCATCAAACCAAGCAATATATGTTATGTTTCGTTTAGAAAAGATTGCAATAGTTCGAGTGAGAAAATTTTCTAGGATAACGTTAGACATTAACTGAAATTTACAAGTTAGGAAAAAAAAGCTTCAATATAAGTCATCGTAATGTATAATTACTCACTATTAGTCATATATCTGTCTACAATTTACCCTAAAAAGAGGTTAGAAACTTTTCAGACAGCGCCATACTATATTAAAGAAAATTAATGATCAGTTTTAATCAAGAACATTGTTTAGTAAAGAGTTGACTGCACAAATGCTCACAAGTCTTTTTTTTATTCTTCTTGATTTTATTTTTCTCCTTCCTGCTTTTCTGTCAACTGCGATCTTCTAAAATTCAAACGCAATGTCAATCGTCATCTTCTGTCTTCTTAAAATCTGTTCTTTCGTTGTCGTCTCTGTTTTGTTTTGTTTTTTCACTCTCGGTAACCTCTTGCTTCCGAGTGGCTTTTATCACCTTTCCTAGGGTGAAATAATTTTAAAAACATTTCGACAATCGCCAAAAATTGGTTTTTTACTACTCCCACAAAGATTTTTTTTTTTTTAAGCGTATCATCCCAAGCAAGGCTGGAGGCCACTATCACGCAAGGGGTTAAAGAAGAGTTGGAGGAAGAGCAGATAGGAGTGGTAAAGGAGAGGATGTGGTGAAAGAGAAAGACAGTGGGTCGATCAAGGCAAGGGGGCCACAGAAGATTTGGAGCGAGAGCAGATAGGAATAAAAAATGAAAGGATGTGGAGAAGAGAAGTGGATAGATCAAGGCAACTGGAGATGTCGATTGACGCTACACTTAAACCGTTGGAGATTGTATTTGTCAGGGAAACAGTAGCTGAAAATGCAATCCACCCGGTATACGTAACCGGATTTTTTTTTTAAATAAAAAAAAAACGAGACTCTATCTCCACCTACTGCATATTGTGCAACTCCTGTGACAAGAATTTTAGTCATTCAGCGTTTTTTTGTTTTATGAGCTGACACTTTTACCGGACTATGTCAAGATAACCTTTTGTAATACCTACTAGCATTTACCTTTTAGGGTTAAAGAGAAGACATCTAACCTATTTCTATACTTTGTTAGTAACATTTCATTTTTTCATTTTAAATGTTTGTGTAATTACTTGCTTTCGACAGTCAGACACTACCAAGATCGCGCAAAATGTACCTACTGGCTGACCAAAAAGAAAGCGAGAGGAACGGCCCGCCTTCGGCAACAAGTTTTGAGGTTTTAGGTGAATAAGTATAATTTGCTAAGAGGTTTTCTTTCTAATTATTTTTTAATTTGTTTTTCTATCTTCATATTTTGTTATTGTATTTATTGTTGCTGCTGTTTATTTATTAATATATATATATATATATATATATATATATATATATATATATATATATATATATATATATATATATATAATGTCTGCAATCAAAACAGAATTACCGTAATTGTAATCTTTCTTTATACTTTGTAGAGGTTGTCGAGTTTTCGAATGTTGTTTAGAAACTTCTACGACTGCCCCGGACGACGCAAATGCTATGTAGGTCGCTTTTGGTAACCCAACAAAACGTTTAATAAGAAATGAGAAGTTGAATTGAAGATGAAAAAGAATATATTTATTCGTTATTCAATCATGCTTTCTAGATTTTTTTCTTGCTAATTCTCATATTTTCTAATTTATTTTTATGTGTCACGTATATATTAATGGTTAATACAACGATGCAGGTTCGTTTTCTTTTTAATTAAACGGCCAGATGTCAATGCCAGGACGCTGGTCAGTCAAGTCGATCTAAGCTGGAAAAACAGACGAAGGTCTACATCTTTATGAACATAGAATATAATAACTCTTGCATCTTTATCCCCATAAAAACTTTTTATGAACATAAAACATAATAACTCTTATATCTTTATCACCATAAAACATCATACAAGGTCAGGAACTAGGTCGATGGTATTCAGACATAGTTGAGAACATGATTTAAATATTAACTGACCAATGAGAAGTGAGAAAAATATCAAGGCTCTGTGATCCACTTTTTGAACAGAATTTTACAAAAACTGACATTGATAGAAAAGTGATAGAAGAATGCTAAAATATTACTTTTAAGTAATATTTACGTTTTTCAGTTACAATTAAATTACGTTAATTTTTTTGAGCTTCAACAAAACGTGCCATCTTCAGTTCAGATGCCGATAAATACATTTTATTAGAAAGATCTCTTGAAATGGGGAAGCTGAGTGTTGCAATGGTCACCAGCACAAGAAACGTAATTGTAATGATGCCGATGTGCCAATTAATGAAAACACGTGACTAACTTTCTGATACATAACATTATATTTTATTGTCCTCCAGTACTTCTTCAATTACCGTCGGCCAGTGTGTGTGTGTGTGTGTGTGTGTGTGTGTGTGTGTGTGTGTGTGTGTGTGTGTGTGTGTGTGTGCAACCCTGGCCCCCTCAGCAGAAACGTAGACCTTATATTCTCGTCTACGTTGTCAGAAAGACTGCCGTCTTACCGCTGGGGTGGGTATTTGCATATCTATTTCTGTCCGACTGCTCTTTCTCGTGTGGGTCTGCATTCTGTGGCGCTCAGGAATCCATCTGTTAGTTCCACACGGCATATGAAAGACTCAGAGCAAAGTTTATTCGAGCATTATCTGTAGTGAGACATATACTGCTAGGGGATGAGATATTGTCGGACATTGCAATAAAGCGTTTGGTTACTGACATGTCACTCACAATGGAAATGTGAATAGATTTGTGAACACCTCGACAAATAATTCCGCCAAAACTATCTTATCTGCCAAAGGTGTAACTGCAAAGATCGAACAAGCCCATAGTTAGTCTTGACAGCGGCTCAATTACCCTCCCAGAATAATTCGCCTCTCACCCACGAAATTGTTATCCCTCTATTAATGGAGCTTCTATTGACAGTTTCGTACTATTATACTTTTGCAGCCCCAACGCCCAAACGTATATTTACTTCCCACGCATTAAAACCAGCATTATGACTTTTAAATTGAACGTCTGGAAACCGTTATACTTTCAATAAAGAAAATCAACATCAAAGGTGTTTTCGATTTAATACAAATTCAAGTACTATTAATATTAATCGGGGTATAAATCCGATTTGATGTCAAGAACTGATAACATTTTCAGTTTTGAATCTCTGATTTATTCCATATAAATTCGGCAAGTGATTGTCCGTTATATCATATATAATTTTTTTCTCCAAGCAAGAAAAAGATTCACTGTTTTCTGCTATGCATCCAGACGCACCCAGTTACTCTGGGTGATTATGTAAGTACACAACTGGGGATGGGATGCAAAAATATAAAAACCCTGGCAGTTTTGCAACAAACGCCATTATCTACTTGTTTTCTTGCATATTCTTCTCTTAATATATATATATATATATATATATATATATATATATATATATATATATATATATATATATATATATATATATATATATATATATATATATATATATTGTTAGGAGAATTTGATAATTATAATTTAGTAATTCATTGAGTCTGAAAGAAACCTCAACAGAATGCTGAAAGCACTGGACGGCCGCTTCGTCCTATATTTGGGACTCATCAGCAGTGCGCATCCACTACCGAGAATTGAAACCCTGACAGTTGAGGTAACAAGCAAACGTCATACCAACTGCTCCAACGGGCCTGGGTGACGATGTTCATTAACACGCCCACGTGTGTCAAATGTGGCACAAGGCCGGTTTAATGTGGGCTTTCCGAGCCCGTAGGCTCGGGCAAAAATTGCCCGTAGAACCCGTATAAACGGGATCGGGTTGGTCAACCTCCCCGAACGAGGCTCTGCCCTTCGGCGAAGCCTCGTCCGAGTTCCTCTCTGCCCAGAGACAGAGAGTTCCCCTCTGCCTCAGAGGCAGAACGGGCCTGGGTGACGAAGAGGTAGCAAATCAGACTCAATATAGCGCCGCTCGCTCACATATTCCGCTATATTGATGAAGATCAAAGACGCGTTCCGCCAGAGAAGGATCCCCACTTTGTCTCATCATCACTTTTGTTTCGGATACTATTATACATTCTACAAACACACACACACACATACACACACGCGCGCGCGCACGCACACGCACACGCACACGCACACACACACACACACACACACGCACATATATATATATATATATATATATATATATATATATATATATATATAATACATAAAAGGTTAATAGCCAGAGTTGAATCAGACCAGGAAACGGTAGTATTAAAAAGTGTGAAAAAAAAAGTAGAAATAACATGTAGAGCTTTTAACTTTAACTTTAAAAATCAGGAGATCAGTTGAATCCGCTACCTTGGTTTCAACCTTACGGCATCCTCAGGCGATGTTTATTAAATGACCTCTTAACGCTTTATTTAAAAAAAAGTAATGAATGCTATATTATTTTTTTTAAATAAAAAAAACGCACGACGTTGAGTGTAATAGAAAGTATATAAATGTATCGGTGGGTGGTTAATTGAAATGTACAATTTTTTTTATCCAGCTTCATATGTGCTTAAGAGAAAATCTTAAACACATATGAGGCTGGATGAAAAAAATACATTTCAATTAACCACTTACCGATACATTTATAATACCCTCGCTTTTCATCTCTTCCCACTTCTTCTTCCGGAAACCGTAAGGTCTAAACCATCAACTGATCTCCCGATTTTTAAAGTTATATATATATATATATATATGTGATATAATGATATATAATTTTTGTATAATTTTATATATCAGCAAACAGTATTTTGAAAAATACTATGACAAATTGGAAAAAGATATTGTGACGCGTTTCATCTGTTTTATATATATATATATATATATATATATATGTGTGTGTGTGTGTGTGTGTGTGTGTGTGTGTGTGTGTGTGTGTGTGTGTGTTTCATTGCATAATATAGACATATCCATCTTGTACATCTACAAATATACCATGCATAGAATATTATTGCCATATCTGGTCTGGTGCCCCCGCTGTTCATCTCGAGGTTCTCGACAAAATCCAAAGAAAAATCTGCAATGTAATCGGTCCTGACTTGACATCTCAACTTCAGTCACTTTCTCACAGGCGTGATATGGCTTCCCCTGTCATTTCTACAAATATTCTTTCATGGCAACTGTTCTGATGAGCTATCTTCCCTGATGCCCCGACCACATAAATTTAAGTGTGTTACTAGATTGTCATTTAGGCCCCGCCCTTTTACTGTTGAAATAGTTAAATGCAACCGCCACTTTCCGACAGTAGAACTCCCTTCCTCTTACTTGCATCCCTGATAACTACAATCTTTTAAATGCAACGTAAATCGACATCTTCTGTTGCCTTGTTCGCCGTTCTGCTTTTATCCTTTCCTCGATCCCCTCTGTACAGTCTTTTCCCTCACTTTCACTCTCTGTAACACCCTGCGTCCTAGTGACTCTCCCGCCTTGCTTGGGGTGAAATGCTTTAAAAAACATATTATGTCTTTTTGTTTTCATAATAATCCTTTCTAGTTCCCTAGTCAGTTTCTTGATGTTAAGATGAAATTCATCATGGCTGACGCCTAATGTTTTCTACCCATATACTTTTGATCTCCTCCAGTCCGAAATGGTCGCCCGTCGCCTACTCGCTACGAGGCGTCAACAGCCTTCGTAGACAATAGAAGAATTTCTCCGCGACCTACACAGACTCAGCAGGGATTGCTGCTGAACACTACTGCACAGAACTAGCAAGAGTTGCATTCATTAATGACTTACTGCCAGCAAACACACGGCAGCGCCCATTGCAAAATGTAAAACTTACTCTCTCGCAATCCTACGACCAATCAAGGATCTTAGACCTGGCCCAACGTAATGAAGAATACCACAAGGTTCTGCTACTGCAATGACAGAAAAAAAACTCAGTTCTTATATCCAGGCTTCTCTGCGGACGTGTTTTTTTTTTGTTTTTTGTTTTTTTCATTTCATGTTGGACTGCATTTCGTTATGCTCAGCGAAAGTTGATAATTGTCTTTCGCGTGGAAAATGGGTCGCTGTGCGAGAGTAAAAATAAAAGTATTAAGAAAGTCTATTTTCCTTGTAAATTCTGGACAGCACATTTAGCTGCTTTTCAAAATCAACTCTAAAAATTAAGGCCGATTGAATTCTTATTAATGCTCTGATTGACACAGCCAGAACAAATCGGTGGATATTTTTTTCTGGCTCCAGCGAGGAGCCATAGCGAACGCTGCATTATTGTCTCACGTAATTGGATACTGTCTAGTAGACCTGAAATTTAAAGGGACCTCGTACCATGGGGTAAATGTTTTAATAATAAAGAATCTCTGTTGCGACGCAACAGTTAGATACAACCGCCTTCATTAATACACTTGTGTCGAGATATCATTCAGCGGACCAAAACCAACCCTAAAAATCTGTGGGCTAACGACAGTTAACTTGCATTACCCGTCACCTTTACAGCTTAACTTCTGACTACAAACCAATAGCTATAAAATCAAGACGCTATACAAATCAATACAAACAGTTTATTAAAACAAAAATTACAAGAATGCTTAAAGAAGGAATTTTAGAACTAAACCTGTGTCCATGGAGAGCGTAATTCCTTGTAATATCCTCAGAAAATAAAAAAGAGTGGCTGTCGACAACTCCCAGACTATTAATAAGTTCACCCTGCCTTATGCATATCCATTACCTCGTATATGCAACATGGTCGACGAGATAGCTAAATATCGTGTATACAGCACGTTGGATATTCGGAGGGCCTACCACCAGGTCGCCATAAGACCTAGTTACAAAGCTTATACAGAATTCGAGGCGGGTGGTCAACTGTACCAGTTTCGGAGGATTCCCTTCAGGATAACGAACGGCGTGGCCTGGTTTTCAAAGAACAATAGACGAAATAATTTCAAGAGAAAAATTAGAAGGCATTTTCGCCTATATCGATAATGTAACTGTATGCGACCATGATCAGTCCGACCATAATAGAAATCCCAAACAGCATAGAAAAATACAACCTAGCGTTAAACGATGATAAATGTTTCTTTCGACAAAAAAGTAAAGTTGCCACGAAGCCCGACCAAGAATGTTTAAAACCACTTCTTGACTTACTGATCCCGGGTAAATTTACGTGATCTTCGACGGGTGCTGGGGATGTCCGTACATTGCACCCACTTGATACCTTCGTTCTCGGATAAAGTGCACCCATTAATAACAGCCTCTAAATTAGCTAGGCAACCTCATGGCATCAGAGCGTTCAAGGATTTAAAAAGGGACATTGATAAAGATGCTGTCAAAGCAGTAAACCTTACTTTCCGACTAGTGTTTGAGACTAACGTATAGGACTCTGCGCCATAGCCATCTTAAGACAATCCGTAACATTATTTTCAAGAACACTCTCACGGTCCGAGCAGGATACTAGGCGTTTGAAAAAGTGGCCTACGCCGTTGTCAAGGTAATAAGAAACTGACGGCACTACCTGATCGGACGCCATTTCAGATTAATTACCGACCAGAAACCAGTCTTGTTTATATTCAATCCGAAAACAACGAGCAAAATAGAAAAAACGATGAAATAGCAAGGTGAAGGATGGAGCTTTCTTGCTTCTCATTCGATGTAACATATCCCCCCGACAAAGAAAATGTTGTGGTCGACACACACTCAAGAGTGTGTGGCTCGACGACCAGCAAAGAGGATCTTCTCAATTTACATAATGAACGAGCGTGACTAGAATGCTTCATATCATTCGAATCAGAAATTTACCCTTTTCGGTCAAAGACGTAAACGGACCTGCCGAATATGTGCGGAACTCAAATCTAGGTTCTACAAGCCTATAAAAAAACGAACTTAACCTTTTCAAAGACTTTCTCTGGATTTTAAGGGGTCGCTTCCATCGAAAACGGGAAATAAGTACATATTAACAATTATCGACGAGTATTCTCGTTTTCTTGTCGCCATCCCCTGTCCAGATATAACAGCGTCATCTGTGATTCAAGCCCTCTGTCCGTTTTTTGTCATCTTTGGACTACCTGTGTACATCCACACTGACCGGGGGACCGCCTTTATATCAGAACGCATCAATCAAGTCTTGCGAAAACGGGAAATGGCCGTAAGTAGGACAACGCCGTACAACTCTCAGGACAATGGCCAATGCGAATGATATAACGGCATAATCTGGAAGAGAATACAGTTGGCTGCGGCTAACCATAGGCCTTATACGCCTTGAGAACGCTACTGCATGGCAACTAATGCCACTCCACACGAGAAGCTTTTCACTTTCATCGTTGCTTTCGCAACTTGGAACCGTGCTTCTGAAATGTTGTTGAGGACTCCAGTTCGGAAATATTTCAAACCTAATGAGAATTACAAGGAAGAAATGAGAGCGCTAGTCTATTTATCTCTTCCTAGACTATGCCCCGCGCATTTGCAAACACGGATGTGATGAAATGCGCACTGACCCTTTAAGCATCATATACTGCATTCCAAACGAGTCTACCAATAGAAATCAACGATTCTGATTTCCCTCCCGGAACCAATGTACTAATGATGAGGGGACTATGCTGATGACATTGTTATTAATGGTTGGGATACGAATGATATTGAACAGAAAATCAACATCCTCTACCAAGTGTTCAAAATAAACCTTTCCAAAACAGAAACTATGATCTTTAATTCGAATACAAGAAGTGATGGTACAGACTCTGAAGCCGTCATAAAAATTCAAGCTGGGGAATTAGTAAATACTAAACACTTCGGATGTCTCGGCGTATGGATCGGTTATAACAAATTAAGTATAGGCGAAAAGGAAATTGGACATAGAATAGGCTGTGTCACAGATAGCTTTGTCCAATATCGCACATTGCTACGAAACCAAAATACCAGCCTGAAACCTAGAATCGTGTTTTAAATCGACTCGCCAGATCGATACAGCCATATGGATGACATTTGACATTCATTGACTGAGCAGTCAATTCTACTCGAGTTATACTTTTCTTCATTTCCTGGCCATCGGGCTGGGATCAAAGTCTGGTATCTGTTCCCATCATCTCTAATGATAATGGCAATGGTGATAATAACCGTTTCCTTATAGGAAAACATTCGGTATTCATTGACTGAGCATCCAAATCTACTCAGATTATACTTTATTCAAATCCCTGGTCATCAGACTGGAATCAAAATATCTGTCCTCCTCGTATCTAATGCAAATATTAACCGTTTCCTTCTAAGGAAATATTCGGCATTAATTAACCGAGTAGACAATTCTACTCAAGTTATACATTTCTTTATTTACTGATAATCGGTTCGGTTGTATCTTCCTTCGAGCGGACAAACTACATTTTATCTTTTAATTGTGTCCTTGTCTTCGGGCAGAGCGCAAGTAAAAAATATTGAGTGTCATCCGATCACGAGAACCAGCTGCTTGCAGCAGTACCTCCCCTCATTGCACTAAAGATTAAAAGTAAAACCGTCGTCAGCGCAACGTACAGTTGCGGAGTTCATGCTATTTTTGAACCTGGACCGGGCTTTAAATGGTCTTGTGTTTAAATCTTACTAGTGTCAGGTGGCAAGTAGATACAATCTTCGGGTGGAAAAATTACATTTTATCTCTCAATTGTGTTTCTGTCTTCGAGAAGAACACATCAAATAAATAAGAGTTCTCTGTTTCCGGGGATTCCAACCTTATGGTCGTACCTTCCTCATTGCTCCCAAAGAGGGAGGGTCGATGGAATATCGATGTCAGTGCGACTTTGGTTTCGCGAATGGATGTCACAACCCTGGTCCATTAGAATAGAGAAATATTCCTTCCAAAAGGTAAAAAACATTAAAAAAAAACAGGGACGTTTCGTTAGAAACAGAAAAGAATTCTGAACTGCTATTCAATATCATTCTGCCTTATATGGCAGTGGATGCTGGGCAATAGCGATGAAAGGAGAGTTGATGGCAACAGAGATACTGAGAACACGATAGACGAAACATCTGAGTAAAGTTTTAAGGAAAATGGAAACAAAATAACAATTAAATTATGATATTCAAGTGACTGGAACACATAATAAACAAAAGAAATGAGGCTTGGAGTGTTTGACATTCCTAGACGTACTGAAGGCAAGACGGACAGAGGGAAATAACTCGTAACCTGCCTAATTAGAGCTTGTAAACGGATGACAGAACAGGGGCTCGGGGATAATAAGGAGACAAATATTTCTGGAAAACGAAGGGGAGGAAGTTGTTGAGTACAATGATCACCCACATCCCGCATATATACGGAACATTGTGACACTGAACCAGATCTATACCGTTCTCAAAAGCAGACAGAAGTAAATCTTCTGAACTCTATTAGGTTTACTGTCATATCCTGTTAAAATACCGATTCGCGTATGATCACCAAAGTTAAGCAACGTCGAGTACTGATCACGGTATTTAAATGGGTGACTGCTCGGGAATACCAAGTGCTGTAAGCTTGGATGTGCGGTTGGTGTAATGGATAACGGTTCGGAATTGGAAATCGAAAAGCTGGGTTTCAATTCCAGTTCGGTTCGTTACTTACGCGCAAATATACCTTGGAAAGGTATGAATCCATCGCTTCGCCCCCCCCCCCCATCTATGGGTTAATTACTAAAACTTCTATTATTATTACCTCCAAACATTCTTACATTCTAAAAACAGTTTCTGGTTTTAAATAACCTGTAAAAGGTCGATAAGCCGTAAAAACAAAACAAACAGTTTACACTATATTCTTCACGCTTTCTATTAGGCCACACATAAATACCGTTTTTCTTCATAAAAATTAAGTACAATTACATTTTATTCAGTTATATATTCACCATTATTTGCAGCGATTTGATGCCAATTATCAGGCAGAAACTCCATTAATGCAATCAGCGAAAAAGAAGCAAATTGCAATTCAAATTTACAAAAGGTTCGCCATAAATGAGAATCAATCGTTCTTGTTTTGCCAAGTAGTTCTTCAGGATTGTTCTTTCTTTTTAGCAAATTGGTAATCCAGTGGGTCACTTTCCATCAGGTATGTTTGAAAGACAAAAACGACAAGGAGGAATAGTAAAAGGTGGTAAAATGATAATGAAAGAAAAAGATAACATACCGCAATGTCGAGTGAAGGCTTGTGGTTTGACGACATTGTGACATGTATCACATACTACGAGGTAAAGTTCATCCTTTGTTGGACATAATCCATATAAAGGCATATCTGAAAGAAAATAGAAAAACAAATGATTTAACAGAATACTTATGGATAAAACAATGAAAAAAATAGAAAAATGCATTAAAATATCCTTTTGGAATAATGCTTAATGATAATGTTTTTTCTATTTAAATGCATATCCAACATTCATTACTCATAATGACAACACCTTTTCTGGTTCCAGTGCCTGTTGATGTCAATAGCATTCCGGATAATCAAGGGATTATCTACAGCTGTTGAAATTGATCATGATTTTTGCTTTACAGACATTAGGTTGAGTCATAATAATTTCTGGCTTTTGTTTATCAACTTTATTCTTCAAAAAAATAAAATAGAATTACATTTTATTTAATTCTATATTCACCATTATTTGCACTGATTCACCACCACTCATCAGATAACACTTCGATACCTTTGGAGCTAAATTCCACAGGTTTTGATGCGGTAGGTTTTCCGACGAACTCTTGAATCTGGTTTCATTAAAGAAAGTTTCCTCCATCAAAACGATTTGCAGCGATCGAAGAAGGTAATGATAGGGGAATATGGCGGGTACAGTAGAGCAAACCAACCCAGTTTCATTTTTTTTCTGTGTTGTCCTTGCTGTATGCGGCCTTATCACGAAGAACAACCTTTTTTCGATTGACGAGCACAGAGCGCTTTTCAAATGAATTTTATGGCCACGTTGCAGCTGTTCGATATATAAAAATGCATTCAGTGTTTCATTGCGACTTAAGAACTCTAAATGAATAATACCCCGATGATCCTAGCGCATGGGGTTGGTTGTGGGAATTTATCCTTGTCAATCTACTGCCTTTTGCGTTGAACACTGTCGTATGTGGCACATTTTTCATCGAATGTTATGATATATTTAACGAACAGTTAAGATGAAACATTCATCATTATAATTAATTCCTGAAAGCGGAAATTACTTATGATTCAATCTAATCAATTCTTCAAAGGGTTGCCTTTTCTTTAAACTTTTAAAAAGGCGGTTGTCTTTGGAGCTAGAAGTGCGTGTTTCTCGACCTAAATTCGTCGTCTATTCTCTCCCGATAAGTTGAATTCAATTTCACTATCATCTTAATGAATAAACTTAGTCTCTCGCTTTTATTTGCTGTCCATTCTTTGATTAAATCTTACACAATTTCCCATAATCAAGGAAGCATCTACAACTGTTGCAATCTATCAAGATTTTTGTTTTACATACATTAGGCTTAGTTATAATAATTTCTGTTCTTGTTTGTCAACTTTATTCTTCAAAAAATAAAATAGAATCACATTTTATTCAATTCTATATTCACCATTATTTGCAATGATTTATTGCCACTTGTCCGACAGCTCTTTCATACCGTTTGAGTAAAACTCCGCAGGTTTTGATGTAAAACGTTTTTCGACACACTCTTGAATCTGGTTTCACTAAAGAAATTTTCTTCCATCAAAACGATTTGCAGCGATCGGAGAAGGTAATAATCAAGGAGTATTGTGAATTATAATTTGCGTAGAGTTAAATTCTGCCATTCTTGTCTTCTTTCTGTAGTCTTGGTTATTGTTTATTCTGTTTGAGATGAGATACTTCGAAAGAAGAATAGACCGGCTTATATTTGTTGCTTTCTCGTGATATTCGTTTGTTATTCCCACAGTTCTCATGATAGCAAATTTATCAAGAAAACCTACGTGAGATTTGAAATGTTAAAAAAAAAGAATATAGAATATCCTTTGGAGAAACATTAGCGAGAGATGCGCACAAAAATGTAATTATGAGAAATGACGAATGCAAACAACAGAAGAGTCTTAGATAAATGGGGGAAAATGGCCTGACGTATGATGACTTCACTTACGACAATGCCATTTTGTTTTTTCTTGCCTGATTTGTATCCTTTTAAAGGCCTTCGCCATGGATTCCACGCTATCTGTTTTCATTCAAATCTGTCTCTGTCTCTCTCTCTCTCTCTCTCTGTTCATACTTATTTATCTATCTCAGTATTTTCATATCTATCTATCTATCTATCTATCTCAGTCTGTTCATGTTTATCTATCTATCTATCTTTTTATCTCAATATGTTCATACCTATTTATCTATCCGTCTATATCAGTATGTTTGTATCTGTCGATCGATCTACCTCAGTCTGTTCGTATCTATCTAAACATCTATCTCATAAGTTTTTTTATCCATATATATATATATATATATATATATATATATATATATATATATATATATACGCAGATAGATAGATAGATAGATAGAGATATATATGTACATATATATATATATATATATATATATATGTATCTCAGACTGTTCTTATATATCTACCTATCAGCGAGCAAGCTGTTTATCTGAGTCTATTCATGCCAACATATTTCAATCCGTTTTTATATCTGTTCATAACTATTTATCTAGCTTTCAGTATGTTCATATCTATTTATCATATATATATATATATATATATATATATATATATATATATATATATATATATATATATATATATATATATAATGTTAAGAGAAAGAACAAATACGAAACGTTTATCAATCTAACATGTTCCACTTTTATTAAAAAATAATAAAATCGTCTGAGATTATTTTATTTTTATGGAGAAAAAAAGGAGAAAAAATTCTAGGAATATTTTTATTTCGTGTTAGATTTTCATTGGTCAATCATGTTTCACGTGCATTCGACTCTTTTAAACCAATGTTAGCATAATTTGTATCGTTCTTTGTGTGTTTATGGGTATCTGTGAGTATAGAAGACATTATCCATTCTTAAAGAATCTAAAGTATCTTTCAAACGCTTCCCAGATCAACATGCGAAAAACCAACAAATGTAATGTTTACTAGACATACACATACACAATTATGAATATACATTATCATCTGTTTCCCATATAGACAATCCAGAAATGTTACATACTTACATACATATTGTACTATTTACAGATTTTCAGTTAAGCTTGGAATCCGTTAATTTCTTTAAAAATCCGAATAAACGCGTCATTTCTCCTTGAATTCGGAATGCCACAAATTATTCTAACGCTGGTTTAAAAGAGTCGAATGCACTCCGTATCTCACTCTCTGAAGAATCATTATTAAAAGTGAAACAAATTTGATTGTAAACGTTTTCTATTTGTTCTTTAACTTATTATTCTATCAGACTCCAGGGAACATCGATGTGGTATAATAGTTAGCAAGCTTGTTCTCGCTAAATCAATTACTACTGAAAAACTTCTTGGGGTTTCACCAATATATTCTTTCTGGCAATTTACTCTATCAGCTGCAAGAAATGCCAGAAAGAATATATTGGTAAAACCTCAAGAAGACTAAACAAAATATTATATGAACACTAAATTTAAAAAAAAAAAACATTAAAAAAACAACGCACAAAACGCATTGGTATTTCACTATAACGAAACTGACCACAGATCTGACATAAAAAAAATCCACTCTAATTAAAAGAGAAAATAATTCACTAAGATGAAAATATCTAGAAAGTGCTTTAATCACTAGTTCAGCCACAGTAAATTTATTTTTTTTTGTTTACTACCTATCTGGACCGAATTGTGTTTCGGCTAAGAGAGTTCAGAAAGGGAATTTGGGATCGCTTGACAAAAAACAGAATTACCTCCTAAGAAATGTTAGGAAATGTATTTGAGATTACTTGACAACAAATAGAATTACCTTCTGAAAAAGGGAGTAAGAATAGGTCAACTACGCTCACGTGACATCCATCAAGTGGGATTTTGGTAATGTAATTTTAGTTTTCTGATGACCTCCTAAGACAACACTTTGTGAAAAAATAGACTCTCATCATGCGATCGTAAGGGATAAGAAATACACCCACAAACTTATTCCATTGCTTGTTGTGTAGGGAATAAGGAAACTTCGTCCCGAATATTGTATCCGAATAAATACAAAAAAAACGTCTTAATTTCATCTTGGATGCAATTCAATCAACCATGGAGAAACGGAACACAGATATTATTCCGGAATCTTATATTTCACATTGCGGAAGAAAGAACAAGTTTTGTGAGCATTCTACAGCAATTTTGTCTGTCATTCGAAGTCCAAATTTCTGAAACACAAACGTTTGAACTGACATACAATATCAGTTAAGTGTTATTTTATTAATTATACGTCTGTCACTCCATATTTTTTTTTATTTTGCAGTTTGCTATATAAAATTTATTTACAAATATAAAACCTGTTCATGTGTTCCTATCTGAGCGAAGCCGCTTTTTTTCTTTTTTTTTAACCTGGGATTCATATATTTATATGTTGGAAATTCGTAACAATATATATAAGACACAAGAAAAATAGGAAAAAAGAAATAACAACGAAATCCTACATATGT
>OZ038501.1:36610221-36632721 GCA_964036315.1 Acanthosepion esculentum
TCTTTCTTCCCCTCTTTCGTACTTTTTTCTCTCTTCGCATATCACTCCTCTCTCTTTTGTATATTATTTTCTTATTCTTGCCTCTACTCTCTCTCTCTCTCTCTCTCTCTCTCTCTCTATCGCTCTATCTATCTATCTATCTATCTCTCTCTTTCATTCTGAGTGTCTCTTTTGGGGAGAAGAAACATCTTTCCACGTCTATAATCTCTCATAGTGTATTTATTATCATTCTCTCTCACCTCGATGCCACACGCCCCCCCTTTGCAATTTGTTTGTCGCCACCGCCACTGTCGCCTTCTCGAGGACCTCTTAACAACTGAACATCCACGCACCGACCCAACCTCACCTCCACCCAAATCAGCTACGGTCGGTCCCACATCAAAAGGAAACAGCCTGGCTTCATTATTTTTTTTCTCTGCGACCACTGCCTTCTTCAGTTTTCACTAATTTCTCTCTGATTTGTCCCAGTTGATGCCATTACTAGAGACAACGACGATTGACGACAGCGGTTGTGGTGGGGGGGGGTCAAAGAAATAAGCGGGGGTGCAGGGAAAATGATGACACTTGGAATTGTTGCAATTATGATGATGCCGATTATTCATCTCCTGCTCGAAGGGGGCGGACAGCTTGTTATCTAAAAGTTATGAATTTGAATCTAACATCAATAGAATGGTATTCGAGTCCAATTTAAGGTTACAGTTACACATGCGAGATAAGAAGATTGTACCCAATGGTAAAAAAACAGTACTCCTTAATATTCACTAGAGCCACAGAACTATTTAGTACACCTAATTGCTTGTAAAATCTGACACCTCAAAAAGATAGATATGAAAAAATGAGATAAACGAAAATGGAATGTAGAGAAAAGCAAATTGAGATAGATAGATAGATAGATAGATAGATAGAGAGAGAGAGAGAGAGAGGGGACATTACTGCCAAGGGAATATAGACAAATAAAGCCGAAATCGATTCGATTTTGGGACCAACCGAAAACTTTTCTATCTATCTATCTATCCATCTATCTATCTATCTATCTGATCATTATCTATCTATCTATCTATCTATCTCAGTCTGATCATTATCTATCTATCTCAGTCTGATCATTCTGATCTATCTATCTCAGTCTGATCATTATCTATCTCTCTCAGTCTGATCATTCTGATCAGACTGAGATAGATAGATAATGATCAGACTGAGATAGATAGATAGATAGATAGATAGATAGATAGATAGATAGATAGATAGATAGATAGATAGATAGAAAAGTTTTCGGTTGGTCCCAAAATCGAATTGATTTCGGCTTTATTTGTCTATATTCCCTTGGCAGTAATGTCCTCTGAAAGCGAAGGTCTCGTTTTGATAAGAAAATTGGATGAAGACAATATGACGTTAGCTAATATAATTATGTCTTTCCTTAAGGATACAACACTTGAGTAAGTTTGGAGAATAGATCGGATGAACCGTTCTGCTAAAAATTCAACACGAGAAATAAGATCAGTCAGCCAAATCATAGAAAATAATAGACCTCTTTGTCTAATATTTTAGACTCCAATTCACTCTACGGGCGAGACAAGATGGCTAAACAACACGCTAGAGTTGGCGCCCACTTTTCTTCTCTCTGTCCAATATACATTACCGATGCAATGTTAATGCTAATATTAGCCATTTCCTTATAAGGAACATTTGAAAATCATTGACTGAGCAGTCAGTGCTGTTTTCGATTGAAATTCACAAAATCTTTCTCTCAAAAATAATTTTACTAAAAAATAGGTTTATCAGCTCCAAATTTATGCACTACATGTAAGAATTTAAATGATAAAACTTTCGCTGTGTAATTTGATTGCATCATATATATATATGTGTGTGTGTGTGTGTGTGTGTGTGTGTGTGTGTGTGTGTGTGTGTGTGTGTGTGTGTGTGCAATCAGAGATAGATTTAAGAAGAATAATAAATCCAGATCTACATCGGATACCGGGATTTATGGGAAAAACGCTTACAGTGTAGGAAAAGTTAGATTGGCGAATCATCGAGGAATTTAACAGCCAGAATCTAAGAACATCTTTAAACTCACTCTTAATACACAGAAATAAAAGAAGCCATAACTTCGATTTTATAAATGCTATCCTAATTAAAAAAAAAGAACGTATTTTTTACGCAAATATTTGGAGGGAGTTCTGATAAATATTTTACTATCGATATACACACGTTAAGCCCCCTTTATTATATCACCAACTTTTATAAAATCCATACTTAAAGAGTCTACCTGCTACTAAACGTCCCCAAATCAACATGAAGACAACCTCCAAACAAGGATAAAAATGACTACTAGAAACAGTGAGAGTGAGAGAGTTTTGGCTTTCATTTTGCCTTGAAGAGGCCAAAACTAACATTGGTAAAATGCATCGCTTATAGCTTTTCCACTTAGTATCTTAGTTTTAGAAAAAAGAAAGACTTAGAGATTAACAGGCTGAGAGACAAAATTAAACATATAGAGATTAACAATATATATATATATATATATATATATATATATATATATATATATATATATATATATATATTACATTGAGCACTATTGTGTAAAAACAAAAATATCTATAAGAACACCGGATTTTATATCTTACTGTTCTTTCTTTTTATTTATATATATATATATATATATATATATATATATATATATATATATATATATATATATATGACACCTGGCCACTTGTATTCGAGGATACACGTCTACTAGGGCAGTTAGTCAATGCCTATTGCAGACGCTTGCCCAGGAAACACCCACAGAGCCCACCTGTAGCTGTGGTTTATACTGTGACTATGTTGAGCAAACCTTAATTACAGTTTCTAGGAAAGAGTGTGTTATCTAGAGTGATCAACATTCTGAACAAGCTCTTCACGCTCAAACCCTCCAGACCGATAGTATTAGGAAGTCTCCTTCCTGACAAATTGACCATGGTGAACCCTGGTCAGAAAACAAATGTTCTGACCACTCGGCCACGCTCCCATATAGATAGATACATGCATACATACACATAATCGTTTTCGATATGTTCCAAAATAGAATCGATTTCAGCTTTATCTGTCTATATTTACTTGGCAGTAATGCCCTCTGAATGCGAAGGTCTCGTTTTCATAGGAAAAATGGATGAAATCAAAATTACGTTGTCTTTCCTTAAGTATTCAACACTTGAATAAGTTTGGAGAATAGATATACACAGCACGCCCCAAAAATTTATACAAAAAATATTAGTTAAATGATAATATTAATTATTTAAGCTTGGCTGAAATCTGTTTAATTTTTGTTACATTTTCCTGTTTGCCTCATTCCAGTTGTCTAATCAGTTTCTTGGTGTTAAAATTAAATACATCAAAGAAGGTGCCGTAGTTTTTGATAACTCAAATACTTTCGAGTTTTTCCAAGATCATCATCAGAGGTAAATTACAAAGACAAATTTAATGTAACTGCGATAAAATCTGCATTCCGTTGTTATGGTGATTTTAAAGACACGCTCGAACGCATACTATAATTATTTTAAATTTTCCCTTTTTAGAAATTTTTGCAAAACAAGCGCTTTGATATAATGGAGCTGAGCGGAAATTGATAGACATGAAGAATGATATTAAATGTTACATGCAATTTAATATGTTATTTCTCTATTCGTAATAAATCTTTTCGAATACAACACTCATTCCTGTCCACCTTCACAATACAGGAAAATACTTGTTGACAACAATACAAGAAAATACGTGTTGAAAACACCAATATCCTACACAAAGAAAATAATAAACAAAATCTTCAAAATTTCAAGATCCTCTATAGCAAAAGCAAGCAACCAACATTCAACAAAATTTTATTACGAATCGAGCAACAACATGTCAAAATGCATATAACATCTAATGCCATTTTACATTTTTATCTATTTCCGGTCAGCTCCCTTATATTGAAATGCTTGTTTCGCAAAACATTCCATAACGGATAATTTTAAAATTTTAAAATAATTACAGAGTGCGTTTGCGCGTGTTTTAAAAAAAAACACCATCACAACAAGAAACTAATTAGAGAACTGGAAAGGATCAATCTAAAAATAAGTAGACACAATGTGTCTATATTATTCGATGAAACATGTTTGAATGAAGATATGCTGCCTAAACACACATACACACACACACACACACACATATATATATATACATATATATATATATATATATATATATATATATATATATATATATATATATATATATACATACATACACACACATACACACACACACACACATATATATATATATATAAATATAGGTAACTATGCTCGTGTCGAAAAACCTATATATATATACAGTGTAACCCGGATATAAGAGACCCGGATATAAGAGAAACCCGGATATAAGATAGATTTTCTCTGGTCCCAAATTAGAGCCTGTGTTAACCTAAACAAAATAGACCAAACCCGGATATAAGAGAAACCCGGATATAAGAGACTTATTATCCGGTCCCGGCAGCTCTCTTATATCCGGGTTACACTGTACATTGTAACCCGAATATAAGAGACCCGGGTATAAGAGAAACCCGGATATAAGATATATTTTTCTGGTCCCAAATTAGAGCCTGTGTTAATGTATATATAATACACCAAACCCGGATATAAGAGAAACCCGGATATAAGATACTTCTTATCCGGTCCCGACAACTCTCCTATATCCGGGTTACACTGTATATAATATTAGTGGTCAATATATATATATATATATATATATATATATATATATATTCAAGAGGATATAATCCAGGTAGAGCTCTATGTCAGAGACAGAGCAAGAATATAATATAAAAAGCTCGAACACTAAACCTTCATGGTTCTAAATTTATTTCATTGGGTTCAAAATAACGACGCAACTTCTCAAACCTACAAATTCAAAATTTCACCTCAAATATTTAAACTCATCCCAAAGAGGACTGTTGTATTTTTTCTTTCCAAATAGTGAGTCCAATTTACACATTATTGTAGCCATTTAACAGGTTTTGTAGGTCTGGGGAGTTGGGTCGTTATTACGAAACCAATGAAAAAAATTATAACCATAATAAGATGGAATTATATGGCGAAGGTTCTTACAGGAACATAAACACACGCATACACACACGCAAGCACACACATAATACAGAAGGGAGCAAAATACATCGCACATGTACCTCCCAGAAATTTCTCCTACATAATGGTAAGACATTAACTAGATGATGGCGCCATTGCCACTAATGTCTTTACCATTATGTGGGAGGTATTTCTGTCCTACCCTGAATATACTTGGAGAGAGAGAGAGCTTACTGAACTACAAAGCTACAACCATGGAGCAGCCAGACAAACACATTATACAGATAAATTTGCGCAACACTAAGACGAATCAATCAGACTAGCTTGCTGTCACACGAAAGTAAGCTTCTGTACACTAAGCCTGGTAAAAGGCTACAACAATGTGTGAATTGGACTCGCCGTTTGGAAAGAAAAAATGTAAAAGTCCTCTTTGGAATGAGTTTAAATATTTGCGGTGAATTACAATTCTCACACTAGACAGTTAAAATAAGATTGCTGTCACACGAAAGTAAGCTTCTGTACACTAAGCCTGGTAAAAGGCTACAACAATGTGTGAATTGGACTCGCCGTTTGGAAAGAAAAAATGTAAAAGTCCTCTTTGGAATGAGTTTAAATATTTGCGGTGAATTACAATTCTCACACTAGACAGTTAAAATAAGATTGCCTAAGACAAGTTAATCTGTGTAATGTAAAATCTTTTCGAAGAGAAAACAGTGACATAATCAAGATGTTGACGTTCCACACTACTTCCAATAAAAGGCTAGGAAAGAAACCTCAATACTAGATAACAGCCATTGGACTTGAAAAACCCATTTTCCTGGAAAATGGTTTTAAAAGAAGGTTTTTATAAATTACAACCGGTAGCAGTATTGGTAAACGGTTAATATTACCATTACCATTAGTGTATAATTCATACAGTAAAAAAGAAGTTACATCTGTGGAAGCGGGATATTTTCATGTGTTGGAGGGAAATGTATATTTATATGAGAGGTTGTACTGGCGAAGGTGTTTTTTTAACAGGTGATAGTGTGGTGACAGTATTACGTTGTATGCAATACGACACGTGGTTCGCTGGGGACTAAGCAGACCCTTTGAGGATAAATGAGACATGTCTTGTCCCTAGGGCTTGAAGTGCGAAAGAAAAGAGAGAAGATTTGTTCAATTTCCTTCTATATTGCTTTATACAACGCCAAATTATGACAACCTCTTGTGCACAAACCTTTACTCCTCCTCTTCACTAACGACCATATCACGTTGAAACACCGATTCCCGTATGATCACCGATATTAAGCAACTTCGAAACTGGCCAGTACCTAGATGGGTGACTGTTTAGGAATACCAGATTGGAGTAATAGATAATGACTCAGAATTGTTAATCGGACATCCAAGTTCTAATTCCAGTTGGTTTCGTTATATCACTCAGTTATGTACTATGTGTGATACACGATTAGGCGAATATGTATCTTTCGATACATGACTGACAAGGCAGATTTTCCCCGCAGTAGGTTGCCATTTCTTTCTGCGGTAGACCAGTTGCCATCCAAGTCTATAGAACCCAGTCTGTCCTGCTATTTACCCATAGCTGGGAGGGGAAGAGGGGGATTCATACCTTTCCCAAGGGTATTATCACGTAAGTGAATGTAATGGATTCGACTGAAATTTGAACTCGGCTCTCCGATTTCTCAATCCGAGCCGCTATCCATTACTCTACTGAAACCATCTCTTCTCTCCGCCAACTATGGCTTAATTAGTAAGACTTGTATCACTAAATCATTATTATCTCCGCCCAAATGTTTTACAATCTAAAAATATTTTGTGACTTTGAATAACCGGCAACAAAACAATCCAGTCAGATCCTCCTCCTACTACTACTCTTCCTCCTCCTCTTCAGTTTCCAAGAATTTTGAATTACTTCACTTCCTAAGAATTTTGAATTATTGCGCGTTACAATATTGTATTTTTGCAATTGAACTTAAATCAGTGTAAATCTTTGGCTGATGAAGGGAATAGAAGTGAGGGTTAAGTTCTCCAAGACCGTCTTCCCCATTACGTGTCCACTGGAATTTCTTCTATCTTTTCCTGATTCTGAGTATAAGCGTTCTTCCTGTTACTATTTTCTTTAAGACATCCTTGTACTAACAAATCCATGTACTAATAATTAAAAATTCTTTGTACTAACAATTAAAAATTAAATCAATGTAAATCTTTGGCTGATGAAGGGAATAGAAGTCCCGAAACACGTACCAACATTTAAAAATTAAATCAATGTAAATCTTTGGCTGATGAAGGGAATAGATGTCCCGAAACACGTACCAACATTTAAAAATTAAATCAATGTAAATCTTTGGCTGATGAAGGGAATAGAAGTCCCGAAACGTGTGCCAACATTCAGTAAAAATATGTTATATAGTTTGTTTATTTGTTTTTTGTCTAAAATCAAAATACATGAGATTTTTCTCAGAACAAATACTGGATTAATCATAATGAGGGAAAACTGAGGTTCAGACAATGGCTTTATTAGCACTGGC
Source organism: Acanthosepion esculentum (assembly GCA_964036315.1). Classification (NCBI taxonomy): domain Eukaryota; kingdom Metazoa; phylum Mollusca; class Cephalopoda; order Sepiida; family Sepiidae; genus Acanthosepion; species Acanthosepion esculentum. The sequence continues at coordinate 36,617,849 of OZ038501.1, forward strand.
GCCGTGATCGTAATTATTCTTATGTTTACAGCAAATATCTCTGCTCCAACGAAACTCCGTATTCCATCTGCCGAAAAATAATTACACACTCTCACCGATTTTATTTCATTAGTGACTGCAGATAACTGTAAGTTAGTTTATTGCTCTGGTTTTCTGTTATTTTCTTCTTTTTTTTATCGTGGCTTGTTTATAAGCTCGACACGATGGCCGGAACGTGACGTAAAAAGACGAAGAATACAACAAAAAGGCGAGCGTTAAAAACGAAAGCAAAAAAAAAATAACCGATAAAATGTTTTTTGTCGCCGTCATTTGCTTCGTTACTCAATATTCGCGCGTTGATTACACAGATATGATAAATATCAGACTAGTCTGGCACAAGGACATAATAACGTAGCACTAAGAAATAAATGGACTCGCTACATTAATCTGTTCAGATTCCGGTAGATTATATGTATATTTGGCGTCCGTCGATCTCGAGACACCCTGGATCTGCGCCCAATGTGTTATGCCGCAGCCGCTGATGGCGGCTCAGACTTTGTTATGGCTGTACAGGCTGACAGAGGAGTGAAAGTCACGATTTCAACGAATGCATATGAAGACGCCCTCCCCCGATGTCGCCTTGTTTTCTTTCCGTCGATCAGGCTTCTCCCCGGCGACAAGTCTTCGTTTCTCTTCTCCTCGCTCCAGCCCTCGATGTAAATCGCGTCTCCAGCGTTAGCAATCGTTGGCGACATATTCACACTTCGCAATGTCCATGTCTATCATGCTCATGTCTCTTTTAATGACGTCCTTGAAGCGAAGATGATGTCGCCCTCGTGCCCTCTTGCCGGTGGCAAGTTCCTCGTACAAAAGAATCTTCGGAATCCTCCCATCCGGCATACGATGTACATGTCCAAACCAGCAGAGCCGGCGCTGTTGGAGAAGGGCGTATAGGCTGGGTAACTGGACACGGATGAGATCTCAGACAAATAAGATGAAAGAAGGTGAGGCGTTGCTCCTGTCTGGAGGAGAGGCTCCAAGTCTATGAACATCATGTAATGATTCAGAACATTAAAATATGTATTTTCTTGGAATCTCTTCCCACCTCTCAATGCCTATTTCTATGGCCTTCATATACCTTTTGCAGACGTCCTTGAAGTGAAGATGGGGACGCCCTCTTGCCAGTGGCCAGTTTCCCATAAAGAAGGATCTTCAGAATCCTCTCACCCGGCAAACGGTATACATGTCCAAGCCAGCAGAGCCGTAACTTGGCACGGGTGAGGACTACGGTGTTGGTGACCTGGTCGGACAAATAATGCCCAGAATGCACACGTTCACCGTAATAGGAGAGGCTGTCAAGATTGAACACACTACATATGTCATGTGGTGTTTGAGACTAAATTTTTTCTGCTAAAGTCCCCGTCATTACTTTCACCATCCATTTACACAAGCTTGTCAGGTAAGTGACTCGCTACCTTCCACTATCTCTCATGATATTCCTATGCCCCGTGAGGGCTAAGTTCCCCAAGACCATCTTCCTCATTATGTGTCCAAGGGATTTCAGCTATCCTTTCCTGATTCTGAATGTGTTTTTCCTGTTACCATTTACTTTAAGACTTCCTTGTTGCTTACACGCTCCGTCTACAAAATTTTCAGTATCCTTCTAGGAAACCACATTTCTGCTGCCTCATTTTTTCTTTTTTTTTTTTTTTTTTTTGCTATTCCATGTGGAGGCTGTCCAACATTCACTACGATGTGAGAGGATTGATATCGCAGCAATCCAGCACTCTTTTCTTTGTTTCTAACGAAATTTGTTCGTTTCTCATCAGCTTCTTTAGTTTTTGGAATGCTTATTTCACTAATCCAATGCGTGTTCGGATTGCGGAGTCACAGTTTCCATCCTCTGTTAAAACGCTTCCCAGATGTTTGAACTTCAGCACCTGCTTGATGTTTATATTGCCAATTCGTAACTTGTATCTTAGGCTTTTTCTCTTGCTGATGTCCATACTTTCTGTCTTCATGAGGTCGATGGTCAGTGCTTTCTTTCTCGCTTTCTTCTACCACCTTGTCTAGGAAGTACAGTAGTTTGCTTTCCGAGTCAGCCATCAGCTCTGTCATCTGCGTATCTTATTATTAAGATTACGCCTACTGGTAATAAATCCTTGGGTGGGGTTCCCCAGTTCCCTTAGGATAGGGTCAATTTAGAGGTTGGATATATCTGGAAAGAAGATGCATCCCTGTTTGACGTCCTTTTCTATATTTGTATAGCTACTAAATTCATTTTATATGCAGAGTAACTAGGTTGTTAATGATCGAACCCTAACCACGCCAGAACTATGAATTTCCGATGCTCTTTGGTGCCCAAAAGGAATTCCCTACTACATGGCTGATGCTAACCTCCAGGAGAGTGACTCGGGCTCACTTTCTCGGCTGACATGATGTGGAAAGACTATATTAAATCCACTGCTAGGTCAACTGCTGAGAAAGTTGGTTCACTGTGTCGTGCGAAACCATTTTTCTCCCCAGAAACAATTTTGCATATCTATAAGTCTTACCATTTTGCCATACTTAGAATATTGCTGCCACATATGGTCTGGAGATCCAGCTTTATATATAGATACCTTTGATAAAATCCAAGAAGAATCAACAATAATGTTGGTCCTGATCTGCCGTTTTGGCTTCAGTCACTTTCCCAACGCTGTACAGTTGCCTCCCTGTGCCTTTTCTATAAATGCTTACATGGTAATTGTTCTGATGAGCTCTTCGCTATGGTAGCTAGACGTTGTTTTTTTTATTTAAGCGCAGTACTAGATTGGCGTCGAGATCTCATCACTTTACAGTTAACTTGGCTAGATGTAACCGTAAGTTCTATGCTAACAGTTTCCTTCTCGCTTGTGGAACTCCCTCCCGACTCCATGACTTCCAGACAACTTTAATCTTCAAAAATTTAAATATAATGTCAATCGCTATCTACTGTCCTCCTGATTGCTCTTCTTTTCTTCTCACTCTTTAGTAATCTTCCTTTTTTCCCCACCCAGTAACCCCATGTGTCTTACTGCCTTGCTTGGGGGGAAGTTGTTTTTTGTTTTAAAATAAGAAAAAACTTAAACTGTTAATGATTCTCGCTTTGATTTGCTGGTGAGGCTTTCTTATCCCAGCGAGCCAAAGACCTATACCAGCGAGAATTTTACTCTTGACAAATCCAACCAACTCGAACATAGTGTAGGGAGCAGACTAAATGAGAATTGCATGTAACCTTGTGATGCGTGTTGGTTAGGCTAATTCGACGGAGCAAACAAATTGATTACGAATCATTGAAACTGGATTTGAATTTAATTATTGAAATTGAAATTGAATGCTTTCATTATTACTCTACTTTATATTCGTTTTTAGGCATTTTTATGTGAACTTTTATTGAACATAACAGAATATAATTCTAATTTCCTGGTCTTTTTTTACCGTTTTTATTTTTATCTCGTTAAAAATTAAAAGAAAAAGTGTAGTGAACTGTTATGCAATATCAGTCCTCCTATATAGCAGTTAATGTTGGACAATCTTCTCGCAAATAAAGAAGAGACCGCCATTCTGTTTTTCAACAGAAATGTGGTTCTACTGAAGAATACTGAGAATAGCGTGGAGGGAACAACGACGAAGTTTTAGAGGAAATAAAAATCGATAAACACTGATACTTAACATCAGAAAAAAGATAGTTGAAGTTTCTGGAACATATAATGAGGAAAAGGGCTTCGAAAATTTGACACACACAGGTAAATGGGGGGGGGGGGCAGAGTAAAACAGAGCATTACTTATCTTACGAGCTTCGTGTGTAAATGGTTGGCAGAACAGGGATTAAGAGGAACAACGAAAGACAAATTTTACTAATAAGAGCTGCAAAGGACAGGAACTTGTGGAGAGACGTACTGAAGTGACATGACACGAAGAAAAAAAGAGAAATAAAAGGAAAAGAATAAAAAGACGTAGAGGAAAAAGGAATAAAAGAAAAGGAGAAGAAGAAAAAGAAAAAAGAAAAGGAAATGAAGAAAAAGGAAAAAGAAAAGAAAAAGAACAAATAAGAGGAAGAAGAAAAAGAAAAAGAAGAGGAAGGAGAAAACGAAGAAGAGGAAGAAAAAAGAAAATGAAAGAAAAAGAAGAAAAAGGAACAGGAAGAGGAAAAATAAAAAATAAAAGAAAAAGAAGAGGAACAAAAAAGAAGAGGAAGAGGGAAAAGAAAGAAGAAAAAGAAGAAAAAGAAATAAAAGAAGAAAAAGAAAAAAAGAAGAGGAAGAAGTAGAGAGATGTACTGAAGCGACATGACACGAAAAAAAAAGAATAAAAGAAAAAGGGAAAAGAAGAGGAAGAAGTAAAAGAAAAAGTAAAGAGAAAGAAGAGGAAGAAGAAAACGAAGAAGAGGAAGAAAAAAGAAAAGAAAAGAAAAAGAAGAAAAAGAAATACAAGAAATAGAAGAAAAAGAAATAAAAGAAAAAGAAGAGGAAGAAGAAAAAGGAGAGGAAGAAGAAAAAGAAAGAAGAAAAAGAAGAAAAATAAATAAAAGAAGAAAAAAGAAGAAAACGAAGAAGAGGAAGAAAAAAGAAAAGAAAAAGAAGAAAAAGAAATAGAAGAAAAAGAAATAAAAGAAAAAGGAGAGGAAGAAGAAAACGAAAGAAGAAAAAGAAGAAAAATAAATAAAAGAAGAAAAAAGAAGAAAAAGAAGAAGAGGAAGAAGAAAAAGAAGAAAAAAAGAGAAATAAAAGAAAAAGAAGAGGAAGAAGAAAAAGAAAAAGAAGGTTGTATAAACTCATGTAATTTCTCCGCTTGTCCTACTATCGTCAGTCGAACCCGCAGATTTTGTAGACAATAAAAAGAACACTTATTCGCATTTCGAAGGCAACCACAACAAACGTCTACCATATCAGCCGCTCACACCATTTTAAAACATTGGATATTTTAACGTGTACACGCGTGTGTCCAGACCGCATAGGCAACAAATCAGGTAGATGAAGGGAAATTAAATGTAACACCCATATTGTTTTTAACACTAATAATTAAACAGACAATTACTAATTATATTTTAGTACAACTCAAGACCATATATAAGTAAATAAGATGCTTGCCTACCGTTTACTTAGGTAGGCAACGGCTTGAATAAAACGCTTCACTAAATGGAATAAACCTAATTGTCTAAAATAGTAATGTAATTTCATCGCAATATTTTGACAAGTACGCCTTAGTCCTTATTAAACAATCGGATCGCTATAATTGAATTATTGTCCATACATTATTCTACCTTTCATTGTAATTAAGTTGAATATATTCGTTTACTCAAGGCGGATCTTGCACAATAATAGGCGAGGTTATCTTATTTGAATTATTAGTTGTTATTCTCAGGTTTTCTTTGAATTCATTCTTTGCCGCCGTAATTATCAGCACTGCACGTGTGCTTACCAATTCCATTTTGTTAACTGTTTCATCCAATTCGTCGTCTTTCGCCATGACTGTGGGCCCGGTAAACATTGATCAGGCAAAATAAGATTCTGGAGAGATCTTGCCTTCTTTCATGCCTGTAGAATTACCATTCGAAATCCTGGTTCTTTACGTAGTAATCTCTTGAAACTGTAGGAATTGCTGTTTTACAACAGGATCACGTCAGCCAAGTAGGAAGGTATCGGGTTGTTAGGGATGGGTGCAAAATATCTGTAGTGCGAATTGTGTAATAGATAGTGGCTCGCAATGAGAAATCAGTTCGAATTCCTGTCGGGTAAAGGGTATAACCTGTATCCAGAAAAAAATCCATATTATTCTCAAAACGTTTTAATGAAATATTCCCTCGCTTGTTGTTCTTAAATTCAAAAACATATTTAAATAACTCACAAAGGGTTGATAAGCCGTAAAAATCAAGTCAATAAATAAGTATCTTTCAACTAATTAATGCCTTGACTGTTCTTGGGAAAGACAATCGATTCTGTTGCTTTTTCCACAATTTGAATTCAGAGTTGTCCACCGAAATTAATTACTCCACCTCTGCAAGATAGCCCAATCTTCCCTAATTTACCCATAGATAGGGCAGCAGAGAAACTATTGATTCTATCTTCTACGCAGATAGCTGTTACACTATCTGCATGTCTCCGATTACAGTCACAGCCAAAAAAATAACTGATTGAAAATCATTGTGATTGTATTCATATACATGAATAAAAATGCGATCACATTAAGCATACAAGATAATACTAGAGCCATGTTTGGTTAAAATACAGTCCTTTTATACTCTCACCAGATAGGGAAACTGAAGTGACCATTCCTGCACTGCCCAGATCCTATGGCCACAGGAGCTGCCAGAAGATTGTCAGTGCTGACGGCCAAATGCCTTCGTGATTCAATTCCAGATTTTCTGTCTTGATTTACTTCCATAGCTTTTACCGAGCATAGCCATTCCGGACTGAAGTGCTCAAATCAGCTGCCTTCACTGACGTGGAGCAGGCTATTTGAGACTATGCCATGGGAATACTGGACAGAAAATAGAAGATCGTTCCCACTAACATCCGGACATTTGAAACATATAATATGTATGTGTGTATGTATGTGTGTGTGTGTTTGTCTGTGTGTGTGTATGTGTGTGTGTGTGTGATTTTGGCTATGACTTTTTATTATTGTTTCAGCAATCATAGACAGAATGACACAGCTTTCACCAAAGGCTTCATTCGTATATATATATATATATATATATATATATATATATATATATATATATATATATATATATATATATATATTGCGCACGCGCGTTTGTATGTATTTTGGCAGCATGATTTCATTGAGGCTAGTTTTTTGAACAGTATAGTCAAGTTTTGTCTGATATTGAGAATATGAGCTGATTTTGTTGAAAATAAGCAGACAAACATGTCTAACCTATTCAACGAAACTTGGCTCAATATATATATATATATATATATATATATATATATATATATATATATATATATATATATTCGGACAATTTTTATATAATTTATCTTCTGAAAAGAAAAACTTTATTAGAAATTATATAAAAAACTAAATAAAAGCACCTTGTCAGTCGTTTTTAATGAAATGTGCTTGAAAGAAGGATTGCTGCCTAAATACACAAATATATATATATATATATATATATATATATATATATATATATATATATATATATATATATATATATATATATATATATATATATATATACTACGGTTCAAAAGTTAGTTTGAGGTGACCCCTGGTAATTTTTTTGAATTGGCCCCAAATGTAGTTGTTTTGTACTTTAAATAACAGAAAATTATTATACATGGTTAAAAATTGAGCCATGATTTTTTATTAGAAATTTTATTATGCCAAAAAGAAAAAAATCATTTTAGGATTAAATTTTGCGCTCTTCAAATTATCCCCCTTTAGCCTTGATTAATGCAAAACAATTTTTGGCATTCGTTGCAAAATTTTCTCAAAGGATATATTTAATAATTGACTCTCTTTTTTTTTCGATGCTCGTTTTCATTTTCTTTTTTTTTTCTTTTTTTTTTCTTACTCTTCTGTCAAGTTCATCCCATGCTAATTGTGAGGGTGGCTTCAAACTTTTTGTACTGTAGTGTATATATGTAAACATAATATACATTACGAAAATAAACGTTTTTTTTTTCTACTGCATATAACGTTACTAATCAAAAACACTAGAAAGCAAGACACGTTACAAGAGTCATACATGAATAAAAACAAACTTGAATATCGTAAAAGCTGTTCACTGTTGAAAAAGAACGGAAACGAAATAGAAATCGAGATCCAAGCCTAAAATACTTGAAGTTATTATTTATAACATGCAGTAAAATAATCTATACTAACTTTTTGTCAGTACCCACACGTAAACTAAGAGTTAATGAAAACTAACTGAGAGTAGCAAAAACAAAGCTGATAAATATAATTTTAGATAAGCAAACGCAGAAAGTAATTATAAGACAAACAATCATTTGGATAGTCATACAAGAACAAAGAAATACTAATACACAACAACCCAGTAACTCTGGAAAAAGTTGAAAGAAATAAAAATAATCAATTCATATTGTTATGAATAATCAAAAGTGGTCGCCTCTTGTTTTGTTACTCTCCTCTTTTAGAGAGCTATTTCTGCTTGCTGGGACTATAAAAGGACACTCTACGATAACCATTGTATTCTCAGCTGAATAAAGCTTTCTTAAAGCGTACTTTTGTCATTATACATATATAAATACAAATAAATATAATAATCATATTATATAATACCTGGAATAAGAGAAATAATAATTATGAATTATATTAAATTATTATATTACTTTTAAGCAATATTTACGGTTTTCAGTTAAACTTAAAACCCGTTAATTTGGGTGGGAGGCTTCGAAAAATCGCTTCATCTGTTCTTGAGTTCAGAACTAACATGGGATGTAGATAAAGAAAGCTAAATATACTCGCGTATAGTGCGATTTTTTACGCAAAAAATAGGGGATCGCAGTATACACAGTAATTTCTTTTGAAGAGTTTAAATATACGCATTTTCGGTGACCGGTTGCACTATACACAGGTAATATTTTTTTCTGGATTTGTTAAAATTCACGCACAAAATTCAGTCTCGAACTATACATGAAGTCGGCTTATACACGCGATATACGGTAGTTCATTTTTGTGCCATAGTTAACACCTTAATTAAACTTAATGGCTTTATAATTTACTAGAATTTATTAACTGATAAATTCAATTATCAATATTCTATAATTTTTCACTGCTTTATCTGTTCAGGACTTGACAGTCATGGCACTCCAGGGCTTTTTTTTTACTTTTTTAATATTCGGGAATAGCCATGACTTCCTGGGATCGATAGTGGTTTGGTTTCCAATTTACCCTCCTGCGGCTTGGAATTCAGAGTATTAGGCTGGCTGCTATCTAAAGATAGAGAACCTTGTCTACCCAGCTATTTAATCCATAGTTGGAAGAAAGAAGGTATGAATTGACTCCATTCTCAAGAACATTATTGCGAAGTGGATACAATTATGCTATGCCGGAATTTGAACCCGTCTCTCTGATTTTACGTTCGGCGTTGAGAACCTTTACGCTACCCGCACAACTGATACTCTATAATAGACTCAGAAATTACAATATTCCGTGCGCAAAAACATTCTTCTTCTTCACAGGCAATACCGTTTCTTGCAGTGCGTTCACTGTGGAAAAAAAAACAACATAAAGTTGCCTGCGGTTAAATATGGTTTTCGCAAATATATTCCAAGGCTGTTGAATGTTTGCTATAATGTTTTATTTTTTAACCCTAAGAAGCAATGATAAAGATTTTGTTCGCAGTGTTATCATTAATAGATTATATATGGATTTTTTCTTTTTTTTTTCCGTAAAATCACGGTTTACATCAGCGAAAATCTGCAATGAACGCAGTTCAATTTTAATAGCTTATTTACAAAGAATCTGAATTTGTGAGGAACTCAATCTTAATAGAATATCTTTAAGTTTACGGCTTACGATCATATTAGAGGACAACCTTGTGATTATTTAAAATTTAAAAATTGACAAAGAAACTAATGAGTATTTAAAACATTTCAAGCATACATTTATTATTTGCTTTAATAAATCCTCGGTTTACATTGGGTAGTCCTAATCATAGAAAGAAAGAAAGAAAGAAAGAAAGAAAGAAAGAAAGAAAGAAAGAAAGAAAGAAAATGCACATAGACAAAAGAAGTGAGCTGGCTGAGACAGACAGAAAAATAAAGAAAGAAGTGAAAGAGAGAATGAAAGGACAGACAGAGAGAGGTGAATAGGCTGAGATAGATAGATAGATAGATAGATAGATAGATAGATAGATAGATAGATAGATAGATAGATAGATAGATGGGAACAGGCTTAAGTAGAGCGATATGAACTGGCTTTGAGAGAGAGAGAAAAGAGAAAATGAAAACACAGAGAGAGATAAATAGCTTCAGAAAGAAAGAAAGAGAGAAAGAAAGAGAGAAAGGAAGAGAGAAATAGACATAATAGTCTGAGATAGATAGAATGATATATATAGAAAGAATGGTCTTAAACACAGAGAGATGAACAGGGCAAGATAGATAGATAGATAGATAGATAGATAGATAGATAGATAGATAGATAGAACCCCTTGCAAATTAATAGAATCAATATACTTAGGTTTTTAATTTAGCACTAAATAAACTAATCACAAATAAGACGCAAAACATTTTTCCTAGTGTCTTGTATAAAGTATATATTTAATTACATTTTATAAGTTATATAAGTATCATATTTTATACCCGTTGGGCCACCTCGATGTGGTGTAATGGTTAGCAAGCTTCTCTCGACATAACCATTGCAAGTGAGTTCAATCATCACTGATTGTCCCATACTTTCGGCTTTGTGCCGCATCTCAGCTGCGCTTAGAAAATCACCATGTTTTTGTGTAGGAAGACGACTGGCCTTCGCTACTCTAATTGTTGCCCATGGACTCGTCTATCCGCTCTGAATAGAACGTCTGCTCATAGCAGCCGAGAAGGGACAACTCAACAACAAGACAACTCAGGACCGAGACAACGCAGCGCCAGAAAAACATAACATTTTTTACAACCGAATAAAGTAATTTATTAAGGATTAAAACCTTAATTAATTAGTATTTTTCTTCAAATAAGGCATTTGAAAAGGCATTATATAGAATACGAAACAGATTTTGTTTTTAATTATTTTTAATAGAATGTTCTGTCGGCCGCGTTAAGTTGACTGTGTTAAGTTGTCCTGCACCCCTTAGTAATGGGGTGCAGGACAAAGTGGATCGCAAGGCATAGCGTTTCAGTCGTACGTACTGCCGCACTGAACTAGGATATTCTATATTACTGTATTATTAATCCATGTCTCTCATGTGATTAAACCAGTTCTTCGTTCAACCTTTTCTTCCATTGTTCCCTTACAGTATTATTAACGAGAACCATGAGCGTTATACGAAAGTTATAACAATATTATGATAGGCATCCGTTTATCTCGCGAGATAACGGTAACACCCTGTTTGTCAAAATTCAGTAATTTGGTAGTGAGTTTGGAGTGACCTCTTCAGTGCGCAGGTCTGAGCGATGGTCTATGGAGTCTTTACCGACAAGATCCAAAGTTACATTTGGCGTAAATTTGTCAGTGTTAACAAGTTCGAGGATCCACTCTATGTTTTCTATCTGGATTTATTTCCGTAGTCTTTTCCATGTTTCGATATGGCCGCAAGGCAGCAGAGGTGTAAAATCAGGGTTAACCCGCCCCCACTAGATGGACTGCCTAACTGGGCTGTCGAGCGCTATCTACAGGAAACTGCTGGTTATGAAGCGCCAGTTGTTCGCATTCTCCGGCTTGAAACCAGATTTAGTTGACAAAAACTATTTTAGACGCGCGCTACGGATGAATTTTATAGTCAATGAGAGCTTGTTCCCTCTTTCAGCCCAAGCTATTGGAACATATATAATGTACGTATATAACATTATATATATATTACGTGTTATAGAAGCTCACAAAAATTTAAGAAAATATGTAAAACGTTTGGTAAACTAAAAACATTGGAAAGCAAAACAAATTACGAAATAGTTGTACATAAATAAACAAGATATCGAAAAGCTTTTTAAAAAGATAGTAGAAAGATACAGAAGAAAATCTAAATCTGGATTTAATCCTAAAATACTCGGAGACTATGAAGTCATTATACAATAAAATAATTCCTATCACAATATTTATCTTTTTGAAGGTTGAATAAAATACTAAACATCAACGGTATGAATACAGCGTTCATGGTTGTCAGCAAGTGAAACAACCCAAGATGCGAGCTACGAATAGGAGATGTCAAAATCCAACAAGTATAGAAATAGCTGGGAAGATGGTAGAAAATATGCCACCGAAATCCGAAGGCGCATGGCAATAACGAAAGATGTCTAGCAAAAGATAAGCAAAGTATTAAGAAAGAGGAATTCTTTTTTTTTATTTCAATAGAGTAACTCAGCTAGAATATATCAATCCTCCAATATGACGACGAATGCTCGATAATTTCCTTACAACTGAAGAAGAGACTTGAGGCAGCAGAGATGTGATTCTACAGAAAAATACTAAGAATACCATGGACGGGACATGTGAGATACAAGGAATTTTTTTAGAAAAATGCAAACGAATTGTGCTTAGAAAAAATATCTGATATGCTATTCTGATTTTTCACAATTGAATACATGGTAGATAATACTCATCTTTTATGTATATACATGTTTGTGTGGACATAATTACTAAAGGCGGTAATATGTTATAGTTTTTGTTAAAGTTATATTTTGAAATACAGTTTGATTTCTTTAAGAAAATGTAGGATATTATATGGATTAATGTCGTGAAAGAGTTCTTAAAAGTGTTGAAGAATATATTGTAGGCAATTTTACTATAAATATTTATTGTTGGTAATTTTACTATAAATAGGTATTGTCGGTCATTTTTTTATATAAAATGTATTGCTGGTATTTTTACTATAAAAATGAATTTTTATACTTTCATGGGGTTTTGTTTTTGTCTGGGGGTTCATAGATGAGACCCCCCCCCCCCTAACAGGTGCTACCACCCCTGGTCAGGGTAACCCTGGGAACAACAACAATTAAGATATGGTTCTATGCACCTCAAATCCTCCACTCTCCCTATCAGAGGCCCTCTGCTGGATGATGAAAAGAGCTGAGAGTTGCAAAGGATAGGAACTTGTGAAGAGCCATGATCGACCACGTCCTGAATGGACGGCAACTAGAAGAAGAACTGAATACAAATATATAACTTTTATGCGAATTAGAAAGTTCCATTGACAGAAATGATTCAATTCTTTCTTCAGAAGCAATGCAAGTAATTTATAAGCCACGAGAATCAACATCATCATCCTCATCATCCTCATCATCATCATCATCATCATCGCAGGTGGGGATACGAATGCAGAAGCCTCACTCCACCACAACGGTCTATCAACGGCAGCCCAACTTGATTATAAAGTCTGTGTACTATTTACACTATTTACATTTTTCGGGTTGTTGTCCTTATCTTTGTTGTCATATTCACGACGTTTCGGCCGTTCGGCCTTCCTCAGGTGATATACGTTGGAATTTTGAACCGAACCCTTTATTTCGTCCATCCGGGTAGATTGGTCTCGTTCCATTTGCAATGCCTTTTCTGGATATCTCAGTTACAGTTATTTCCCTTTAGTAACACAACTTTCCAAGATTTTGTTCACCTCTGCTGTTGCCAGGTATTGAAGAGATTTGAGTTCAATAACTGGCCACAGACACATGACCCAGTGGATAAAAGCCACGGCTGAAGTATTCAGTGACGAAACTTCACTAGTACTCGCTGCCCGATCGCTATTCCCATAGAAATTGTTCAGACGAAGTACATTCCTTAGTTCCATCATTTCTTTACTTTAACTAAGACGCGCCATGCCATGAACATTGTAGCGGACCACCCTCATTTCCTTTGTATTCCATTCGTGAGATTCCACCCGAGCAGCTTCATCGCACGAACCGCTTGCTATGTGAAACCAACTACATTGGGAAGGCTACCGCGATCATTATAATCTTAACATATTCAAGTCTAGAGTTAACCGTTATCTTCCATAAACTGAGCCTCTTACTCTGTAACTCTGTGTCCCGAGTGTTTTTTGGATGGACATCATTGTAAAATAAAAAAAGCCAATAATAGTCAATGTGATCCTCACTTCGTATTGCATGAAAAGGATGATTTTTATAGAATAATCAATTCTTAGGGGATATCAGTCGCTGCGTTTAGCTTTCTTATATGCCAATTACTATTCTCTTGTACTTTATTTGTTGACCAAAAGTTTTGATTATTAAGTAAAAATAAAAGCCGAATATTTAACATAAATTTGACTGAAAAATATTTATCGTTTCTTTCACTAACTTCGCTCATCTTCCAGATAGCCTCATAATTTTCATCTTTGGCAGCAAAAAACTGTTCAATGTTCCTCTTACATTGTTCCAAAGAACAGGATATTTTTATCATTGATGTATGAAAGCTATAGCAGTTTTTTCTGGTCAGCAAATAAACATGCTGTCGGGTTATATCCTATGCCTTTTCCACATTATATATATATATATATATATATATATATATATATATATATATAGAGAGAGAGAGAGAGAGAGAGACAATATTAGTAGTGAATATACACATATATATGCAATTATATATACACATACATATACGTATAAAAATAATTAATTCCAAGAGGATATGATACAGGTAGAACTCGATGTCCAGGACAAAGTAAGGATATAATAAAAAGACTTAAACACTAATATTCCATGGTCATAATTTATTCCATTGGAATCGTAAGAACGATCCAATTCATCAGACCTACAGATTCAAAAAGAAAACAGAACAACTCCGGGAAAAATTGGTGAGAGTATGTGTGAGAGTGTGTGGGGACCTGTGATCTATATAGTGGGGTAACAGACGAGAGAGACAGGGAGGTCCGAAGGTGGAGAGGGCATTAAAATCTAACAGAGGGGAGATTTAAAGAGGGGTTTCAGTGAGAAAAGGGTGCGTATTTTCAAACGTCCGAAGATATACCGGAAGAGTGTACATTTCTTGGCGGCACACACACACACACACACACACACACACACATATATATATATATATATATATATATATATATATATATATATATATACCTGTAGAGCTATTAATAAATATATAAGACGCTGGACAAAAACACGACTGCAGCTACGACCGCCAAGGCCTCTTCAATACAGCGAATTAAATTACTTTACACACACCAAAACTTAAATAAGATAATGTTACACCGGAAGTAATCGGCTGTAGTTGGAGGTGGAGGGAAAATTTATATC
>OZ038501.1:36637721-36890221 GCA_964036315.1 Acanthosepion esculentum
TTACAGTTGAGCTCTATGCTAACAGTTTTTTTTCTAGCACCTCTTGCTTGTGGAACTCCCTTTCATGCTTTCCAGTCAACATTAATCTTCAAAAACTTAAATGCAATGTCAATCGCTATCTACTGTCCTCCTGATTACTCTTTCCTCTTCCCGTTCATTAATAATGTTTCTGCTCCTTATTCTTCCGCGCCCTTTAACTCTTTGTGTCTTAGTGGCTTTACTGTCATGCATACGGTGATACCAATTAAAAAAGATCCGAAGCCATGAAAGTTATTATTATTATTATTATTATTATTATTATTATTATTATTATTATTATTATTATTATATCTAGAGAATCTCTTGAATGAATATATTACGAGATGTTTGTGATTACGTGATGTTTTATGCATTCCAATTTAGTCTACTTATAACAGTGTTCAGGAATATTTCTACTGATTTTATTGCTTTTTATTATGTTTCTTTGGAAAGTAATGCATCGTCGATATCGTCTGCGTTCTCCTTTCTTCGCTTTCTCTTTAATCAAGATAACAATATAGGGGAAAATTGTTTAAATAGATTCAGCTTTCTCTTTTGTTTTTTTGTTTTTTTATTTTCACTTGACGTTTTATTTTTCTACTTTAAAAATCACTGCACATCCTTTTCGAATGAATCATTTCCTTTCAAGAATAGTACCACCCAAAGCAAATGCCGGCGGGATAAACACTTCCATTTTTATAAAACTGATACAATTAAGACTATGCAATTGAAATAATAAACTAATACCGCCAAATTGTTGATACGAGGTACTCTCCAAAAGTAATGCCTTCTACTTTATTATTTTATTCTACGACGTCAGAGATGGATGTTGGAGGTATGCCAGTAGAGGTTGAATATCTAGTAATTGCTATATAAACGAGGGCCGGCTGAAAAGTTCATAGGCTAACCAAGATGTACTCATGGAATGTGACCAAATGAGGTTTATCTTTCAACATCGCCCTCTTACGGTTCATCTTCCATCGGTGTCAACTGCAAAAAAAACGTAAATTGCAGCAGATATAACGTGAACAGCACTGATATACTGGTTCCCAGCCAAGTGTTTTTTTTTCATGTTGGGGACAGATGATAGGCAGATGTGGCAAAATCAGGAGAATAGAGAGGGTGATCAACAGCAGCCATTGAAACCAAGGACGTGTGTCCTGGAGAATTGTCCTGATGAAACTAGACCCCATTCATAAGTTTTCCTGTGTGTTTGGTCTTAATAGCTGTTCGTAACTGCTTCAGCAAGTTAGCATAGTACTCTCTGTTGGTAGCATGGCCCAATTCAATGTTAATAAACACAATGCCTTTTGAATCCCCCAAAACTGAGGTCATCGCCTTCCCCGGAGATGAAATGACCTTGGAATTCTTCGTAGGGGTGTTACCACTGCATAGATGGTCTCTCTAGCTCAACCGATGAACTCAACACCGATACTGGGTGAGGAAACGTTCAAGGAAACCAGCTGGATCTACCTCAAATAATGCCAGATTTTTCTGTAATGTGATCAGCCTGATGCGCTTTTGTTCGGGTATCAGAAGACGTGACACCCACCGAGTAGAAAGCTTCGTCATGCCAATTTTTTTGTGCGGAATATTCTTAACTCTCTCACGTGATATGCTATTGGCTATTTGATTTATAGTTAATTACCTGTCATCCATCACCATGTGATGAACACGATCAATGTTCTCCTCGGTGGTGGCAGTTGCAGGACGACCAGAACTTGGATTATATTCAAGACTCTCCCTTCCTCTCCTAAATTCTACTGCCCACTTTTGCACTATTGATCAAGCTGGAACGTCATCTCCTAATATAGCAACTATATCAGTAAGAATGTCCTTAGGGAATAAACCCTTTTTCTAAAGGTACTTGATAATACCAAGATGCCAAATTTTATCCATTTTCAAGAGAAGTCGCTACTGGTTACTCCTGTTCCCGACCCCTGAGTGCTTGTTTCTAGATAGGCCTCCACGACTTCGATCAATTATTATCGAGTAAAAACTTGCGAACACAATCAAACTCATCCTGACTATCTGGATCTCCATAAACGCCGCTTTGGAAACAATGTTCGTTCGGATACGACACTGTTGATGTTGCGAATGGTTTCAGAAGCGTAATGTCCTGGTTTAACACATGAAGCATAATGAAATGAAAATCGCATTTATTAATTCTTTAATAAATATTATAAAAAATATTATTAAAATTTAAAGAATAAAAAACTTTTCAATAACACCTGATACAAGAGACGCGGTGTTTTACAATATTATGTTGATCTATGCAAGAACAGTATAGAAAAATGCGAAAAGAATCGACTACAGTGATAAAAAACAAAATGGCCATTTATTTTGTTCCAAGTTAATGCAAATCAATGTGGATTTCAGCATAGGATTTATGGAAATGACATGCAAATAATACAGTTTTGTCTCTGTCTATTCATCGGTTTCTATCAGTAAATACATCTTCCATATTCCCTCATATTTCTACAAAGCCATTACATATTGTTGAACAGAAGTCTTGATTTTATCAGACTTTATCATGGCAGCCGACATCGTCTGCTGGGTGTATCGCCGAATTTACCAAAGCTAAATTTCAAATGGTTAATTTAATTTCGGGTTGCATATACGAATAAGAATCGACGGTACGCTTCCTCCAAAATAATATTACTCTTTGTCAGTCTTATCAATAAATCAAAATATGTATTAAATTCGTTCAATGTTACTTAATCTATACCAATTTTTACCTTTATACTTGAAAAATCTTCAATAACTATATGGTACACCTAACTGCAACAGGGGATGCGACAGGTAGCGAATTTATTCACATGAATGTACTCTTATACTCAATTTGCCGACTCAAACAATTTGCGGAATGGCGTGTGATGAGTTATTAGAGTGTTGAAATGACTTGAGCCGATTTTAAATGTGAATTAAGTTTAAGCGTCTAATGATTTTTTTTTCTTTTTCTTTCAGATTTAACAACTTAAGTCTTTGGCAATTTCAACCATGGAAAGATTAACAATCAATCCACGTGCTAAAGCTTCCCATAAGACAGAAGTAAACTTAATAAATACATAAATTAGTTGTCATAAAAAGTCAGATTTCGAATGCAGACTAAACATTCCGTAAATTGTTTCAGAAAAATCTTCCTGCTCAATTTCCTTCCATTAATTTTGACTGGGAAAAGGAACTGCATTCATCAGACTAAATACCACTTGATGCCTTAGGGGGCCTTAAAAAACAAACTTTTTGCGATATTGTCCAGATATAATTAAAGATGGCTGTATTGAACAAAATGCTGTTTTAAATAGCTATTCAGCCAGTTATATGCCATGCGTGACACACGATTAGGCAATCATGACGCAGTTTTTTCCTGCGGTAGGTTACCATTTCTTACAGCGGTAGACCAGGCTGTAGAACTCATTCTGTCCTGCTATTTACCCATAGATGAGAGGAGAAGAAGAGGATTCGTACTATTCCCTAAGGGTATTATCTCGTAAGTGAATGTAACAGATTCGACTGGAATTCGAACTCGGCTCTCCGATTGCTCAATTCGAGCTGCTATCCATTACTCCACCGTTACATTCACCAAAACCGATATTTCTTGATTTATTCTTCTGGGAATTCCCACCGAAAAAAAGACGATATTTATTATGAAAATAAAAATTCGCTACTTACAGGTTAGAAAAAAGTCCAATAATTATTATATTTTCTTCTGTGTGCCGCGTTCCTTTAGGACATATCCGATCATGCCTCCTTACAACTTCCTTTCACTTGTGGCTCTTAGCAGTTTTTCTCCCTTCGCCCGTTCTAATATCCATTCATACAAGTGAGTGACTCGCTGCCTTCCTCCTATCTCACTTGCCCGCAATATTACCCGTGAGTGTTAAGTTTTCCAAGCTTCCTCATTATGCCCCCAATGAATTTCCGTTCTTTTCTTTATTCTGGGTATAAGTGTCCATTCTGTTACCATTTTCTTTAAACTTCCTTGACGCTTACTCGCTCTATCCATGGAACCTTTATTATCCTTCTATAGAATCACCATTTCTGCTGCCTCTAGTTTTTTCCTCATTCGTGAGGAGATTGTCCAACATTCACTGACAAAGAACTGAATGGATAATATATAGGAATCCAACACTTTTATCTTTGTTTCTAACGACATTTTTCCGTTTATCAGCACCTTACTTAGCTTTTGGAATGTTTATTTCGCTAGCCCACTGCGTGTTCGGATCACGGTGTCGCATTTTCCATCTTCTCTTAAAATTCTTATCAGATATTTAAACTGCTGACCAGCTTCATGCTGACATATTCAATTCGAAATAATAATTTATAATCCGGTATTGACTTAAGTTTATAAAACTCCGATATTAATTATAAATTTCTAGCCATAATCCATTCACGCACGCGGAAAATCGGGTTTATTCATTCTTGAATAAATATAAGAATGGGACGATGAGCACTAATTAGTTAAAGACAAAGTTTATGGCATGAGACAAAAGAACAATGTGTGACTGACCAATTGAAAGCACAAGCAATGCTGAACATCTACTTTATTCACGGGAATATTTATAAAGAAGGAAAACTGAAAGCTTAATGACATTCTAATAAATATATGTGAAAGATAATGTTATCATATATATTATGTTACACAATATATATATTATATTATATATTTTATACAATATATATATTATATTATATATGTTATATATTATTATATACAGGGTGCGATAGGTAAATTGTCGCCATTTAACTTTTTTTTTCTAAAATTTCGCGCATGCGCGTTGTTTGTTTGTGATTTTGTCGACTACACAGTATAGTAGGGTCAGTTGGGCACCGTCTGGGAAAAAGAGCACCATGAAGAAATTCACTCCGCTAGAAATTTGGAAACAGCGTGCTATACTGATTGGCATTCGCGCCGGAAGCTCCAAGACGAACATTTCAGAGTGTTTAAGTGACAGTGTATAGAATCCGGAAAGAGTTGGATGAGTCTAAAGGTGATTACGAAGGTACGGCCGCCCGGAAAACTGATGAGAAAAGAACTGTCCTATTTGTTGGTGATGGCCCCATCCTCAACACGGAGGCCATGAAGTGCCTTGAGGAGATAGGTCTGACAACAGGACTCTGCACCGTGCCACAGAAGCAGGAGAAATCATTTCAGACAATTTCTGCGACCACATCACCCCTTACATTTGGCCACCTAACTCACCAGATTGCAACCCCCTTGATTATTATGTGTGGGGCACAGTTGAGCGAGTGACCAATAAAACTCCTTGTAACACCAAAGATAAACTGAAGGCAAGGATTATCGCAGCATTCACAAATTTAAACATGGAGGCCATCCAGAAGAGTTGCAGGAGATTCCGAAGTTATCTGGAGGCTGTGGTTATAGCAAATGGCAATTTTATTGAATAAATTTACTCTTTAGTATTTCAAGATGTTTTTGTGAACTTTTGGTAAATATATCTGTTAAAACGAGATGTTAGTATTATTTTCATTTTTGCGTAATTTAGACGACAATTTATTCATCACACCCAGTAGTATTACTATATAATACACTATGATAATATATATTTATACAATATTATTTATTGTTATATAATATTATTATAATATCACATAATATATATTATTATTAGTGTTTTTGTGTGGCGCGTTTCGTCCTTTAGGAGTGTAATCCTGTCCAGGTAGGAGTTCACGCGTTAGTTCAACCCATTTAGGGTTGCAGGTAAACGTTATGAGTAAGTCTGGCCGCCCATATTGACTAACGTATGTCATAGCGTCCTGCGTGCGTTCATGCATGTGACGTCCCCCCACCTCAGTGTAGGTAGAGGGCAGAATGCACAGCTTCCCTGGGTCGCGGGGACTGACTTCATTTCGAAGGCTGTCGCGTAAGTGTACGCAGGAGTCTGAGCGCAGCTGTTTCTGATGATTCCGTATAAAACAAAGCCTCTCCGATTCCATCTTAGCGGCCATGTCAACCGCAAACTGGTGGAAAAGCTCCCTGCATCTATGAAGCAGGTTGAAGTCTCCATCCCTATCCATGAAGCGGTATGAGTAGAAGGCCCTGCACGATAAGGCTTTGGAAGACATTGTAGGTTGGCCTCCCGGAGTATGAAGGGGAATGCCGAAGTGGTAGCCATCGTCACCATAAGGGAAAAGTAAAGGGTACTGCAAAGCGTCATATGATCGATGGGTCTCTGAAATCCTGCGAAGAACGCCGCCTCTTGATTTAAGGACAATATCGCGAGTGCGGTCTTGCTCCCCATGTATAATAGCGGCCACTTCGTTGCACGCAGGAGCATTGTAGCGGCGTTCGTGTTCATCATGAGACCGTTTGTCGGTGTCAATTACAATGCTGAAGGAAGGAAAGGGAGCATTTTCCTAAGCATATTTGAAACTGCGAATGTAGCTGTTAACCTCGTGAAACATGGCCTGAAGTAGTAGTATGACGTCCCTGCGAGGAACTCTTCCCGACGGCGGCAAAATACTAATCCGGGTTTCGGCCCGTAGGTTGTCGTCTGCAGGAAAGTACAGTTGGAGGAATTTAGTCGTAGAGGTCTCCTCAGGCAGCAGAGACCCAATGCGGCGGTATACCTGCCCCTGTACCTTTAAAGTAGGCATCCAACCCTCTTCTCGAACCACCTGAGCCACAAATGAAGTGTATGTTGTATTGCCTAATCGTTTTAAGGAAGTGGTCGAGTCGGGATGGGAGCCGGCTATTAGTCTTCTCAACAGGGTAGGTGGTTCATGCAGAGGTGGCAGTCGAACTTTGCCAAAGGAGCAGCACTGACCGGCAGGCTCCCTGGTCCATTTGAGGGGGTTGCAGAATTGGCAAACGCAGATCATGAATCCTACATTGATATCGTCACGCGTAGTTAAGTTAATGCCAGAGTCGTAATTAAAATCCAAGAAAGACAAAAAAGAGCTACTGGGACAGGTAATACTACGGGAGGCTGCAAGGCACTGAATGTCGACATCGAGGCGTATGCGGCAAGCTTGGGGAGTATGAGATAAGCGCACAGCGGTCATGTTTGTAGCAGACCTTGAAAGTCAGTTTGCTCTTGTCTGTGGGCCCTCCGAGTTTCTGGCAGCAGAAGTCGCTGCAGCGTTGCGGGCATTGCGGGTTTCCAGCTGCAGCTCTGTCTCGGACTCCCTCGACCTAGCTGTTGCAGCAGCGTCCCTGGATTGACGGGCGCGTCTGCGGTCAAATGTTTCAGCTGCCCTCGACCTGGCAGTGGTGGCAGCATTCCTAGCATTTCGAACAGACCTACGGAGCCGTGTCTCAGCAGACCTAGTAGTCGCTGTTGCAGCAGCCCCCCGGGATTGACGGGCACGCCTGCGGTCAAATGTTTCACCTGTCTCCGACCTGGCAGTGGTGGCAGCATTTCGAACAGACCTACGGAGAGGTGTCTCAGCAGCCCTAGCGGTCGCTGTTGACGGGCGCACCTGCAGTCAGGAGTCTCTATTGCCCTTGATTTCGTAGTGGCAACAGCGTTTCTTACGTTACGAAGAAGTCTTTGATGATGAGTCTTGGAAGCCCGAGATGCGGAGACGGTTGCTTCAGTCTGTGCGTTCATTCTCGACCGTTGTGCATTCTTGAGCCTTGATCGCATTGAAGCCCTGTAGGCAGCTTTTCCCAGCCAAGCAGATGGCACGCTCCTCTTCTGATTGCGAGGCCTTCGTGAGGGCGCTGCGTTGAGCGATCTGTGATACTCGCATTGTAGTCTGCTCCTTCTTGCCCTCATAGCGGACGCTCTTGCAGACCGAAGGCTAAGACGTAGCCTCCTTTTTGGCGGCATGTGGAAAAGTTGTACAAAGTCTAACTTAGTATTGCAAAGCGTGAGCCAGAATCGGGAAGGCAGGTATTTAAGTAAAACTGCTGAATAAATTGTTTATGGTAGTTGAAAAAATGTAGTTAACCAGACAAATGGAAAACAAAAACGTAAGAAACAACTTGCGGTAGGAGAAATTATCAGTTGAAGGAGCCTATCGTATCAACCGGATGGTGGCGTAACAGGAGCAGAAGTGAGGCCTTCCTCCCACAGCTGTGCACAGCAGGTTCAAATGCAAAGTATTACTGGCCAATAGGTTGTGCCAATCAGCGAACGTCTTAGGGTCTCGAACACCAATCAGTGACCGCGTACTGCACTCAGCCAATGAGATACCGCTATGTGAAGCATGGTCACGCGTATGTGAATAGCAATCAGCTGTAGAGTCTGTAGTGTAGACGTCTCAGTTGAACATAGGTTTGATTGGTGTATTCGCAAATTCCGATGAAGACATGATTGTATCGACTTCCCTCAGGTATTAGTTGGTCACAAAAGAGCACACAGGGCAAAAGTTTTTAATTGTCACGACTAAAGCTGATAAGTTAATCAAAATACCAAGCAAGTTGTGAAAAGCATCGCCAAATTCAGGTAAACTCGATTTGAATGGGAAGTCAAAAGGGGTATGATTTCATCGATTTGTATCCGATAATTGAAACCGATATTGAAATCGAAAGTCAGCACCTCAATACTGTCGGTAAATACTATGCTCAGCGGGAATTTTGCAGAAAATTCTTCGCCATTTGCGATAATTTTTAGCCAAAAATCAGCTAGACTGAACTTAAATCGGATGTCCCAAAGTGAT
Source organism: Acanthosepion esculentum (assembly GCA_964036315.1). Classification (NCBI taxonomy): domain Eukaryota; kingdom Metazoa; phylum Mollusca; class Cephalopoda; order Sepiida; family Sepiidae; genus Acanthosepion; species Acanthosepion esculentum. The sequence continues at coordinate 36,646,368 of OZ038501.1, forward strand.
CGATTGTATCGATTTTGTCCAGTAATTGATATCGATATTAAAAATGAATGTCAGCACCTCATATCTGTTGATAAAAACAATGCTCAACGTAATTTTGGTGGAAATTCTTCGCCATTTGCGAAAAATATAGCCAAAAATGAGCTTGACTGGATTTGAATTGGAAGTCAATAGTGGCATGATGTTATCGATTTTTTCCGATAATTGATACCGATATTGAAGAAAAAGGTCAGAAACTAATAACAGTTGAGAAAACTATATGATTTTCGTGAAAATTCCTTGCAGTTTGCGAAAAACAGAGCCAAAAATCAGCTACATTGGATGTTCTAAAGTGATCGATTTTATCGATTTTTCCAATAACTGATATCAATTTTTAAAAACAAAAAACAGCACCTCAAAACTATAAGTAAGGACATTGCTCAACGTGAGTTTGGTGAATATCACTTGTAATTTGTGAAAACTATCACTGAAAACCTGATTAATTTTTTTCGAATCAATATTCGACCCCCTATCGGTTTAATCAATTTTTTCCAAAATCGGAGGAACAATCGAAGAATGTCATTAATTTCCGATCTGTGTGTGAATTTTTATGCCAATCGGACGAACGGTTTGCTCAGGATGAGATAACAAGTTGACAAACACACAGACACACAGACACAGAATGCCATTTATAGATACAGATATATACAATTCAATTTTAATATATATGTATATACTATATATTCATATAATAATATTCTATGATAATGATAAGAAGAAAGAAATAGACAAACAAACAAAAAAGATATAAATAAAATAAATCATAATTATAAATATGTCTGTCTATATTTCTGAGATGAGGCATTTTAACTATTTACACCATTTACATCGTTGTAACTGTTGTCGTCATCTTTATTGTTCAATTCATGACGCTTCTGCCGTTGAATTACGAAGGGAAATTAACTGATACTGAGATATCCAAAAGAGGCATGGCACGTGGAACTAGACCCGTGTGGGGGGGTTACTAAATATCAAGTCACCCCTTGACTGGAACAGTTGTATAAACTGTTCTTTGCTGTCGAACTCTCCGCCTTGGCTTGGAGGAACTCGGACGGGGCTTTGCCGCAGGGCAAAGTGCCGTCCGGGGAGGTACACAGTCCCTGAACCGGTTATGCGGGTTCTAATGGGCATATTTTTGGCCGAGCCTACGGCCTTGGGTACCCACATTAAGCCGGCCTTGTGCCACATGCGAGCCGCGTGGGAGGGTTGTTAAATATCAAGTCACTCAGTGACGATGTCGAACTCTCTGCCTCGGCGGAGCGGAACTCGTACGAGGCTTTGCCGCAGGGCAAAGTTTAGTCCGGGAAGGAAGACAGTCCCAAAACACATTTATACGGGTTGTAAATGGACATATTTTTGGCCGAGCATACGGGCTCGGTGAACCCACATTAAGCCGGCCTTGTGCCACATGCCACCCCTGTAAGGGGTTGTTAAATATTCTGTCACCCAGTGACGCTTTACAGCTGTCGAACTCTCTGCCTCGGCAGAGAGGAAGTCTTTCGAGGCTTTGCCGTAGGGCAAAGTGCCGTCCGGGGAGGTAACAGTCCCTGAACCCGTTTAGGCGGGTTCTAATGGGTATATTTTTGGCCGAGCCTACGGGCTCGGAGAACTCACATTAAACCAGCCTTGTGCCACATGCGACCCACGTGGGAGGGTTGTTAAATATCCAGTCACACAGTGCGGTGAGGACTGTCACCGGCTGTCTTTTCAGCTGTCGAACTCTCTGCCTCAGCAGAGATGAACTCGGACGATGCTTTGCCGCAGGGCAAAGTTTCGTCCGGGGAAGTAACAGTCCCTGAACTCGTTTATGCGGGTTCTAATGGGCATATTTTTGGCCGAACCTACGGGCTCGATAAGCCCACGTTAAGCCGGCCTTGTGCCACATTCGACCCGTGTGGGGGTGTTGTTAAATATCGAGTCACCCAGTGACTGGAACAGTTGTTTAGACTGTTCTTTGCTGTCGAACTCTCCGCCTCGGCGGAGAGGAACTCGGAAGAGATTTTGCCGCAGGGCAAAGTTTCGTCCGGGGAGGTAGACAATCCCTGACTCGTGTATACGGGTTCTAATGGGCATATTTTTGGCCGAGCCTACGGGCTCGGTAAGCCCACATTAAGCCGGCCTTGCGCCACATTCGACCCCTGTGTGTGTGTGGGGGGGGGGTGTTAAATATCGAGTCACCAAGTGAGGGTCACCGAGTAGTAGCCACAGAGTGAGTGAATGAGTGAGTCGGGACACCAGTGAGAGAAAGTTCTCTTCAGTCCCCATTTGCCTTTGTACTACGTTTCCGAGAATCTACTATTTAACCTATATCCGAGTCCGTGTTATCTTTCTATGGTTTTACAACATAACACATATATATATTTTGAAACTACATTAACCAAAGTACTTGGATAATTATATTTCATTTTGATCAAAGGTGGTTACCCGGGGGTGCACCCCCCCCCCCATTTTTCCCTTTGGCTTATATTTAAATTTGAACAACTGAAAGACTATTAAGATACTTGGATAAGTATATTTCATTTTGATCAAAGGAAGTTCACGTGGGGTACACCCCCACTGAAAATATTTTCCCTTTGATTTAAATTAAATTTAAATTTGAACAAGGGAATGACTCCTGTCGAAAATATAGAAGGAGAAAGCCAGAAGATGGAGGTCACATCGGTAAGTTCATTGAGTAATATTGAAATAACATAATATTTCTCTACAAATTATCACAATAATTTAAAATCAATCATCATTTTCTTATAAAATGGGTAATTCGGCTAGTATGATATAAAACATTATTCGTAAAGACAACACACGGGATATTTAATTTTGTGGGGAGGGGCTGACAAAGAGGACGATATCTGAAGTTGCCTGAAATATGATGGAAGATACTGACGCAAAATGGTAAATATACTTTTTCAATAAGATTAATATAAAGGAATAAAAAGCAATTGTTCCTATTACATATGCTGAATAATTTTCTAATCAACAGTTTAGGATCATGAGCTCACAGGAACTTTCAAATCTCTTATGATCTATTTTACGCTATGTAATATCAGTCTTCCTCCATGATAGTGAATGCTGTACAATCTCTTCACAGATGAAGAAGAGGCATGAAGAAGCAGAAATCTGGTTCTACAGAAGGATACTGGGAATACCATGTACCGAGCATGTGTGCAACGACGAAGTATTAAAAAAAATAGCAATAAAAAGGACACTTATACTTAATATCAGGAAGAGATAGTTGAAATTTCCAGGACGTATAATGAGGAAAGAGGGCTTGGAAAATTTTATACTCACAGAACAGATTGAAGGCAAGTCGAACAGAGGTAAACAATCCATAACCTATCTGAAAAATCTTGAGTAAATAGATGGCTGAACCGGGTTTAGGAGAGATAAGAAAAAGACAAAATTTATCAAGAGCTACAAAAAGCATGAAATTGTGGAGTGTCATGACCGCCAACGTTCTGAAGGAATACGGCACATAGAATTCTTTTGCTGTGTATAAATACAATAAAGTGATTTTAAATGTCGACGCTGAATTCATGTCGAAAATGAAGATCCTATAACTTGCTTATGCTCGCCAGGACCATAAATATGAAAATGGTCTTTGCAATAAACCAGGCATGTCCAAAGTCTGTCCCGGGGGCAATTTACGGCCCGCGAACAAATTCCAAATAGGCCCCCATCCTATCATAGAATGTATCACTTACGGCCCTCCAATATTGCCAATCAGAGTTTACCAAAAGATGGCAGCAACACTGTGTGCCCACCCATTGGCGGTGTAATCCTGACCATGGCGTTTTCCATCCAATTTCTAAAATCACTGCCTTTGAACCAGACCTGGCCTACATACTGTAGTCCAGATTTCAGTATCACCCTTCACATTAGTGCAGACAAGTTATTTGTTTTGGTCATCTGAGATGAATAAATTCTAAAATATTAGTGAATTAAATTTCTTTTGTGTTGGTCAGAATCATTTATAAATCTATTTGGACACTGGAACTAATAAGATGAATGTTGGTGTTATGTTCCTATTCATACGTTTTTAACTTAAAATTTCAGACAACATTAATTGCCAATAGTACGTAATGTTTAAGATTAGCCTGAGATATAGCTTCCTAGAAATTCTTTTTTCTCAGACATATTTTATTTTATATGGCATTCAAATATGTCAGGCTGAATGATTTTGGTAAGACCTGATTAAATTTATGTTATCCAGGTGAAAAAATGCCATTTGTAATATAAATTTTCATAAGATAGTTCATTTGCATTTAATGTTAACGGTTCAAAGAATGCCTAGCAGAATGGTTGGCCCTCACGCATTTCACCTCATCAAATCTGGCTCTCTTTGAGTAATCGTTTGGATACCCCTGTAATAAACATTAACATAAATGTTGATCGACGCAAGCGTTTCACGAGTGATCTGAAACAAATACATTTCATTCCAGCACCGTAACAAAGAAACGGATAGCAAAATAAAGTATAAATAACGACTCAGTTAAAGAGGAAATGTTTAAAACATTCGGCGTCTGTTAACATCATTAAAGAAGAATGTCTGATTGCTCAGCTTGAAGGCACTTCAAGGTAAATTGTACAAACAAAAAGCTAATCTCCTTCAAGGAATTATATTTCATTAATAGTCAGAACACAGGGGATTTTCTCGTGGTTGTATTGCAATGCATTTGTCTATTGTTAATTTGACTAGATCTACGTTAATCAAATAGAGATGATTTCGATAATACAGTTCTGGTATATCTCTTTGATTCTATTATGCTTGTCTGTGAAATAACATTTAATTATTTCCAGTGCTTATATGAATTACTGTTTTCACAAAATTTGTAAACATTCTCTTTTGTTTTTTGTAAAATAAAATGAAGTATACAACTATAACATTTTAACTATCTCTTGAACCAAAATATACAAGAAATTGGGTGATCCGAAACAGTAATTCTCATTGTAGTAGGAGCGTTTAGTTTTAACTAACTCCATACAATAAGATCGTTTTTTTTTCTTTGTATTGTGAAATCAGTAATATCAGTGTGAATTTTAAAGACAAATTATCACAATTAGAGTATTTTTTTATTTTAATACCATCTCCCTTCAGTGTGTACGTGGAAATGACTCTTTACAAATTTACTTCTTCATTCTTGAAGTGACATGACTTCTTGGGAGAGATATTGAAGAGGCTTCCCGTTGCCTACTCCGCGGTTTTGAATTCAGAGTTATTTTTCTTCTTGACTGGAAGCTACCAAAGGCTAAAGAGCCTTGCATTTTAACCTATGGCTGGAATCAGAAAGAACAGATCCATGCCATTGTGAAAGACAGTAGAGCGAAAGTGAGCGCAACAGACGATGACGGATTTTGAACACGATTTGCCGATTCACACTTTCGGCAATCACATCCATTACACTAGCCGCCCGCATATTTTTATGCTTCAGTTAGTTAAGAAGTGCCGCACGTGAAACACGTTGTGCGACCATGTCGTTTTTGATTCATGGCTGACTAGACAGAGGATTTTAAGGCAGGTAGACTGGTTGCCAGTCAAGGCTATAGGACCCAGTCTGACCAGCTATTCAACCCATAGCTGTAGAGAGAAGCGTGAATATATACTTTTCCCAAGAATGTTTGCGCATAAGTGAATGTAACGAACCCAGGTGGAATTCGAACTCGGCTCTCCGATTTCTCATTCCGAAATCATACACTGACGCATTCCAAAAGTTAAGCAGAGTATTAAGAGAGATAAAAAAACAAAACTCGCTAGAAACAAAGAAAAGAGCACTGAACTGTTACGTGATATCTGTCCTCCTGTATGACAGTGAGTGTTAGACGATCTCGTCGAAGATGAAGAAGAGACCTGAAGCAACAGAAACGTGGTTATACAGAAAGATTCTGAGAATATCATGGACCGAACATGTGAGCAACGACGAAGTTCTATAGAAAATGTAAGCTAAAAAGAAAATTATGCTTAACATCAGGAAGACAAGGCTGAGGTTTCTAGGGCGCATAATGAGGAAAGAAGACTGTGAAAATTTGATACTCGCAGGACAGATTGAAGGCAAAGGGGAGATGAAAACAACGCATAACGTACTTAGCTTGAGTAAATGGATGGTGGGACAAAGTTTAGGAGAAATAACAGAAAGACAAAATTTATTAAGAGTTACAATGGACAGGAAGTTGTGGAGAATCATGAATCTGAGAATATCAAGGACCGAACATGTAAACAACAACAAGGTTTTGGAGAAAATAGAAACAAAAAGGAAGCTTATACTTAACATCAGAAAGAGGCAGTTGAAATTTCTATGGCACGTAATGAGGAAAGAGGGCTTGGAAAATTTGATACTCACAGAACAAGTTGAGGGAAAGCGGGATAGAGTGCGTAACATCCTTGATGAGCTTAAACAAATGGATGGTAGAATCGGGTTTGGGAGAAATAACAAAAAAATAAAACATATTAAGTGCTACAAGGGACAGGAAGATGTGGAGTGCTGGTCGCTCATGTCTTGAAGGGGTATGACACATGAAAGAAGAATAAACCTGTTCCATCACCTGACTTTTCTGGTAAGGAAGGTGGCTCGACTCCCAGCAGGACAATAACAGTCAAAGGGCAAATTAACCTCCTTACAGATTCAGCGGCTATCTAGCACACAGCCTTCTGCGAGTTGTTGCCCCCCGCCTTGACCTTCATTAACGAGTAGAAAGAAAACTCTGATGTAACACCATCTGCAACATTCTGGCAAACGATGATGTTGGCTTTTCGGATTATTGCCTTGGCGACGCGGCAAGTTGATTTCACCCAGTGCATTCTCTCTTACCCCACTATAAACATTCTATGCACAGGCATTGCTCGATATTGTAAGATCATATTTCGTAACACAAAGGCACAACCGACTCACTGATGACTAACAGTGTTATTGATAAAAATGGCGAGGCTCTGGAAGTGTTTCAGTTCCAATGCCTCGCTGATGCCGATGTAAATGAGACTCATGAATGTAAGACGTGTGTCGAACGATATGAGTCAATGAATGTACAAGAAGCCATAGTCGGTTGCAACACCATTAAAAAGGGTCCCGCTTAATGTCTGACGATGGCTATACTCGATTAGATTAGGAGAGGACAGACTTTACGTATGAAATGTTATATGAATAATAATAAATAAATAAATATCCTTTTTATACCTTTGATTTATTTCGAACTTACATTTAATAAAGATATTTACCGCGTATGATGCGACTTTTAAAGACCTAATTTTGAAGTTAATTTTAGGGGTTCGCATCATATATGAGATATAAAATTAGCGTATGTACTGCTGGTCCTGACTACGCTGCTGACCAAACTATATATCCATTTACTGTAGTCAAATTAGCTTCAAAATTCGCAGGATACGCGAGTATAAACGGTACACATTTATAAGTCTACCATTTGGCCTTTATATAATTTATTATTATTATTATTATTATTACCGTTTGTGTATGCTATGTTTCCTGCTTTGTATCCTGTAGAGCCAGGTTCAAACTATGATCCTTAGGCCCTAGAGGAGAATTGTCACTTAATTGTAGCACTTTTCTTAGTATATGAGATGTTCATAGTAGGGTGATCATCAGGTCAACTTGTATGTTGATGTTACCCTGGGACACTGTTAGTAAAATTGTCCATTTCTTTTCTCGCAAGGCCCAGAGCTCGGGTTATTATTGGTACACTCTCAGTATTCATTCGCCATATCCTGTTAATCTCGATCTCCAGCTCTTTGTATTTGGACAATTTCTCGATAATTTTCATGGGCGTGTTTCTTTTAGATGGTACTGCTATGTCAATAAGCATACACTTCCTGAATTTCTTGCCTTTTATGATAATATCAGGTCTGTTGGCTTTTCAGTTTGAATTGGCCTGTCCCAGAGGATATTTAAATCGTTATTTTGGGTAACTGTGTCTGGTTGATGCTCATACCATCTCTCAGTGGTTTTGATTTTGTGCTTCTTGCATATCTTCCAGTGCACATATGTCGCTACCTTGTAATGTCTGTGGGTATATTCGTTTTTTGCTAGTTCATTATTATTATTATTATTATTATTAATAATAATAATAATAATAATAATAATAATAATAATGTTGTGTAGGATCCACCTAATCTGCATAGGTGACTACCAACTATATAAATAATGGTTGGTACCGGAAGACGAGGGAAAAGGAATCACGAGATCCAACTAGAGACTCTGATCGACTGCGACTAGTCAACACATTCTCCAGGAACGTCTTCCCAGAAATATACAGAAATACTATATGTACTTATTGTGTACACTTTCTTGTTATAATACATTCTTGTTCCAAGTACATTTTGTGTTGCATTATTATTCCATGCAATAGGCGAGATTCAACATTGAGTCAAGACTCAACAATGGCGACGAAGTAGAACGAATCATACGTCAAGTTTCAACAATGGCGACAAAGTAGAACGAACCATACGCCAAGTTTCAACAATGGCAAAGAAGTAGAACGAACCATAAGGAAAGAAGAAAGAATTAATAGTGAGAGTTTTCAACAATTGGGACAAGTCATTGAAGAACCCAGAAACTATTAATTCAAAGTCCAACGTTAACGTAACGACGAAGGATTCTAAACTTCTGGATATGTAAAACTCGTTAAAAGACGACTAAGCATAAAGGAACGTTCACTCAGAAAAATTGAAAGGTGTCGTAAACGAATAACGGTAATTTTAAATTAAAAAATTATCTACACCGAGACACCCGCTAAAAAAAAAAATTGGCCGACTACAAACACATGCATGGATTAAAAGGAGCACAAATACACCGTGTCGACTTTGAAAGGTAACAAACTTTAAAAAATTATTTTGTTAAATTATTTGTTCAACAATATAGTGACGAATTACCTCTGATAAGAAAATCAGACGTTGTCATTGAAATACGCGAACAGAAGTCGAAAAAAAAAAGTCCGACGCTCGCTGTTCACGAAAAAAAAAAATACCAAAGTTGATTAGCACGGGCGTGAATGTAAAAGCAAGTCATAAAATTAAAAAGTCGTACGTTTGTTTCGATTTTTTGGTCAGCTTATATGATATTCGGGGATACACAAATTAAAAGTATATTCCTTGTTGCATGAAAACTATCAGCTAAAAATGGAGGAACTATCCAAAGTCATATCTGAATTATTAAAATCCCAGCAGTTGAGTCAACAACGTCAGCAAGAACAACAGATAGCACAGCAAGAACAACTGATAGCGATGCAAAAATATCAAGTTAAACAAGATGAAAGACAACAAAAATATCAAGAGAAACAAGATGAAAGACAACAAAAACAACAAATAGCGCTGCAAAAATATCAGGAAAAACAAGATGAAAGACTTTTGGAAATTCAAAAGTTAACACTGGAGAAATTAAACAACTTTCAGGCAAATGAGGGAAATTCTTCATATTCTAATAACACCATATTTAATTCGCTGGAAACTTTCAACTATGTGCCAGACGAAGAAAAAACGTTTGAAGCTTACTTTAAACGATATGAAGATATTTTCTACACAGACTGTGAAAACTGGTCGAATTCAAGAAAAGTCAGTCTATTACTAAGAAAGCTAGGTACAGCAGAACATAGCAAATTCGTAGATTTTATTCTACCGAGAAAAACAACTGAATTGGAATTCTCGGAAACAGTGAAATTGCTAAAAGAGCTGTTTGGAGCAAATATGTCGCTTTGGCATAAGCGATGGTTATGCATGAATGTTTCTAAATCCGACGATCAGGATTACTTAACATATGCATCTATAGTGAATAGACATTGTGACAATTTCAGATTGGCAGAGATTACGGTTGAAGAATTCAAGTGTTTAATTTTTGCTCAAGGACTGGTATCCAGTAAGAGTGCCGAAATAAGACGTAGAGTTTTGTCTAAACTCGAATCTGAACAAGGACTTACCCTGCAAAAGTTTGCAGAGGAGTGTCAACGGGCCGTAAAGTTAAAGAAAGAGTCGAAAAAATCGAAAAAGCTGGTATTGCTTATATTAAAAAAATAAAAAAGCAGTCAAAGTACCCATTACAGAAAAATTGGAGAAAAAATTCAGCGTATTTTAATAATAGACAAGAAAATAAAAAGAACGAAAATAAAAAAGTCCCACCATATAATTGCAGACGTTGTAACGAAAGACATTGGGAGGTAAATTGCCCATATAGAAATAAGAAATGTTTCGTGTGCCAAAAGAATGGTCACAAAGGATCTTGTTGTAAAACGAAAAAATGCAAGAACCGAATTAAACAAACAAATTCGAATATCAAATCAGATAGAGATTTGAGGAAATATGTGACGACTGAAATATTCAAAAAGAATATCAAATTTCAACTCGATTCAGGGTCAGATTTAACAATAATGAACGATAAAACATGGAAAATTTTAAAAAGGCCTACAATAATGAAGTCAACGAAACTCGCTCGAACGGTAACTGAAAAGCAAATTAACTTCGAAGGCGAGGTTGTACTTCCAATGAAATTGAATGGGATCGTTAAAAAAATAAAAGTTTTCATTCTGAGGAATGGAGAAAACTTGTTGGGTACAGATTTTATTGAAACATTCGAATTGTGGGATAAACCGTTAAACTCATTCTGCAGAAAAATAGAAAGTAATACGCAATCAAGACAGGACATTAAAGATGAATTAAAGAAAAAGTTTCCGGAAACCTTCACACCTGGTCTTGGAAGATGTAACAAGTTTGAAGCTAAATTTGAATTAAAAGAAAATACTATGCCTATATTTAAAAAGAAACGTAACGTGCCTTTCGCAAATGGTGAGAAAGTAGTAGTACCAAAAAAGTTGCAGAAAAGAATCCTACGGGACTTTCATATGGGTCACCCGGGGATTAATAGAACAAAAAGCTTAATGCGAAGCTTTGTATATTGGAAAGGAATGGATGTGGATATCGAAAACATGGTTCATCGATGTAAAGGGTGTGCGTTAGCAGCTAAGGCACCACCTATAGTACACAAACCATGGCCCAAGACGGATCATCCGTGGGAAAGATGACACATTGATTTCGCTGGTCCAGTAGAAGATTATTACTACTTAATAGTAGTAGATAGCTTTACAAAATGGCCGGAAGTACTACGCTGCAAAAAGCCTACGTCCAATACCACAACAACTTTTTTGCATGAACTATTTGCACGGTTCGGTGTGCCAGAGTGTATTGTGAGTGACAATGGTACACAATTCACTTCTGACGAATTAAGGAATTTTGTGAGTTATATCAAATTAACCACATAACGACGCCGCCGTATCATCCGAGATCCAATGGACTCGCAGAAAGATTTGTAGATACGTTAAAGCGCGCTCTGAAGAAAGCCTCAGGAGTTCCAACGGAAAAGGCGCTTCAGCAATTCCTACAAGTATACAGAATCACGCCTAACCAGAGAACACCATCAAACATGGCACCAGCTGAACTAATGTTCGCTAGGAAAGTTAAGTCAGTGTTTGACAAGCTTTTGCCAGGAAGAAATAGAATAAAGAACACTATCTATACAGCTTGAAAAAGATACACCCCCGGAGAGAAGTTCTTTTTCAAGTGCTATAGAAACAACATTGAGTTCTGGGAGCGAGGCATAGTGGATAAGAGAATCGGTGACCTGATTTACATAATAAAAGGGCCGAAGAATACTCATAAGAGGCACCAGAACCAACTCAAAAAATGCTACGTGCTAGAGCATGAAGAGAGTATACCGGATGAGGAGGAAGATCCCATTGAGGTAATGTATGATACTTTTCAAGTAGAACCTCCACAGAGTGCTCATGAACCGAGAAGATCCGGTAGGAAACGAAAGTTCACGGACCCATTGGACGTGAATCCAAAACGAAAAAGATATTGAAAAAAAAAACAGATATATATATGAACTATGCAAAGGGGATCTACAAAGAAATAACCATCATCATCCCATATAGAAGCCAGTTTGAAATCCAAAAGGATTCCAAGGCTTGGGAGGGGGGTGTTTTGTAGGATCCACCTAATCTGCATAGGTGACTACCAACTATATAAATAATGGTTGGTACCGGAAGACGAGGGAAAAGGAATCACGAGATCCAACTAGAGACTCTGATCGACTGCGACTAGTCAACACATTCTCCAGGAACGTCTTCCCAGAAATATACAGAAATACTATATGTACTTATTGTGTACACTTTCTTGTTATAATACATTCTTGTTCCAAGTACATTTTGTGTTGCATTATTATTCCATGCAATAGGCGAGATTCAACATTGAGTCAAGACTTAACAAATAATAATAATAATAATAATAATAATAATAATGATAATAATAATAATAATAATAATAATAATAATAATAATAATTCATGTATGTTCCAAATTCGGTTTATGGCCATTTCACGCTGGAACACCAGTTCTCGTCCGATCACCTGGTTAGTATCAAAATGGATGACCGCTTGAGAATACTAGGTGCTGTAAGCTTGGATGTGCGGCTGGCGTAATCAGTAACATTTCAGAATGAGCAATCATAGATACGTGTTCAAGGTCCAGTGGGGTTCGTTATAGTATGCGCAAATGCCCTTGGGAAAGGTAAAATCCACCTCGTCTCCCCACAGCTATGAGTTTAATAATAGACCTTGGATCTCAAAATTAATTTCTTGCGCGCAAAAAATATTTTATAACTTTGAATAAACCTGGTTGACAGTCCGTAAAAAAACAAACAATCGAAAGCCAATACGTATTTAGTGGTAAATCTCCTCTGATCATCAGTTTTCAAGCAAACCTCGCAATGTCCAGCTTTAAACGGTTTCAGCATTTCATTATTCAAGTAAACCAATTTTTGACTCTGTTTTTGTTTTGGTTTGTCTTTTGGTTTTTGGGGGTAGGGGGTGGCTGGTATAACTCGAGGTCATTCGAAACTAGATTTCTTGATTACTTACTGAAAATTCTGACTTCCGTAGATACCCGGATTTTGTCTGTGTTATACGTAAGTCAGTATTTTAACTTTTCTTTTTTTCAATGCCGAAACAGCTATATCGAAGAATTTTGTTTTATTCCTTTCCAGATCATACTTTATACTAAGACCAAATAAAAACTGATTAAAATAAATTAAATAAACAGACAAATAAATAAAATACAAAATTTTAAAAAATCAAGACTGTCTGGAATATGAGCCGTTGATAACATTTTTATAACTGAAAAAATGTTTATAGAAAATTAATCAAAAGCAGACGATAACAAATAATAAAGTATGAAAAAGTGGCAAAGCGTGAATATCTAATATTTCTTCGTATGATAATTTAAATTAAATTGAATTTTTTTCAAATATTTTCTCGACTATATTTGTACAGGTGTCTTTATAACTGGTTTATGCATATTTTACATCGAATTCGTCTCTAAGTTAACCAGAAGATTCTGCATAACGATATAGCCGAAAAATTAATATATGACTGAATTTCTGTGATAAAGAATTATCATTATTTACATTCAGACTAATATCCTCAGCTCTGTTGCTATTATCGCCATGTTTCAACCGTTTTGCCTCCAATTCTTCTTCAAGTGTCTGTCAATCCGGATAACTTCCAAGGAATTTCGAAATTAACCCCTAATTCAATCAAGTTTAGATTGCTCTCGTTCCGGTATTCAAGTCTCGCAATATTTCATCTTGTTCTTTTTTAACACCGCTCAGTTATGACTCGCTCTTTTCCCTCTGAGTTTAAGTCTGTACTGCTCGGCACAGTGGAGTAATGGATAGCGGCTCGGATTGAGGAATTGGAGAGCCGAGTTCAAAATCCACTCGAATCCATTACATTCACTTATGTGCTAATACCCTTGGGAAAAGGGTATAAATCCTTTTCTTCTCCTCCCAACTATGGGTAAACAGCAGGACAGACCGGATTCTATAGCCTTGGATGGCAACTGGTCTACTGCAGAAAGAAATGGCAACCTACTGCAGGAAAAATCTGCCTCGTCAGTCATGTATCGAAAGATACATGATTGTGTATCACGCATGACACATAACTGACTGACTACTCGGTCCAGGGATTGAACTCACAGTTACAATTATCTCCATATTCAAGAAGTAACTAACTTGAATTCAATTCAAATCGAAATTCCATGAACGTTACTCGAATCGACAGTTACCTGAAAAAGGACGTAGAGAACAGCGGCTGAAACGACATATCAATTATTTTCATCAGACTGTATCTTCGAAGCACTATTGCGTTTGCTCTTTACAGAATTCTCTTAAGGAAAAAAAAGAGATATCATTTTTATTAAAAGACTGCTAAAATCACTGAAAGTAGTTATATGCGAAACATATGAAAAGATTCTGAAAGGATAGAATTATGAAGTTTCCTAAAAGATAGCATAAAATAATTCAACAAGACCCGAATATTGTATAGTGTTGATGGTAACAATTCTTAAATAATAATTATTATTATTATTATTATTATTATTATTATTATTATTATTATTATTATTATTATTATTATTATTATTATTATTATTATTATTATTATTATATCTTTACTTTTTAAACTAAACGATCTTTTTAGAAACCTAATAACACTTGTAGAAAAATATATAGATTAGTATTAATGCAATAATTACTTTTTCTAATTGTACCAACTAGAGATTTTGGGAGTTTCCTGGCTAATTCCAAACTGGTAAAAAATTGTCGCATGTTATATTTCTACCAGATTTTTAAATTTCTTTAGCCATTTCCTGAAACCGACCTTAAGTCTTGCTTCTCTTCTCGTCCTTTTTCTGGGTCTTTTTCTGTATAGACTTGTATCTAGCAGATTTTTTTTTATTTTTAAAAGTGTCATTTTTATTTACTTTTAAAACTCGAACATGTAGAATTATTTAGAACATCGCGTTATTTGTCACTTGAGAAAAATCACCCGACTTTCTAGGAACTTTTAAAGATCGTCTGCTTTTTGCAATTGTTGTCATTAGAGAGTATATTCATTAATGAAATTTTCAAATTCTATAAAACTGCCTCAAGTTCAAAACGTAGATTCTATAATTTAAGCTTCATTTATTACAGCTATCTCTGTGCTTTATTGTTCTTCGGTTGTTGCGTTAATCACACCAAAACTGCCATGCCTAAAAGAAACAAATGTTTCTTCATTTGTACATACACCATTATTGTTAATATGTACTCGTTGAATTTTCGTGCCAGAAGGAACATGTGGTTATCACTGGAAATTAAGTGGCAGCCAGTTTTTAAAATTATTTACTAAGCAGCGCTTAGTTTTGGCACTTAGGATCGAACTCACTATTCAGTAGCACTGTAATATCATCGTAGAACAGACTAATAATAACACAATATTAAATCTCTCTAAATTATTGTTTATTCAACTCTAAATTTCGTCAGTTAATATCAGCATTGTCCAGGGCATGACGATAAACTACATCCGGTAGTAAGGCTTCTGATTAGGCGGTTTTGAGGAGCGTCGGACCACCTCTTAATTGCAGTTGTTCCCAGATCCACTTTCATACAGGGTGATAGCACCTTTTAGGATCCTAGCTATGGGCAAATAGTGAATCCCCAAACTGGGGTCAAGATATTATGAAAGTATAAAAATACATTTTTGTTGTAAGTATTGGTATTCTTACTAAATAAATGCTTTATAATATTGGTGCAATACATTTTCATAATAAAAAATATTACATGCAATAAAGGCAGAAAAAATTACCAGCAATACATATTTTTTTAAATTACCAAATCTTCCAAGAAAAGTAAATGAGCCATTAAATGAGCCATTAAATGAGCCATTAAATGAGCCATAAGGAGATTATATGCCGTTAAACAAACCACCACCACCCGTCAAGTAAAAGATGGCTAACCACCTTGGCACCACCAATTACAAGTGCGATTCCGGAATATTCACCCCCTACAACGTCCACCTGCACAACCCATCCCAAGGTAGTGACTTCAGCTTTGCTCGGACCATTCACCCCAAACCCACTCCTATCCCAGCCACAACCCATCGTATTTGGCTGTGGAATTCGAGATGTATTTCAGAGTCGGCTGTAATTTTCACTAATCCACCATTTATATCTTTACTTTTTATGTGACATGTCCTTTCAGCATGTAGGCGATCATGGCTCTCCACCTCCCTCTATCCTTTGCAGCTCTCAACAAGTTCCTTCCCCCCACGTTCTGTCATCCGCTTGCTTAAGTCCGCCAGGTATGTCACGCGTTGATTTCCCTTGTCTCTCTTTCCCTCTATTCGACCCGTGAGTATCAGATTCTCCTAGCCCTCCTTCATCATTATGTGTCCCAGAAACTTCATCTGCCTCTTCCTGATATTAAGTATAAGCCTCCTCCTTGTTTGCAACCGCTCTAAGACCTCATCGTTGCTCACACGCTCGCTCCATGATATCCTTAGCATCCTTCTGTCGAACTACATGTCTGTCGCCTCGAGTCTCTTCTTCAACTTTGAGAAAATCGTCCAACATTCGCTACCGTAAAGAAGGACAGATGCCATGTAACAGTTCAGTATTCTTTTCTTTGTTACCAAAGATATCCTCCTGTCTCGCAGTACTCGGCCCAACTTTTGGAATGTGTCCTTGGCCATCCCAATACGCCTTCAGATATAATTGCCGCACTTACCGTCCTCTGTCAAGACGCTTTCCAGTTATTTAAACCTCCGCGTCTGCTTGATTCTCGTGTTCCCGACCTTCAGATCGCATTTCGGGCTCATCCTCTTACTGACAACCATTCACTCCGTTTTCATGTAGTTTATGCTTAGTCCCTTCTTCTCACTCTCCGTCGCTACCTTCTGTAGGAGATTTTGTAATTTCTTTTCCGTGTCCGCTATCAGTACTGTGTCATCTGCGTATCATATGTTGTTAAGATTGTGGTCGCCAATGCTAAATCCCGGTAGAGTTTCTAACTCTCTCAGGATTGCCTCACTGTATAGGTCGGGTGAGAAGATGCACCCTTGCCTCACGCCCCTTTCTATTTTTGTATATTCACTGAACTCGTTCCCTATGCGCATGCATGCTGTTTGCTGCCAGTATAGGTTCTTGATTATTCTGATACCTTTCCCGAATATATCGAGGTTGCTGAGCAGTTCCATCAGATCCTTGTATCAAGTATCTGTAAAAGAAAGCAAAAAGTCAAATTCAAAGACTGGAAAGAAGCAGATGAAGAACCACTTGTAAATAAGTTAGAAAGCCTTGTGCCATGATGTTGTTTGTAAATGTTGAACTTTTTGTTATTATTGTATTTTTTGGTTGGTTTTGTCTCCGATGTTTTCGCTAATCATTTCTTCTTTGTCGTTATTTTCTCTTCTCCATTGATATTTAATTCAGTTATGTGCCATGCGTGATATACGCTTAGGCGACCATGTATCTTTCAATACATGACTGACGAGGCAGATTTTTCTCGCAGTAGGTTGCCATTTCTTTCTGCAGTAGACCATTTGCCATCCAAAGCTATAGAACCCGGTCTCTCTTGCTATTTATCCATAGCTGGAGGAGAAGAAGAGGATTCATACCTTTCCCAAGGGTACTATCACGTAAGTTAATTTCAGTCAGTTATGTGTCATGCGTGATACACGTTTAGGCGATCATGTATCTTTCGATACATAATTGACGAGGCAGATTTTTTCCCGCAGTAGGTTGCCATTTCTTTCTACGATAGGCCTATTGCCATCCAAGGTTACAGAACCCGGTCTGTCTTGCTATTTACCCATAGCTGAGGGAAGAAGAAGAGGATTCATACCTTTCCGAAGGGTATTAGAACGCAATGGATTCGACTGGAATTCGAACTCGGCTCTCCGATTCCTCAATCCGAGCTGCTATCCATTACTCCACTGTGCCTGCACGTGCTATTTAATTATCAAACTTTTTTATTCAGCCCCTCCCACCAACTTGTTTAATTTCGAATATGCTTACCCACTGCTGTTTAGCAATGCAGAAAAATTGTTTTACCATCCCGATTTTTTTTTAGTTGCTAGTAGACATCAGTCATTAGTTAATATGAATTCTTTCGCAATGTTTTGTTTGTTTTTACATGTTAATAGTAGATAGGCACACCTTTCGTCCGACCCCCACTGCTTCCATGTCTATTGAACAGGAGTAGATGTTCATCCCTTGTTCTTTGTTCAGGATATGGTTTACCGGTTCTCTTTCTCTTACCAGAAGTACAATGATTTAACTGTCTTAACTTTTTGGTAATCAAACTAACCAGTAGCTGTTACTTTCCATCATGGGTGTACTGGGTTATCTATTTTGTATTGCTTTATTGTTTTATATAGCTATTTTATTGTTTTATTATCAATTTTGTATTGATTCAATGTTTTATGTCTTTATTTTGTATTGTTTTATTGTTTTATGCATCTATTTTGTATTGTTTTATGCATCTATTTTGTATTGTTTTATTGTTTTATTGTTTTATGCATCTATTTTGTATTGTTTTATTGCTTTATTGTTTTATGCATCTATTTTGTATTGTTTTATTGCTTTATTGTTTTATGCATCTATTTTGTATTGTTTTATT
Source organism: Acanthosepion esculentum (assembly GCA_964036315.1). Classification (NCBI taxonomy): domain Eukaryota; kingdom Metazoa; phylum Mollusca; class Cephalopoda; order Sepiida; family Sepiidae; genus Acanthosepion; species Acanthosepion esculentum. Next base: position 36,664,882 of record OZ038501.1, read on the forward strand.
GCTTTATTGTTTTATGCATCTATTTTGTATTGTTTTATTGCTTTATTGTTTTATGCATCTATTTTGTATTGTTTTATTGCTTTATTGTTTTATGCATCTATTTTGTATTGTTTTATTGCTTTATTGTTTTATGCATCTATTTTGTATTGTTTTATGCATCTATTTTGTATTGTTTTATGTCTATATTTTGTATTATTTTATTCCTGTTTCCCTGACAAATACAATCTCCAACTATTTAAGTGTAACGTCAATCGACATCTCCAGTTGCCTTGATCTATCCACTTCCCTTCTCCACATCCTTTCACCTTTCATTCCTATCTGCTCTCGCTCCAAATCTTCTGTAACCCTCTTGCCTTGATCGATCCACTATCTTTCTCCACATGCTCTCCTTTACCACTCCTATCTGCTCTTCCTCCAAACCTTCTGTAACCCCTTGCGTGCTAGTGGCTTCCAGCCTTGCTTGGGGTGATAAGCTTAAAAAAAAAATTTTTTTAATCTATCCATTTTGCATTGTTTTATTGTTTTATGTATCTATTTTCATTGTTTTATTTTTTATGTCTCTATTTTGTATTGTTTTATTGTTTTAAATATCTATTTATATTGTTTTATTTGTTTTATGTCTCTATTATGTATTGTTTTATTTTATCGAATCGTTTGAAGTGTTCAAACAAGATAGTTTGTGTCAAAAAACGAAAAATATGAAGCAACAAATTCTCAGAATGAGATTTATCGCCCCTTTTTCAAGTGGAAAAAAAATCAAATAAAATACATAATCTATACAATACTTAGACCTTTGTTGCAACATTCATTTTATCAAATCATAATAAATCTGGAGTATTTACAATATTTACATCGTTCGGACTTTTGTCCTCATCTTTATTGACATATTCACGACTTTTAGGCCGTTGTACGCCCCGGCCTTCTTCAGGTGATATACGTTGGAATTTCTAACCGAACGCTTTACCACTGGGATAGATTGTTGTAGTTTCACTTCTCGTGACTTTTCTGGATATCTCAGTTTCAGTTAATTCCCTTTAGTAGCTCAACTCTTCAAACTTTTTGTTCACCTCTGGTGTGGCTTGGTATTGAACTCACATCCCCTTTGGGTCAAGTCACTGGAATACTTCAATCAACGCTCGGAGACACGTTGCCCAGTGGATAAAAGCGGATAAAAGGCAATGACTGAAACTGAGATATCCAAAAAAGTTATGACTCGTGGAACTAGAACAATGTGTATCCTCGTGGGCGAAATAAAAGGTTTGGTTCAAAATTACGATGTATATCACCTAAAGAACGCCGTGGCCAACAACGGCCGAAACGTCGTGAATATGAGAACAATAGTCCGAACAATGTAAACAGTGTAAATAGTTACAATGCTTCATCTCAAAAATATAAACACATCTTAAGTAGGCCCTTTATTAAACTTTAATCAATTTCGGTAAATTTCCTGTTATTGAGACGTTCAATTATGCTGATTCCAAAAGATCAAGTATTGCTGATATATCAAATTCCTTTCGTAAACAATTGTTATCAACACCTGCCTATTTTGTGTTTTATGATCTATTGTGCAAATTGAGGGTATTTGCAGTCCTGCTGTTTCAAATAAGAGGTTTATTTTAGCTGAATAAAACTTTCTGAAAATGTGTATTTGTGTATAATACGACCCTTACTTTTTACCTTTAATTTTCGTTCTAAATTTCTTGTCTTATACAAAAGAAAATATGGTAAATATGTTTATATAAATAATTTTACAAACTTTAATGAGAAAAATATTTTCATGGCCTATTTGAACAGGTTTGTAGAAAAATAGAATCATAGTAGGAAAGGTTGGCCATTCGCAATATGAAACCTCCTGACATAAATAAAGTAAGCCTCTGATTCTTACTTGCACGAGAGATATTTTAACCTACAGATTTTTGTAAGTTTACACAGATGTTTTAGTCTAGTATATTTATCAATCATGTTTTTTTATGTATACGACTACATATCACACTGTTTATTTGTAGATATAATTTTAGACATTATTTACGCAAAATTGGTAATCTTTAAGAACCCATTCTCCTTATTTTCTTTTCAGTCTGTGAATGGAAACAAATCACTTTATAGCATCAAAAAAAATTAAACCATTTTGATAATTAAATAAAAAACTTATAACGATATTTCCAGATTGAAATTCTGTTCTCATCATATTTCTGTTCAGAAGTATGGGGCTTTTTGACTCTAGTGTCATCAGCTGTCTTATGGTTTCTTAACCACATTTGAACTGAATTGCTGCAGCCCCAAAGATCCAATGGAAGACCTATCAAATTTATGACTAGGAGATTTGCCACATTTTTAAGTTCAAGGCAATGTCTTTTGTCAGAATAAATTATGTTCATCACAGAAAACATTATTCATTATCCGCAGAACTTACAGCAATAGTATTAATTATATTTCTAGCTCTTTGGATAATTTTGGGTGCAACATGTTTATGGTAATTTCTAGTTACGTTCTCAACGTTACGTTCTTACGTAATCACGGAAATCATTAATGGAGATATCATGGCGAAATACTTTACAAAAGGTAACTTCTCTTCAGCATGCTTCCAAGGAAATACAGCTTCTTCTATATTCCAAGAATTGGCTTCACAATATTAAGTAATTCATGAATTTTATGATTTACGTTATGAGAGCGATTGCTCAAATCCCCTAAGCAATAACTTCACTAGGCGTGCACACGAGCATAACGTAACTAACATTTTGTCTAGATCATCGGCTATTAATATATAAGATTATTTTCGGATAATCCAACAACCGGTTCTCCAAGCTTTTATAACTTTAAGAATCGGTTCGCGGGAACCAGTATGATGACACCACTATATATATATATATATATATATATATATATATATATATATATATATATATATATATATATATATATATATATATATATACGTTTGATTATCTTCCTACCGCTCCCCTTAGCTTCTTTTAAAATTGAAAAATTTACATTTGTTTCATAATTGCCACTCACTTATAGTTTGTATTAATTTCTTGTCTGCCACTCATCACTTTGTCTAGGATTATATTTCAAACCACATTTTACCATGATCAAAAGTCCCACTTTTTTCGGTTATTTCTTAATTTAGCGTAGCTGTAGTACCTAATTGGTTAATCAGGGTAAACCCACAAGCCTCATTTTATTTTTGAATTGTTGTTGCCTGCTTTTGAAATTTAAAATAGTTTTTTTACTCACCATTTATTTATCATCGCCTGAGGAGGCACAACTTGAAATATGAAAGTTATTGTGTAGCGATTTTTAACACGTTTTTATTTTAATCTCATATAATAAATAATATTAAGCTCTACTCTGTATTGAGCCCTTTTCGTTAAAAATTAAATGCTACAGACAGTGGAATTATACTTCATATATATAAAGCGTCATTATTCAAAATAAACAACACACACACACACACACACACACACGCACACACACACATATATATATATATATATATATATATATATATATATATATATATATATATATATATATATATTCTTCGAAATTTCTCGGACAATCAGTCCGGTAAATGTAATTAATACTGTTTAATTAAAGAACAGAATATATATATATATATATATATATATATATATATATATATATATATATATATATATATATATATATATTTGATCTCCATAATATTGGACATTATCATGCTGTCTGGAATCATTTTCAGTGAAAGCAACCAGTGGCCAAAGTCTGCTTCGAAATTCGCCTCTGTTAAGCGTCTTATCATCGGCCTTTTAAATCCGTTGATTTTCGATATTCTACGCGTTCCTGTTGATCTCTTTGAATTTTTAGTTTTTAAGTAACTCTTGCTACTTCTAAAGGTTAAAAGTGCTTGATATGATTCACGTGATCAACCAGTTATTGCAGCTGCTGCTATACGTAGAATTCAATTGGATGCGACGATTAATGGAGTCTTCTGTCGAATACGATGCTTCTTTGATGAAGCGCGCGCCCTTCTTTGAATAATTGGCTATAACTATGTCGGTATCAAAGTTGAAGCGGTGATCGTTTTCAATACAATTTTTCCATATTTTTGAATGGCCATCGTGGCGTCTCCCTGTTCTCTGGTGTTCCTGTAATCCTTGTTTTCAAGTCTTTTGATGTTTCTCCGAAGTATATGACTGGAAAAGTTTTGCAGTTGTTCTTATAAGCAACTTCTGATTTTCTGGATGAGTTTATCTTTAGGACGGAATGTTTTATAGTGCACATTGGTTTGTCAAATATCTGAGTATCCAATCGTCTGAGAAGACGGGCGGCGGCTCTCGGCCCACCTCGTGACTGGGATTGGCTTCGGTGTCCACTGCTGAGCTTAATTGTCTCCCACCGTCTCCACTTGTAATACATTTGTTTATGAAACTCTTTGAGCAGCCGTTCAATTTGCGTATCTGTTAAAGATGAGCCAATTCATTTCTGTTCGCAGCTTGAGTGCTGCAATGTGTTTCAACAGTCTTGAAAAGTATTTGCATACAGCTTCGTTTGTGACAGACCGGATGATTGCTGTTAAAGTGTAGTATGTGGTCGGTATTGGTTGATTTAATAAAGAAAGTACTTTATAACTGCAGGATGATTCCAGGCGATATTGAAAGCTAGGAAGAAATTAAGTCCCCGAGTCCATCACAAAAATGAGCTCCCCAACCATCCCCAAACGATGACCACCCGAAAGATTTTTTTTTTTGCTTATTTTTTTACGAAAAACCCAGTTTCTTTAAGCAGTGCCATATATATAATTATAAGTCTGTTAAGTGCCAAAGGTGATACACGCTAAGGCGATCAGGTCTATTTTTGATTCATGACTGACGAAGAAGATTTTGAACCAGTAGGTTGTAGATTCCTTATACAATAAATTGGTTGCCATGTCTGTCCTGCTAGTCAACCCGAAGCTAGGAGAAGAGATGGATTCATATCTTTCCCAATGGTATTTGCGTGAAAGTGAATGTAACGAACCCGACTGGAATACGAACCATCAATCAAAATAAAACGGAAATCATTATAATTCTCTTTGAATACTGTTTGCTATCGAAGGCTAAAGAACCCCAGTCTACCCTGCAGGTAAAAGAAGGAATGGAACCATACCTTTCCCAATGGTATTTGCGCGAAAATAAACGTAACGAACCCGACTGGAACTCGAACTCGGCTCCCCAATTCTTCATTTCGAACCGACATCCATTAATCCACAACGCACATGATTAGTGGTGTGTAATATTAATAACAATATTAGATTCCTGATAATGGCAGATTTGATGAATTTTGTGATACATATATATATATATATATATATATATATATATATATATTTGTTTTATATTTGATATATATATATATATATATATATATATATATATATATATATATATATATATATATATTTGCATTTGTTTACATTTGTAAAAACAATACGCTAGATTTAGTTGTGAAACTCTACCGAGTGAAGATAGTTCTGGCTGGCACCAAATTAATTGTGTTTCAATCCTGGCTTGAGGCATTCGGAAGTCTAGTCGCACTGAGGAGCTGTGATACAGTGAAACAGTACTGTCTGTAAATGACATAATTTAGCTCTTGAAAATACATTTCAATTGAGCACTGTTGAGTGATAAACTAATTCTATAAACAACAGCCACCTGCACTAATGCAAAGCTCTTCAGTAAAATGAATGGAGCACTTTGGTTGATTGGCTGATTTCTGATTCTTCTCTGGATTTTATAAAGGGGCTCTAGATATATAGCGGGAGCAACGGACCATATGTGGTGGTAATGTTCTAAGCATAGACAAATGGCAGTTATATACCTCAATTGTTAGGAAGATTTGATAATTATAATTAAGAAAATCATTGAGTTTGAAAGAAACCTCAACAGAACAATTTCTATCATGTGTATATCATTGCTTGATCCGGCTTCTAATGCTTCAGTTTGAGCGGCTTGGTGATAGTAGTCGTGGCTCCTGGGGGCACAGTCCTATGGTTACAGAGAATTTCAGTTCCACCACGGAATATGTGTGCGAGCAGCGCTATATTGAGTCTGATTTGCTGCCTCTTCGTCACCGAGGCCCGTTGGAACAGTTGGTATGACGTTTGCTTGATAACTCAACTGCCAGGGTTTCAATTCTCGGTATTGGATTCGCACTGCTGATGAGTCCCAAATGTAGGACGAAACGCCCGTCCAGTGCTTTCTGCATTCGGTTGAGATTTTTTTCATACTCAATGAATTACTTAATTATAATTGTCAAATCCTCCTAACAATTTCTATCATGTATGTGTAAATATATATATATAAATATATATAAAATTTCATGGGACACATTTCGTCATTTAGGGCATCATCGAACTAAAGTATTGTTTACGTTGATGTAACTACACATGCGCACGAAAGGGAGAAGACGCTGAGAATTTGAGCCATAACCGGTGGTTAACTAATTCCATTTATTTTTCTCTTTTTTCCCCCTTTTCCCTCCTTTTCATTTTTTTCTGCTTCTACTTGTGTCAGTTTTTATTGCTTTAATTAAAGTGTACGCCTCTATAATAAGATCTTTATATATGTGTACATGCCTGAGCTAGCAATCCGAGTGAAAGACAAAAGTTATGACTCATTCATCCAAAAGCGCGATTCCTGACTTTTGCAGCATGATTTTTAATCGATCCCAAATAATTTTGACATCACTCTGACAATCACTGCCCGAGGAACATTTTCCAGAATTAAGATTTATTCCCTACACGCACAGATATCTTTATCTTCATAGTAACACACCGATGACTTTACATCCCTTATAAAACTGACAATTGTTTCTTAGGAGTTCGTGTGGCTGTAAGTAATTCAGCCTGAATCAAACCATGCAACATTTATCAAAAAAGAAAAAAAAACATGGACATTAGCGCTGTTCTGCTGCTTTCATGGGAATTGGAAAACACGAAGCTTATTAGCAAACTTTTGTCAACAACGATCCTGTTGCAGGAATGGTTTTATCATGGCCGATAAGGTGTTTATGACTGTACAAAAGATGACACAACATTTCAGAAATTTGAACAGATTGATCAATCTTTTGAGCTGAGAATCTACCTAAAATTTCTCGTATCTTGTCGGGCATTTTATACATCTTAGTAACGGATAATGGCTCGGATTGAGGAATCGTAGAATTGAGTTAGAATTCTAGCCGAGTTCGTTACATCCACTTGTGCAAATACCCTTGGGAAAAGTATAAATCCAACTCTTCCCTCCCCCCTCAGCTATAGGTAAATAGCAGAGCAAACTCGGTTCTATAACCTTACCAGTTTAGGAAAAGAACAACTCTGAATTCAAAATCTCATATTTCGCTAACCACTAGAGCACCGGTTTATCCAATGCTTATTTATAGTTTCATCGATATCTACAAAGCTTAGATTTGCATGACACACCACCAATAAATTTCTCTTTATGGAATTGATTTTTTTTAAGCATCCCGCGATAAACCATCTTTAAAATCGATTTCTTTATTCAACTTTTCTTCGATTAAATCAGAAAAATATAGGATTTTTTTTCAAGTGGCACTTTTACCTTTCCGGACTTTCCGAAAAAAATCTGTCAAGAAAAAAGAAAGATTCTTGGCATATTTAAGCAGAATCATGTTTGCTTTCCTTTCCGCCGTCTTTGTCTGTATCTTCCCCGTTTTGAGCGTCGATAACCCAATGCCGATATATAATTCACAAGTATAATTCATAATTCACAAGTATATACAATCAGATAATTATACGAATATATATTTTCTTGGGAAATATACTCTTGTTATTTTTTGTCTGTATGAATTGTCCAAAAGAGCAAAGACTTAAATCATCAAATATTAAAATGATGTAAGTAGTGTTTACAAGATGCGGTTTTATACAGGCTTCTTTGAGGCAATTTTCAAAAAGTGTGAAACGAAAAAATTACCACGCAATTTTTCCCAGATTTGGGTGGAAAATATTTTTTTTAAATGTAAGAAAACAACTTAGGATTTTTCAGAAAATCAGACCTTTATCTGTGAAACCTATTTGAAAATTCAATATTCAACGTTTAACTAGAGTTTAGTCACGTTTTCATAGTTTTCAAAAAAAGAAAGATGACATTAAAATCAAATAACTTATTTTTATTAAAGCACTCCATTTTTAAGCTTTTCTTAAAATCCAGATAATTCTACCTCCTTGTTGTAGGAGTTGAAGAAGTTAGAAAATAGCTGCTTTAGGGTGTTAAATATACTTGAGTACGGATAGATGAGGTTCATGCAGAATTTTTCCGATTGTTTTCTTTATTTTTTACAAAATATTTTATTTATTCAGTGTATAAAAAGTTTTCATAAAAAAACAGTTTTTACTATGTATTTTCCCAGCTCTGAATTTAAAACTGTGAAGAAAGTAACTGGAAACCACTCTACGATTTTTCCTAAGTAGTCAGAGCCACTCAGATATTGAAAAGAAAGCTGTGAAGAGACATGATCGTCTAAGTCCTGAAGAAATTGCCATTAAAAAAAGCTGTGTATCTAGTTTTCAAAATAGGACGTGTGGAACGGGCCTCATATATAATCCTTACTGTCATTATTCATTAATCAAAATATGTTTCGGAGCTTTCTCTGCTTTTACAAACTTTAGCTAAATTGTGCATTTCATCCGAAAAGAATCTTATGGACTTCTACTGAATTCAAATCAAACACTCTATTCATCGTGTTTCTCGCGCCAATGGCATCACTCGGGGTTGTCTATCTTCTCTCCAAGTAACATGTAAGTTTTACTTAGCCATATGGTATCATAATACAGAGTCTCGTCCCTGTCTTAACATATTGCAAAAGGTAGAATTTGTGTCTTTTCCAATGTTAATAGTTTAACCTGGAACCTGCTCATCGATTCCATGTTTTACTTTTGTTCCATTCTGTACTGGTAATCTACCGAATTACGCCTAGCTTAGTAAGTATCAGCAAAAAATAGTGAAAGGACGATCCTGCGCAAGTCTTTGTTCTTATGATGAAAGGTTCCAACGTTTGCTAACAAAGAGTTCAGGCTTAAAGAGGGAGTGAGTCAAATTCGGGTTGAAGTCAGCCTTGTAATTAGATTGTAACGTGAAAGAGCCATGGAAGAAAGATTTATTCTCCCATTTACATTTCTCCTGTTATAGGAATTATTATATCCGTGATATAATAACATTGATATTTCACGGACAGAATGGAATGGCTGAAAGGAAAAAGAATGACAAACATGTTTTGCTCTCAAAGAGACTTTCATGCTACTAAAGATATACACAAAACCATATATAGATATATATACGTGTCCCATATATATATACAAGCTAATCAGAGTGTAAGGAGAAACAAAAAGGAAAGGTCCTACATATAATATGGAGATACTCCTGTATCTGGAGAAACCATGTTTAGGTTTCCAGATTCAAACGGATGGGATTCATTTACTATGTCGCAGGCGAGGACATATTCTACGAACAGGATTCAGAAAATTAAGGACCACGAGCTAGAATTTTTTTCTATATCTGGGAAAGATATATTCCCAAATGGAAACGCACTGTGCTTGTAAGCTGCTGGGAAGGCAGATGTTGTCTCAAAGATAGCAACCTCATGTGGAGTCTGTTTTAAACTAACTGAATTTGACTGGCGCTTTCGACACTGTATGGAGTGACGTCACTAAGAGGTTCGTCATATGACTTATCTCCACCAAAATGAGATAAGGGCCTTCTGTATCCCTGCAAATATTCTTGCAAAATGTCGACATCTTTGCAAACCAACTGTACCGACAACAATTATGTTGTATCTACTTTCACATCTCAAACTAATTTTGCAAATATTTATATCCCAATAGATATGCTATTATTCCAACATTATTATGACCACTCCATCAAAAATCCCCTTTTACAATAACGTTTTTACAATCTATGATCACAAAAATACATTTTCTTGAATAAAGTCAAAAACTTGATAGTGATAATATTTGGCATTATAATACTGTCTGGAATCCTCTTCAGCGGAAGGAACCAGTTTGCATCACAACTGATATAAAAAATGACTGCCTGAAATCTAGTCTTCTCAATTATTTATTATGATTTACTTCTTCGGCAATATGTTAAATTGCTTTACAACAATCTTCTAAGTCCTGTGGAAAGTCCTGTTTGCCTTGATAATCAGCATCTGAAATTCTTTTACCTGATATTGAACACTTACATTTGGTGATTTCTCAACAGATATTTTTAAACGTATTTGTTGTCCTAATTCTAATAAGCGTATCCTTTGGTTTGTGTTCTCGTCTTACAAAGCCCAAATAATTTGTTTCTCATTCAGTTTTCTCATTACCTCACCTCCTGTTTTTTTCGACTAATACCAACAATAGGAGACAGTTTTGAATAAGAAAAGACTTTTAAAGAGCAAAGTTTCACAAAAAAATAAATAAATAAAAACTATAAAATGCAGTAATGATTTAGAATTAAATGGGGGAAAGTGCGGTTTTAACAGGCAAATAACAACAGGATAATTTAAACAAAATATCTTCCGATGTGCCATTATTCGCAGTTTAGCTTATGAATTACTAGCTAAGCTAATACATATATATATATATATATATATATATATATATATATATATATATATATATATATATATATATATATATATATATATATATATATATATAGGCACCTCCATGAGATCGCTAAAAAAGAGCATAGCATGATGAAAACGATGCCAAACTTGACGAAAACAAAATTTTATCGTCTAAATGTTCATGTTATTATTAAGAGGAAAGATCAAAGTATTTTGGTGGTATTTTTTTACATTTTTTAATTGTTCCGAGCAGTCCAAAATTATCGTTAAATATCTTGTTTTGTTTTGTTTTGTTTTTGAGTCAGCAAAATTGACAGATAATCGATCATGGCATCCATTTTTTTCCATTTTATAAAAACGATGAAAATCTCACTTTGAAATTCTTTTAAAAATCAATTATCATTTATTCAAAACTTATTTTAAGAAAATCAGAAATTATAATATTTATTTAAAATATTTTGAACCAAGCTTAACTTAACTTCTGCGCCGAAAAGATGTAATTTGAAAATAAAACAAAGTAGGTCATAACCTTTCGCGTCACTTGACAGGTGTTGAATGACGTATTGACGGATTACGTGATCATAATTTGTTCTACGGAAGGCGAAAAGTGAGGTTATTCAGATTTAAGTGAACAAATTATTTACCTCGTTATTTTTAAGGAAAACTTTCAGCGCTCTAATTTCTTTTATACACTTATACACTTAAGAAAGGTATCTAATTAATTTATAGGTATCTTTCTTATGAAATTTTATCAGAAGTGTACATAAAATACTATAATTTTACGTACATTTATTACATTTTACTGTGTTATTTGTATTTCCATTCATTTTATTATTAATTTTGATATTTCATTTATGGAAAAATGTCATAATTAAGATTAATATAAAAATAAGATCATATAAATTTCATACTGATACTTGTAGGTACCCTTATCAGTTGAAATTGAAAAATCAAATTAACTTCTCCACACGTGTTTTGCAAAAGTAAAGGCCTTAACAGCGAAGAACAATGCCTAACTCAAATAACGTAACTTAATTGTATTCTGGTTGTTCTTCCGTACTTTATAATTACAGCCCGATTATAAACACAAAATTACATTTCTTAATTACTGCGGATATTCTGAATAGTCAAAATGATACAATTTACAACGCGCTAAAAAAAGATCTATCTCATAAGGACACTTACGAAAGCTGATGCGGCTTTTAACTAATTTTATAATATTTTAACAACTCTATTATAATTAAAGAAATAACAAATAATTGTATTAAAAATTCTTTTTCCATCGAAAAATTTTTTTGCTTTCAGAAAATATTGTCCATATTCATAAAAACAACTAAAAGCAAATAAAAGCATTTGAAATTAAATAATATCTTTGTTTTATTGAGTTTTGTATGTTACAATTTTTTCAGGTGGGTGGGGGCAATTAAAAACAAAAAATAACACGATTTGCATTCTTCAAAGCCTTGTGCCTTTAACTATTGTAATCACTAAACCCGATGCGATCGAATTTCTAGAAGTTAGTTGGGGGGGGGGTAATAAATATAAAAAAAATATTTCAGCCATGACTTTAATAAAAAAACATATTTATAATTTCGATCGTCTGTGAATAATTTCTAAAAGTTTTATTAACATCCGACAATTATTTTTATTTTTGCAAGATTTTCCAAATTAATTTGTGTCATACAAAAAAAACGTGCTAAAAATTGTATATGTTATTTTAGTAGTTCCGGTGATACAAAGAGAAACAAGGTTTTTTTAAACAAAATTTAGAATGTTCCAAAAAGAAGGAAAATTTTGTAAAAATAATTTTTAAAAAAACTTTGGTCTTTCCTCTTAATAATAACATAAGCATTTAGACGATAAAATTTTGTTTTCGTCAAGTTTGGAGTCTTTTTCATCATGCTATGCACTTTTTTAGCGATCTCATGAAGGTACCTATATATATATATATATATATATATATATATATATATATATATATATATATATATATATGATTGTGTATCAATCCCTCTTTTAACCAAGTTTATTTTTTTCAATCAGTATCGCCTCATGCAAGGCAGTAAAGCCACTAAGGCACAAGGGGTTACAGGTTGTGAAAGAATTAGGAACAGAAAGATTAATAATGAGCGGGAAAAGGAACGAAAAATCAAGAGGACAGTAGATAGCGATTGACATTGCATTTACTACATTTTTCAGATTAATGTTGACTGGAAAGCTTGGTGTCGGAAGTGAGTTCAACTAGCGAAAAGTGTGAGAAAAATTGTTATTGAATCCACGGTTATATCTAGCCAACTCATCAGTTCATTAAAAACAATTGACGAGGTACTCCGATTAAGCTTTTTATTCAATCTTTCTTGTATTCGTGTAAGTATTTTCTTTTCTGAACATAAAGTGTGTGAAAATTGTCCAAATGTACTATATATCCGAGTGCTTTCGGATATTCTATTAGTCATTATCAATGATAATGTTTATGATTTTTGTATATGTGTATCTAAAATGATGGGAATGTGTTTCTTTTCCAAACACTATCAGCACGTTGAGACTGTGTTCATAATTGATATTATTGAATGTTGACTTTTTTATTATTAATGCTTCCATATATATATATATATATATATATATATATATATATATATATATATATATATATATATGTTAGAGCAATAAAAGTAGATATATTAAAAGACCAGTCATAACAATAAAAACAACAAATCATGACAAAAAAGGGGTAACAAAAATATATATATTATCGTAAACTGGTAATATTGAAATATAAAGATGAAAAACTGGCTGGACATGTTCCCATGGCTGAGTAAGGCTAATACGAATTATCAATTGTAAGTTTTGGAATCAGTATAGATTAAGCCATCTCCTTGTAAGTGGAAGGAGTGAATTATGGCTTTAATGGCAATTATCATTTAATGTTATATAGAGAGAGAGGTATACTGTACGAGGCAAAAAAATGGACGCACTCATAGGAATGATGATGAAGATAATATAAAGCTTATTTCATTTGTATTTACATTTATTAACATGCCTAAGCATTGTTCTGACTTCGAGAAAGGCCAAGTCGCCTCTTTTCATGATATTGGGCCGTCGAATAGATCGATTAAGGCCGTTATTAAAGCAAAAGGTTACCCAACAAAATACTAAATATTTTTTTGACTTGTATAATGTACATATGTACACCTGTATTAATACCATGAATTAATAAACTGATTCTAATATTCACTTGTCTTGGTAAAAATACAAAAATCGACTTTCTATGGGTGCGTCCATTTTTTACGTCGTACTGTAGAAAATCTTTTCTTTGCATATAACATTAGTCTGGGGTTATATATTTTTCAGTCACAGTGCACATTTTTTGTCCCCGAATTTTGCTTTCATTAGAGAACCTATATACATACATTATTTTTTAACACTCTTTTTTCTTATAAATTGTGATATATATATATATATATATATATATATATATATATATATATATATATATATATATATATATATATATATATATATAACGTAAATCATTCAAACGAAAAACAAATACTGAAGCTAGTTATATGGCGAGAATCACTCTCACAAACAATATTTAATAATAAATTACAACCAACTTCGAATCTGTTAATGAATGGTGTGATCCTTGTTCATAAATTCCGGGTTTATCTGGTCTTATTTTTTTGTACGAGCCGGCTTTCAGTCGTTTCGAACGACCATCCTCAGGTAGACATTTCAGTGTGTTTTTTGTTAAACTCCGAATAGTAATGCGACATCGAAAGATATTGTGGTCCGAATACTGTACTGGAGAAAAACAATATCTCATTACTAAAAAAGCACTCTTTCAGACCACAATATCTTTCGATGTCGCATTACTATTCGGAGTTTAACAAAAAACACACTAATATGTCTACCTGAGGATGGTCGTTCGAAACGACTGAAAGCCGGCTCGTACAAAAAAATAAGACCAGATAAACCCGGAATTTATGAACAAGGATCACACCATTCATTAACAGATTCGAAGTTGGTTGTAATTTATTATTAAATATTGTTTGTGAGAGTGACTCTCGCCATATAACTAGCTTCAGTATTTGTTTTTCGTTTGAATGATTTACGTTACATAAATTGAATACGCACTACAAAACCGATATATATATATATATATATATATATATATATATATATATATAGAGAGAGAGAGAGAGAGAGAGAGAGAGAGCGAGAGAGAGAGAGAATATTAGTGGTGAATATACACATACATATGCAATTATATATACACATACATATATGTATAAAAATAGTTCCAAGAGGATATGATCCAGGTAGAACTCGATGTCCAGGACAGAGTAAGGATATAATAAAATAGATCCGTGTAGGTGTGGGTGAGTAAGTTGTGATTTGCATGGTTATATATTAGAACTATCTATATTGTTAAGTTTATGGCTTGGCCCGGCTAGACAATATGTTTCCGAGCGCCGTAACTTCAGGGAATCCTAAAATCTTTCTAATGTTATCTTACCTAAACTTTTCCATTATCTCAATTATAGCGAATTTAGCATTGGTTTTGAAATCGGTTGTCCTAGGCGTGCAGATGCATATGTGTATATATATATATAGATATAGATGTGTGTGTATGTGTGTTTATGTATGCGTTGTAGGGGTCTGGGCAGGAGTATAAGATTTTATCGCCTATGGGGTGTGTGTGTCGCCAAGAAATGTACACCCTTCCGGTATATCTTCGGACGTTTGAATATACGCACTCTTTTCTCACTGAAACCCTTCTTTAAATCTTCTCTCTGTTAAATTTTAATGCCCCCTCCACCTTTGGATCTCCCTGCCTCTCTCGTCTGTTACCCCTCTATATAGATCTCAGGTCCTCCCACACTCTCACACATACTCTCACTAATTTTTCCCGGAGTTGTTTTTCTGTTTTCTTTTTGAAACTGTAGGTCTGATGAATTGGATCGTTCTTACGATTCCAATGGAATAAATTATGACCATGGAATATTAGTGTTTAAGCCTTTTTATTATTATTATATATATATATATATATATATATATATATATATATATATATATATATATATATATATATTGAAAATAACATCTTTTATTTGGTTACCTATTTGCAGCTTGTTTCATGCATTGCAATTTTTCAAAATGGGTGTTTGTTTATCATGGATGCTCCCGAGATCTAACATTCTTTTCAGGTTTTTTCAAAAGTAATGCGCCAGCGAAGCGACAGAAATAATTTTATTCCTTTTGTTTATTAAACAATGTCCGTTCTTTTTACACTATTTACATTGTTTGGACTGTTGTCCTCATCTCTATTGTCATATTCACGACGTTTAGGCCGTTGTACTCTCCGGCCTTCTTCATGTGATATTCGTTGGAATTTCCAATCTTCTTTTTTCAAACCCTTTATTTCGTCCACTGGGGTAGATTGTTCTAGTTCCACGTGTCATGCCTTTTCTGGAGATCTCAGTTTCAGTTATTTCCCTTATGTAATTCAACTCTCCAAGTTTTGTGTTCACCTCTGCTGGGGCCAAGAATTGAACTCACAACTCTTTAGGTCAAGTCACAGGATTACTTCAAGCAAATCCACTAGGCCATGGAAATTACTGAAATTGAGATATCCATATATGGTACGAGAACAATCTAACCCCCTGGGGCTAAATAAAGGATTCGGTTTGAAATTCTAACGTATATCACCTGAAGAAGACCGGAACGTCGACGCTTTACGTTCCAATGCGATAACGATGCCTTAAAGAATACATACTGCTTTAAAGAATAAACGTAGACAAATTTACGTTCTTGAATTCTATGATTTTTAGTTTCTTCTGAAGACATAGATTGAAATTTCTTTGTGTTTCTGTTTATCTTTTTAATTTGATGCTTAAAAATGCATCAAATGGGCTGAAAATTGGTAACCAAGTAGAAAAACATGTCACTTGTGACGCGTATTAAAAAATTATTTTGAAAGTATTTAAAATTGAACGCTCATATATACGTGATAATTGAACACTTATATATACGTAACTTTCTTTTTTGTTTGCATTTTCTCTAAGACTTCGGCATTGCTCATATATTCGGTCCATCGTATCCTCAGCATCCTTCTGTAGAATCACATTTCTCTTGCTTCAAGTTTCTTCTTCATCCTTGAGCAGATTGTCCAGCATTCACTGCCATATCTTTATCAAGTCCCTGTAGATATAAACTTTTTTGATTAAAACTAGAGGTACTGTTTACTGTTGACATGAGACGAAACGATAATAGATAATAGCATGAGTACCATATTCAATTATAAGACATTAAGAATTTTTAAAAGTCTGGTCTGAATATTTTGTCACAAATAACACATTCATATTAGAGAACAATTTCTCGTAAGAAAATGATTATGCAACCATTATATAATTACTGAGTCATGATTTTATATTTAGGTAATATAAGAATGGATGAATAATTACTTATAATTACCATTTATTTTAAGACGTTGGAGTAATGAATAGCGGCTCGGGTTGAGAAATCGGAGAGCCGAGTTCGAATTCTAGTCGAATCCATTGTATTCACTTACGTGCTAATACCCTTGGGAAAGGTATGAATCCTCTTCTTCTCCCCTCCTGCCCAGCTATGGGTAAATAGCCTTGGATGGCAACTGGTCTATCGCAAAAAGAAATGGCAACCTACTGCGGGAAAAAATCTGGCTCGTCAGTCATGTATCGAAAGATACATGATCGTCTAAACGTGTATCACGCATGGCACATAACTGATTTATTGGGAAGTGTTCTAATAGAGGATGGAAAGTGCGACACTGAAATCCAAAGGTGCATTGGGAAGGCCAAAGACGCACTCCAAAACTTAACCAGAGTATTAAGAGACAGAAGAACATCGTTAGAAACAAAGAAAAAAGAGTACTGGACCGTTACGTGATATCTGTCCTCCTATATGGCAATGAATGCTGAACAATCTCCTCAATGATGAGGAAGACA
The DNA here is from genome assembly GCA_964036315.1 of Acanthosepion esculentum. Lineage (NCBI taxonomy): Eukaryota > Metazoa > Mollusca > Cephalopoda > Sepiida > Sepiidae > Acanthosepion > Acanthosepion esculentum. The sequence continues at coordinate 36,682,464 of OZ038501.1, forward strand.
CTTGAGGCAACAGAAATATTGTTCTACTGAAGGACGCTGAGGATACCATGAACTGAACACGGGTGCAACAAAGAAGTTTTAAAGAAAGCGGAAACAAAAAGAAAACTTATACTTAACATCAGGAAGAGACAGTTGAAATTCCTGGGGCACATAATGAGGAAGCAGAACTTGTAAAATCTGATACTTACAGGACAGATTGAGGGCAAGAGGGAGAGGGGAAAACATCGCATAACACACTTGAATGGATGGCGGAACAGAGTTTATGTGAAATAATACACCCGGATGACATCTATAGACATTCATCACATACATACTTATACACTTATATGAAATAACATTACCGTCTAACATACACCTAGACAAACAAGCGTTTCTTTAAATATACACTATTACACACTTTAACGTACAAAATGTTCCTCACGCATATTTGTATATATTATCTATAGCGCTAATACACGTGACACGTATTTGACCAATAAGAACGAACCAAAATCATAACATACGGGTACTTTGTGTCTCTTTACTTTTTCATTTCTAGCTCGATCTCTGAAGAATCTTTAATAAAAGTGAAACATGTTAGATTGAGACACGTTTCCCACTTGTTCTTCATTTTATTTTATCATCTTGTCGGATTCCTATCCATATCATATTTCGCTAACCACTAGAGCACCGGTTTATCCAATGTTTAGTATAGTTCCATCGATATCTACAAAGCTTAGATTTGCATGATACACCACCAATAGATATATCCATATGGAATTGATTTTTTTTTTAAGCATCAGGTGATAAAGCATCTTTAAAATCGATTTCTTTATTCAACTTTTCTTCGATTTAATCAGAAAAGATAAGATTTTTTTTTCAAGTGGCACTTTTACCTTTCCGGACTTTCCGAAAAGAAAATTTGTCATAAAAAAGGAAGATTCTTGGCATATTTAAGTAGAATCATTCTTGCTTTTCAGTCATCGTCGCCTGAATATTCCCCGTTTTGAGCGTCTTGGCGTCGATAATACATCGCAATACATTATTCACAACGACATATAGAATCAGACAATTATACGAATATATATTTTCTTGAGAAATATACTCTTATTATTTTTGTCGGCATGAATTGTCCAAAAGGCATTATTTGGCACGGTGGGATATATTCTCCTTCAAAATTGTGTACTTGAATAGGCCTTCCAGAAGCTAAACAAATGATTAAGAAAGAGGAAAATTTCGTTTTCAGAGAATAGTGTAATGAACTGCTATGTAATATCAACCCCTCTATGTTGCAGTGAATGCTGGGGATTTTCCACACAGATGAAGATAAGAATTGAGACAACTGAGATTTGCTTACGTGATTGTACGAGAACAAGTATTTCAACGTAGTATGGCCTAGAGCCCTAACTTTCCAGTACTGACAAAAGCCTTTACAAGGCATTGTGTATTATGAATTATATCTACTCAGCATCTCCTTTCTCAAAAACGAAACAACGCAACCCTCACGCTACTCTATCTCAAATTGCAACGAAAATGTTCTGATAACCCACATTCATTAGTTCAATATATAAAAAAAAAACACAAGTAAAAATTCATGACTTTTTAATCATAAAAGCAAATGTCCTCACAGATATAAAATAGATATTATAAAAAAACATGATTAATCGAGCGAAAATTTATTTCCTCTTCGGTATCAAAAACACAATGGATAAAGGCGTTGGTTAGATCCAGTGACAGGACCCAAAGAGTTGTGAGTTCAATACCTGGTTAAGGCAGTGGAGAATTTGAAGAGGTGAATTAACATAAGTGATAATTAGACATGGCACGGGGAACTAGAACAGTCTACCCCAGGGAGCGAAATCAAGGGTTCAGTTCGACATCTCAACCACCTGAAGAAGGTCGAAGCGTACAAAGGCCGAGACGTTGTGATAAATATGGCAACAAAGACGAGGACAATAGGTCAATAATGTAAATACTGTACATAATACCTCACCTCAGAAATATAGACAGGTATCTAGAGTTATTGGAATGTTTTATATTCCAAACACGGTCAGCACATTGTGGCCGTGTCCATAGTTGATACTATGTTGTAGTACGTCCAATATAATTATTTACGAATTTGGACCACTCCAAGATTCACGTTACATCTCTCTGACCATTGAATACACGTGGACACCTGCCAAACTCTATCCTTAACACACTCATCGTTAATACAAACATAGTCGCCTCATCCACATGTAAAAAAAAGGTTAAATATAATGGAAGCGTTATTAATAAAAAAAAAACATCATTCAATAATATCAACTATGAACACTGCCACAATGTACTGACCGTGTTTGAAAAATAAAACATTCCTATAACTCTACATGAATGTATAAAATAATCTTCAGTTCAGTTAAAATTAAAAATAAAATTCATCTTTGATAATGGCTAAAAGTACAGCCGAAAGCGCTTGCATATATAAAACCTTCGGATAATTTTTATATAATTTATGTCCTAAAAAGAAAAAATTAAACGAACACATGAAAAATTATATAAAAATCAATAACAGCAACTGAACCATTTTAACAAAATTTGCATATATATATATATGTGTGTGTGTGTGTGTGTGTGTGTGTGTGTGTGTGTGTGTGTGTGTGCGTGTGTGTGTGTGTGTGTGTGTTTGTTGGGTATATAATCTAGCTAATTCCATTCAGATTCTTTTTTTCTTTATCTTTCCATCATCTTTGTTATTAAATATCCCACATTGCGATAAAAGAAGATCTGCCAAGAATGGTGAAACGTTGTAAGAACTTGCAGGCACATTTATTGTGGTTGAAGTAGAGATTAAAGCACTTTTTAAATATTTTCGTCTTAGTCAATTGTTTGCTCTTTTAATTAAAAAAACATTTTTATGTCAAAATTCAGTTCAGCAACTAATGCGTTTAATGTGTTGTTTCTTTAAATGTCACCTTTGTGTTCATATAATCTATATATATATGTGTGCGTGTTTGTGTGTGTTTGTGTGTGTGTGTTTGTGTGTGTGTGTGTGTGTTTGTGTGTGTGTGTTTGTGTGTGTGTGTTTGTGTGTGTGTTTGTATGTGTGTGTTTGTATGTGTGTGCTTGTATGTGTATGTGTTTGTGTGTGTTTGTGTGCGTGTGTTTGTATGTGTATGTGTGCGTGTGTGTTTGTGTGCGTGTGTTTGTATGTGTGTGTGTTTGTGTGTGTGTGTGTTTGTGTGTGTTTGTATGTGTGTGTTTGTATGTGTATGCTTGTATGTGTATGTGTTTGTGTGTGTTTGTGTGTGTGGTTGTATGTGTGTGTGTTTGTGTTTGTGTGTGTGTGTTTGTATGTGTGTGTGTGTTTGTGTGTGTGTGTGTGTTTGTGTGTGTGTGTTTGTATGTGTGTGTGTTTGTATGTGTGTGCTTGTATGTGTATGTGTTTGTGTGTGTTTGTGTGTGTGTGTTTGTGTGTGTGTGTCTGTATGTGTGTGTGTTTGTGTTTGTGTGTGTGTGTGTGTGTGTTTTTGTGTGTGTGTGTGTGTGTTTGTGTGTGTGTGTGTTCATAATTATACTTTTTTAAAAAGTTTACCACCCAACGAAAAATCCTTTTTCAAAAAATTCTTATTGAACTTGGCCAAATCGGTCGAGTCGATAATTTTCAGCACCACCTTGTATATTCCTATTGATCTGTTCAGTTCGTTTGTGCATTTATCTATTCATCCATCGACAGTATCTGAGCTCTAATGTGTAGACTGTTTTTCGCTATAATTACGTCTGTGATTTGCTGGTCACCAATTACGCGTAAACCTTTTGCTTTTGATGAAATATTAAATAACGCTTCTTTTATTCTCGGACTAAGACGTCAGCATTTTTATGGGCAAACAGCCAGTTGTCTCTTTACACACGCGACAACAGGTTTTCGTCATTTTTTGAGAGTATATCTACAAAATGTAAACAGATATATATATATATATATGCAGATAAATGCAGAACGTCTGAAAATCCCGCTTCTTAACATCTGCAAAGTGTTTATATATATATATATATATATATATATATATATATATATATATATATATATATATATATATATACCCGACGCGATGAGAACGAAAGTAATATATAAATTCCAACGTCCGCAGCGTTAATTCAAAAAAGAGCTCGATACAGGTAGTAGAGCGATAATTATTTATTTATTTTAATTTTATCATATAGACAAAACCATTTTACTCACAACAAAGATGCAACTGCACATCTACCGGTGAGGGGCGAAAATGGTTACCATTTTCGACCCTCACCCGTAGATGTGCAGTTAAAATGCACTGAAACCAAGTTGCATCTTTGTTGTGAGTAAAATGGTTTTGTCTATATGATAAAATTATAATATATATATATATATATATATATATATATATATATATATATATATATATATATATATATATATATATATATATATATATATATATATATATATATATATATATATATATATATCCCAATGTAAAAATGGTGTGACGTTAGAAGAGTATTTCGGGGGGGGGGGTCTTTTGCTTTTAGAAAAAACTTATCGTCAGTGTAATATAGCGACTTTCTAAGCATAGAGAAGAGGTGTCACAAGGCTGAAAATATGGGGTACCCAGTGATGATTGAACTCATTTCTCAGTCGTTATTGTTCTAGCGAGACATGGTGGCTAACATTACACCATGTTGAGTCGATGTCTAGTAGTTTTAATTTCTAGGATGAGAAGTAATCATTATTTACATTATTTACAGTCAGAGTAATTTCCTAGACTTTGTTGTTATTATCACAACGTTGATATATATATATATATATATATATATATATATATATATATATATATATATATATATATATATATATATATATATATAATGACAATATTAGTGATCAGTATAGACATTTCCCAAAGGATATAAATCCAGGGAGAGCTCTATGTTAGAAACAGAGCAATAAATCCTGTTATAAAATGCACAAGCACTAAAACTTCATAGGTAATAATTTATTTCATTGGCGTCGTAAAAACGGCCCCATTTCATCAAACGTTTTGAATTTGAAGGTCTGGTGAATTGGGGACTTTTTTACGAACTCAATGAAATAAATTATATCACCCTTTTGTTGCGGCATCGCTCCCAATAACCGTTATACCTGACCTCACTGTAGAGTATTTCAAGCATTCAGCTTTACCAAAAGAACTTAAACAAAACAGCAGAAACATGAACTTGGCTAGGCCAAAAAATGCTCGTAGAACACGTATAAACGGGATCGGGTTGGTCAACCTCCCCGAACGAGACTCTGCCCTTCGGCGGAGCCTCGTCCGGTTTCCTCTCTGCTCAGAGTCAGAGAGTTCGACCGTCTGGCCGAGAAGGCGTCGCCGTCTCCTCTATTACAGACAGTATTTACTGCCCCCCACGAAGGATAGATGTGGCACAAGGCCGGTTTATTGTGGGGTATTCCTGAGCCCGTAGGCTCGGCCAAAAAATGCTCGTAGATCCCGTATGAACGGGATCGGGTTGGTCAACCACCCCGAACGAGACTCTACCCTTCGGCGGAGCCTCGTCCGGGTTCCTCTCTGCACAGAGGCAGAGAGTTCAACCGTCTAACAGAGAAGACGTCGCCGTCTCCTCTATTACAGACTGTCCGGGTATTCACTGGTAGTAGTATATGTATACCTCGGGTGAGTCCATTTGTGTAAAAAGGGCGACCCCCTCAATACTTATCTGTATGGAAATCATCTAAGGCTGCCAGCATTTCTATTACAATTCCGTCTGACCCTGACACTTTGTTTCTGTCCCATTTGGCCAGTGCTGATTCCATTTAGGTTTTTAATATTTCCAGTCCGTCGATATTTCTGTGTATTACCGGTTGTTCTCTTTCGTCGAGGAACAATTCTCCGATATATTCTTTCCATCTCTGAAGTATTTTTCTTTTTCTAATATCATCGTTCCGATTTGGGATTTTATGTATCCTATTGATCAGCATGCCTTTTGTTCTGTTATTTCTCTTATTTTTTTATTCATATCAGCTTTATCTGTGATATTCTTTTTATTTTTGCACATTTTTCGTTGAGTCATGCCTCTTTAGCTTCTCTGTCTTTGTTCCTTGTTTTTTGCATAGTGTTCTATATTCTGTTCTGTGTTTTCGTATTGTTTTGTCTCTTTTTCATCATGTTGAGAATCGCATCCGTAATCCACTCATTTTTCTTCTTCGTTTATTTTCGTTGGCTGATATTCGTATGTTCGCATAAAATTAAAAACATTGATGCATTATACTTATATATACATATGTGTGTGCGCGCGCGTGTTTGCATGTATGCGTAATGGACTAAGATTTTTCATTTTTAAATATTGTTTGATCGATTCGTTTTCTACGGCTTATCAACCTTTTGCAGAAAATATTTTTAGCTGTAAGATTTTTTGGGGGGACAGATAATAATTATTTAGTGATACAAGTCTTAGCTGGAAACGGAGCAAGGGGTGGAGTCTTACTTTTAGCTGGAGAGGAAGAAGAGGTGAAGTCATACCGTTCCCAAGGGTATTTGCACATAAGTGAATATAATGAACCCAACCGGGAATCGAACACCGTTATCCGATTAACAATTCCGGGGCCATTATCCATTACACTACCAGCACAGCCAAACTTGGCAGCACCTGGTATTCCTAAGTGGTCACCCATGTACGTACTGACCAGGCTCGACATTGCTTAATTTCGGTGATCGTACGGGAACCAGTGATTCAACATATGTCCGTAAGCATTTTTTAAATATGATTTAATGCTAAATGAAAGAATTATTGATGTTTTTGCAATCTGTACAATTAAAGAATGAAATAATGGCCACATAAATTCTTCATATTTTCAGATTGCTTCCTGTCCTGCGTCAGCCATATTTGTAGCCAATTTCAAGTCCTGATTTTCAGATAAATGCTCACTGATATCATTGATTCCTTAAAATTATTAATGTTGAAATATTCCAGGTTACACATTTTGTAATACTTGTAAGAAAATACTTTCTCATTTATTTACGCTTCATACTCGCCCTGTGAGGTTGTGGGACCTCAAGACGAATTGAACATAAAGTCACTAAACCCCGTGGACCGATTCACTTGTCGGAAAGTATATAATAAACGTATCATTAATAAACGTATATACTCGCGTATCATGCGACCATTGAAGAACTAATTTTGAAGCTAATCTGACGACACTAAATGTATATATAGTTTAGACAATGGCGAAGCGAAGGCTAGCAGTAAATACTCTAATTTTATATCCCGTGTATGATGCGACCCCCTTAAAATTAGTTTAAAAAATTGCATGATACGCGAGTATATACGGTAGCTTATTGAAGAATTAATAAAATAATTTATTCCTTAATAAACGTATATTTTTAAAAATATGTATCTACTTTCAAGCCAATGGGAATACAGTGAAGGTTGATAATATCTTTGATCAATGTCGATCGTCGACCAATCGACAAATCAAAATTAAGAAACGTGCCCGTCATTTTGATGTTAAATTCCACAAACGAGTTTCTTTACCAATTCTGGTAAGGATAGAAGTTTTGCCGTAATTTGTCCAGATCACAACTCTTGGATACGTGCTGGTGATTAAATGATTTGATAAAGGAACACTGGGAAACGAACGACTTCTCAAGTAGTTTTACCGCCATTAAACAACAAACACGTAAATTATATGCGTCTACCTACACATATCCATATATATATATATATATATATATATATATATATATATATTCTGACAAGTTAATGGTTCTGTAATATCATAGCAATCATTTTTAGAAGTGACTTCATTAGAGTGTGCAGTGGCATCACGTTCCCTTTCTGATGCCCATTAGAGCCAGCCAGTGACAAGATTAAAGTTTGGCTTATTGGTGAGACGATAAAGTTAGAGTCATACTATTCTGATTAATTGTAAAACGACGAAACTCGTGCTTGTGAGCAGTGCTATAATAGACGACGGAAAGAAAGTGTGAGACGGAAATTCGAAGACGCATGAGAATGTTGAAAAATACATCGCATATAACTGATCAAAGCTTTAAGAGATAAAAAAATGCGCTAAGAAACGAAATCTTGGCGGCTATGTAATCTCTGCTTTCCGATATGGCAGTGAACGCTTGACAATTTTGACACAAATGAAAGATGGGATCAACTGAGATATCGTTCTACCAACGAATGTTGACAAGACCACGGACCGAGTATGTGACAAATTCGCAAGTCTTAACGAGAATGGGAATTACAAAGAAACTAGCAAAGAATCAGAAATAGTGAACTAAAATTATTGAAACACCCAATCAGGAAAGAAGGCTTAAAGAATTTAACACTTTGAAGGCGCATCGGAAGCAAGAGAAGCAAGAGAACTTGACATATTTGAGCAAATGGCGGAGGAGGAAAAAACAAGGTGGTGTCGTGTCCATAAAGAAATACATAAATAAAAAATTAATTATACTGTCACTGCGTCGTATCTATAAAAATTAATTATAGTGTCAAAAATAATTATAAGAATTATAATTATCATCAATTCACTCCAATGAGAATCGACCCCACTTTTCTTCTTTACACACACAAACACGTGGCATTCTCACTATCGAACAGGCAGTCAACACGGACAGACCGTCAACACGTGCGTCAACGAAAATTTCTGCTCCTTTTCCTTTTTCAGACCATACTAGTAACATGTATCTCTTAACATTCATGTAAAATTCGAGGTAGGAAAACTCGTTACACACATCTATAAAAAAACATACTAGAAAGACTGTATACACGTTACTTATTCTTTATCCTATCATGCTATCGAATTCCGATCCATATTTGATGTACACTTGACCCCAAACTCACAATTTTACTCAGTATCTCTGACTCCAACACCACATAACTACTAGATACTAAATAATACTCGTTTTGCTGTTTACACGTCTTACTGTTTCTCATTTTTACGAGTATTTTTTTATAAATATAAATGTAAGGGACTTTATAATTATTTACTCAGAGTTATAACTTCTTTACAATGTGAACAAAAAGAAGAAAGTATTACTAAGAACCAAAAAATCAGAAATGATCGCCAACATTCTGAATATATCGATAGAGAGATTTGAAAAGAATTCACATGGGCATATCTATAAAGAATTAGTGCTCTCTTCCCCAATTCTATTTTCTAAGACATTCATAGCGCACTCCACTTCCACATTTCCTCTTCTTTCTTTGTTGTAAAGGGTGTTTCATTAAGACGGATCAAAGTCAGTAGTAAATAAATCAGTGTTATTGGTGAAAATTTATTTATTTCTCTATTGGATCATGTTATTTAAGTCATGGCAATTATGTGTGGAAAATAATATTGACCAAATATCCGACATGGCATTACACCTTCACTCGATGGTCAAACTTTTTGATGACGTCTCTGCATAGTTGCTCCTCGATCTCACCAATATGCCTTATCATCTCATCCTTCAGCTGTTGAATTGTTGTTAGCTTGTTGGCATAGAGTTTACTTTTGAGATGACCCCAAAGGAAAAAATCTAAAGGCCTTAAGTCGCACGATCGTAGTGGCCTTCGCTGTTTCGAGAGATGATACGACCAGGGAAGTGTGCGAGATGCATTTCTGTTTGAACGTCCATTTTCATAATAGGCCTCGATAACTTAAACACGTTTTTTGATTGTTAATCTTTCCATGGTCGAAATTGCCAAAGACTTAAGTTGTTAAATCTGAAAAAAAAACTTATTAGATGCTTAAACTTAATTCACATTTAAAATCGGTCCAAGTTATTGGAATACGCTTTATTATTTGTCTAATTATGTGCACCCGTTTCTTTGAAAAATGACGCCAATTGTTAGAAAGTTTTACTAATGAGATTCAATGAAACAAAAGACTTGAAACAATGTGTTAAGATTCAATAAAGGAAGATAAAGAATGTTGTTTGTTTGAGTTTAGAGTCATAACACCTCCATGGTTATTTAATGCCGAAATCTAAATATTTTGTACGTAATTTTTATTTTATGTATTTTTATAGATAATAATAGTTTTAGTGATAAAAGGATTGCTAATTAACCCATAGCTGGGGGTATGAAGAGATGCATTCATACCTTTTCGAAGGGTATTTGCCCTTAAGTGAATGTAACGACGAACTACTGGAAGTGGAACTCGGCTCTCCGATTAACAATTCCGTGTCGTTATCTATTACACCACCCGCATACCCAAGCTTACAACACGTGGTATTCTCAAGCGGTCGCCCATCTAGGCACTGACCACGGTCGGCGTTGCTTAACTTCGGTGATCGTATAGGAGCCGGTGTTTCAAGGTGATGTGATCGCAAGCCGGTGATAAAGAATTCACAACTAAATTAGAGGCCAATGAACCGTTTAATTCGTTCTTTTTATATTGTTAGACGTTCAATGGTATCTATGCTTCATTGATTACTCCAGCTATTATATAAATCGTTTTTTGCTTATTATCTATTCATGATTAAAAAAAAATATATATATATATATATATATATATATATATATATATATATATATATATATATATATATATATATATATATATATATATATATATATATATATATATATATATATATATATATATATATATATATATTATACCTAATTGTGCGTATTGGGATTTTTAACTCATGGCGTAGTTTTTCCCCAATAGTTGCCAAGTGTGTGCGAGGTATTTTGGTGTATGAAGGAGCGAATGGTGACGGATAAATTCTTATGGTGAATGAGTATATTGTAACGAATGAATGGGTCGTGAATCCGATTAGCTAGGTTGAAGATAGCTAGAGATGACCAACTTTGAACAGTCTCCCACCTTTTTCAACCTTGTGCCACAATTACTGTATCAGTAATAAATCTTAGACAAAATATCCTTGAAGTCTATAGAAGTGGGCGAAAGCGCTTGAGACAATAAAAATTATGGAAAAATTTTGTACTTCCTTATTTTTACAAAACAGAAAAACGTAAGGATGCTGGCAAAACTTAATAAAAAATTAAAATCTTCCTTGACGTCTGTACTTAATGAAAGATGTTTGAAAGAAAGGTTACTTTCCAAATATACATTATATATATATATATATATATATATATATATGTGTGTGTGTGTGTGTGTGTGTGTGTGTGTGTGTGTGTGTGTGTGTGTGAAGGAGTAGTGAAAATATTATCCTCTTCAGCTGATTTATGCTTGATGAGGTGATAAGCTGGGGCAATAGATTTGATTTACGATACTCACTAAGACCATATCACGTTAAAAAACCGGTTCTCGTATAATCACAGAAGCTAAGCAACGTCGAGCTTGGTCAATACCTAGTTGCGTTACCGTTTGGCAATACCAGGTGCTGTAAGTTTGAATGCGCGGGTGGCGTAATGGATAACGGCTCAAAATTGGAACCGGAAAGCTGAGTTCCAATTCCAGTCGGTTTCGTTATATTCCCTAACCCGCGAATATCCTTGGGAAAGGTATGAATTCACCTCTTTTCCCCCAACTACGGATTAATTAGTAAGCCTTCTATCAGAAAAGAAAATATTATTTACAAAAGATTCTTACAATCTATTAACCGTTACTCTCTACTTTGATTGGCCCTCAAAGGTCAATCGTTATCTATCCTCCTTATCCTCATAATCTTCATTCCCTATCACGCACCTTATTCATTCCCTATCACATACCTCATTCATTCGCTATCTTGCACCTCATTCATCATAATCTTGACAGTAACCCTCTACCTTGAGTGGCTTTCATGCTTTGTATTAGTTAAACTTTATTATTAAAAAAAAGTTGTAACAGTTGATCGATTACTTTTACTTTTGAGTTATTAATATCGACATCACATGAGGCAGATTTAGTGTTTCCTATTGGCACGGCTTTATGAAATCCCCACTATTCATGTTCCTTTTTAATTCTCTCATATCCTCATAGATTCATTCCAACCAGATCTTGGCGGATATTTTTTGACCTTGATATCGGATAATCTATCCGCGTATTAGGAATAGACTATCCTTTTTGCCCCAAATTTTGAGATTTCATTTTCCTAAAACCGCTTCTTCAACCGTTAGCTAATCTGTTGTTATACACCCCCCCCCTCTTCTCAGTGGTGATCTACCCTAACCACTTTATGACTCCCGGCTTGATGAAGAAAGGCGGTGACGCTTTCGGATTAGAAGAAAGTCAAAGAATTATGGAAAGTAAGTGGGGGGGGGTGAATAATAAATTCGTTGAGGGATGCGTGTCGCTTTTCATACATTTCCATCGACATCAATGGCGCAGAAGATTTACAATGAAAGATATTTGCTCATTTTTATCCATGGTAGGCACAGGATCACATTGCAGCGGGGCTCGAATTCAATTCTCTATTTACAACATGTGAAAGCACGTGCGATACTCTGTCCCTGTCAGCCGCCAACCAGGAGAGGTAACACAGTATAGTGGATAAGGCGGTACTGCCGTCCCTGGCGCCACCAGCAGCTTTTGCCACCAGATAGGGTATTGTTTTTGTATACATGTCAGTCTCTTGCGATTTTTTTACAACTGCAAATGAAATTTTCAACGTTATGTTGAAATACACAACGCGCTCATGGCGACTGCTATTAATGACGTATAATGAAAGTTTAATTCGGTGTTTAAAACAGATGTTTTTCACGTCGGAAGTAGTATTGTGTTGCGAGCATGGTTTTATTTAACTTTATTTATTTCGGATGTTAACCAGACCCAACTCGGTGCCTGTTGAGCCATGGTCTGGAAATGTTTGGGAAGCACGGTTTACGTTCCTTCAATGCCTACCTTCAAAATAAAGGAAACGATTGACTGTCCAAGGAATCCATGGCACCTGACCGCAATAGGTAGCACATTACATGTCCAGCCCTTTTCCACGGAGTAGGATCGCAGCGATTCGTAGCGGTTTTGATTTCGCGCGTACGCCTCCTCGCTGTTCTTCTCACCGTTAATTCTATTAGGAAGACAGACTTCTTTGATTCAGACCATGCTACAATGTCAGGGTGTGCGTCTGTCTGAATGATGTGCACCAGAAATTGCAGAGATGTTCGAAGAGGAATTAACACCCTCCAATCACAGCTTCCATTCAGTAGCATCATGCTGGAAATTATTTGGGTCTTCTATACAGGGCGTTCACTCTCCTTGTGAAAATGGATCTTAGGTTCTCTGGCCGTTACAGCTGTTTGTTGGCTGCTTCACACTGTGTACTGACTAAGTCCATGACCACTTCCAGCACTGTTGCGGGCATGGTTTTAGGTAACATTGACCAGATACAACTCGATGTCTGTTGAGCGGTGATCTGGAGACGATGTGAAGCCAGTGATGCCTACCTTCAAAAGGAAGGAAACGATTGACCATCCAAGGCATCCGATTAGCAGCACGTGACATGTCCATTCCTTTTTCACGGGGTCGGATCGCAGCGATTCGTAGCGGTATTTCTTTCTCTCGTACGCCTCCTCCCAGTTCTCCTCCGATAGAATCGCTATATTAAAGCTATGCAAGATTTGCCGGTTGTCAGTACCAAGTGCTATACCTAGACATGAATATATATATATATATATATATATATATATATATATATATATATATATATATATATATATGAGCATGACTTGTGGTCGAGATAGTTTTGTCTTTATCACCGGCGGACCATGGTAAAACAAAAACTCCATATCCTAACTTTCAATACAGATTGGCCCTACCCTCTGTGAAAAGTCATACAACAAAAACTATTTACTTAACCACGTTTGGATTTTAATTAGACTAATATAAATTTAATTGCCTCTCTGTGCCTTTTTTATAAATACTTTCATGGTAGTTGTTCGGGTGATCGCTTTGTTATGGTAGCTAGACAGTATGAAATTAGCGCTGTACTAGACTTGCGGCATCATCTTATCAGCTTACAGTTGAGCTGGCAAGATGTAACCGCAAGTTCTATGCTAACAGTTTCTTTTCTCACACTTCTCGCTTGTGGAACTCCCTTCAATCTCGATGCTTTCCAGTCAACTTTAATCTGTAAAAATTTAAATGCAATATCAATCGCTATCTAATGTACTCCTTATTACTCTTTTGTCTTTCTACTCATTACTAGTGTTTCTGTTTCTAATTCCTCTACACCCTGTAACCCCACCCCCATTTGAGTCTTAGTGGCTTTATTGCCTTGCTTATGGTGACACCGAATAAATAAATAGATATCTATAATTCGCTGTTTAAAATAGATCGGTCATTATCAAACATTTATTGTAGACAAATTTACGAGGAGATCATGTCCGATTCTCAATGACGCAATAAAAACATTTCCACGATTTCTATGCGTTTTGGCCTTGAATATAACTAAACTATGCCCGTAAATGTATTTGAATTATGCGACGAGGCATGTAAAGCATAATTCTTATACACGTCGATCTTTTACTTTATTAGGGTACTATTCAGCTTTATTTCTTGTAATTTCTTTTTAAGTCATGATTTATTCTGTTTTTAAACTAAACTTCGGCGAGTAGAGCTAAAGAGAAATCCTTCAGCAAGACTTGAACCTACATCGCATACATGGTGACTTCATCTACCATATACTACAGATGAGATGCCTACATTATCCTGACAACTTTGTCGCCCTAATTAGTTAAGGCGCCGTCCCTGAACACACTTTGTTGGGAAAAAGTATCGTTTGAAGCTTGATAAAATCAAAAAAAAGAATATGCAATGTTATTGGTCTTGACCTAGCATCTCAATTTCAATCACTTTCCCACTGCTGTAACGTAGCTTCCCTATGCCTTTTCTATAAATAGGTTCATGGTATTTATTCTGATGAACTTTCCTCTATGGTACCTAAACTGTATACATTTAAGCGCAGTACTAGATTGGCGGCAGGATCTAATCCTTTTACAATTGAAATGGCTAAATGTAACCGAGAGTTCTATGCTAAGTTTCCTGTATCGCACTTCTCGCTTGTGGAACTCTCTTCCGGTTTCTTGCATCCCAGCCAACTTTGATCTTCAGAAATTTAAATGCAATGTCAATCGTTATATTTTGTCTTCTTAATTCTTGTTTTTAATGTTTTCTCTTCTTAAGTGTAGTTTTCTAATATTCTCTAACACTCACTAACTCCTTGCATTTTAGTGGCTTTATTGCTTAGCTTGAGGTGAAAAGGTTAAAAAAAACCTACTTCATTAAACTCTGTTTCTTTCCACCGGTGTAAATCGCCGGTGTTCAACCTTAGTTAAGTTAATATTTTCGAATGCTAAACTTCAAGATAATCAGACCTTTTCATCTAGGATATTCACAACACAGTCTGTTTGGCCTAATCTCCCTCGGTTGGACTTGTGCCGTAGTAAAGTTTAGCAAATATCAAACCATCGGCTAAATAGAAAACGATGAAGATTGACTGAAGGAGAGAAAATTCATCTTGTAGGAAAATGATACAGATATATAATAATTCTTTTAAAATCTGGAGAAGTAATATAAATTCACACCTTTATGTTGGTTAACCTATTCTTGTGCTTATTGTCAATGTCAAAGTGAGATAGAGTGATTTATTCGAAAAAGAGGCAGACTGTCGGTGATGAAGTTAGCGTGACAATGTGAAAGTGGGGCAGATATGAGGCGAAGAAGAAAGAAAGAAAGAAAGAAACGAAGGACGAGGTAAGTCTAGAAAGATTTGAGACGTAGACGCACACGAATCAAGAGTTAAGCAGAGAAGAATGGCGACAAGATGGAAAATGATGTGGAAAGGAAATCGTATTAAAAGACGTTTTTACTGATGTATACGGTCACTTTCTATCTCTTCTCCTCTTTCTGTCTTCTGTCTGCTTGTATCTCCCTTTTTATCTCTCTCTTTATCTATCTCACACACACACACACACACACACACACACACACACGACGCTTCGACTTAATCTGGATACTTTATCCTAATCCGCTCAAAAGTCAGCCATTCAGTCAGCTATTGTCACCTAATCAGATTTGATCGCTGGTAGGAGGCTCAGAAGGCGAGAGTTGGCAATAGTAACAGTTGGAAGATAGTGCTGTCGTCCCAGAAGGGGATGGGAATAGAGGGTAGTAGGACGAGAAGATCAAGGGAATTGTGGGTAAATTTAAATATTTAAACGGCAAGTTAAAAATAAATAAAAAAGATCGATTAACTGGCTGTAATATTTGATCAGACACATCCGGGGTCTTTAGCCTTTTATTCATTTGCATTTCTACGTTGATCGCTTTATTAACACTGGTTGATTATAAATTTCGGCAGGTGAGTTTGCAGGGAAATAGTTGAATGTAGACAGCTTTTTTTAAAAGACTTCAGGACGTAGATGAACATGGCTCGCCACACCTTCCTTTGATCCGCGAATTGCAGTGGTTTCTTAGGAAATATACTGAAATTGTTTTCCATTATCTTTTCCACTGCTTGTAATTTAGGTTTCATTCTCTTTGACACCCAAAGCTAGAAAGTCGAGTCTACCCTGCTATTTAATCCATAACTTGGGGAGAAAAAAATGGATTTATCGTTTTCCCAAAGGTTTTAATGCGAAAGTGAATGCAACAGACTAAGCCGGAATTCGAATTCTGTTCGCCGAGTCCACTTTCCACCCGTTACACTAAGTAGATGTAAGTTTCAACTGATATTCAACTGACAAATAATGCATGTGTGACTACACACACACACACAATATATATATATATATATATATATATATATATATATATATATATATATATTACTGGATTCACCCGTCATCTTCGAGTTATAAGACGTATGCGCCTTCTTGGGCTTGTACAGAAGTGACCGTAATTTTTGGAAGAGCCGTATACAAAGAACTAGTGCAAGGCCTGTCACAAGGTCCTCAAACATCCCTCCTCAGGTTTTGAATTGAGAGAATTCCGGTCTAGGAGAATGAATTCATAACGCTTCAACAGTCAGTAAGTTTGCACCTGAAGATTGCATGAAACTACGAGTCGTGCTATCAGCCCGGGATATTATCTATATTCACTAACACATACTTAATAGCTCTGTTGTATAACACTGAGTGCCGTTTTTTACAACACCAGAGAAAAATATATATGTACGTGCAAGTATATGTACATATACGTATGTTTTTATCATGCCCGGACACATACACACACACACACACACACACACACACACACACACACACATATATATATATATATATATATATGTATATATATATATATATATATATATATATATATATATATATATATATATATCATTCTCTCTATCTGTCGTCGTCTTCATCCTCTTCCCTTCTCTCTATCACCTTACATCATCTTAAAAGTACCCCTTAAAAGCGTATAAAAATAATATGTAAATTTTAAACCATTTTATGCTTCGAAATGTGATCTGAGGAACCTGAGGAAATAAAATATAATCAATGGACCCTTAAGGTTGACTCTTTTTTTAAATTTAAATTAAAATATTCGCTCTGGTTTTACATTGAGCTCTCTGAATTACATCCACCTTGGGATTAACCATACGGATTACCAAATATTTCATTACCTAACTATATATATATATATATATATATATATATATATATATATATATATATATATATATATATTAATAGAAAAAGATGGAAAAGATAACATTAGAAAAATTATAGAAGATCATGAAGACAAATGGATTGTGCGCCTCAAATTACTCCATCCAGACAGGCTTAATCACAAATTTAACAACATAGATAGAATTAATATATAACCCCATAAATCAAGCCCTACCCACATTTCTCACCCACACAGGACAGACATGTTTGCGGAGGTGTTGAGGTTTCACGCTTATACACACATCCATACTAATATATACACTTATACACATCATACGCACTCACAAAGAACTAAATGATAACATACACTTAACACAACACATACCCTTCCCAGGAAGCAATAAAACTGTCAAAATGACCAATGGAATTCAGAGTCGCATGAATCTATCCAGGCCCTATCTTAAAAACAACTAAAAAGATTGCGTTTAACCAACACAAGAACTGACCAAAATTAACGATAAAAAAAACAAATGAAAACTACCGATAAAATTCATTTTCTTCAGAAAGTCATTAATTCCTGTAGTTCACTGTAACAAGCAGGAATTTTTTCTCCTGGTGATGGTCATTGCTAGCCAAAACTAGTCGAGGAACCTAATTGAAATAATAAAACAAAAAATATTAATATACAACCCAGAGTGTCTAAACATTTTAATTTTTTAATTTTTCAATATTTTTTATTGTTCAAAACTTACAAATAGATAGACAAATATATAGATAGATATGGCGTCTGGCAATTAGGAAACTTCTTTTTTTGGCGAAAATCAGAAGTTTAGTCAGGGATTCTGTAGTCGGTTAAACAATAAAACCTCGACATTCGACTTAGAAAATATATTAATAGTCCAGCTATATTTAATGCATTTCTCTTTCAAATGTTCGTAATTTCACATTCTATGTTACTCTTCCTTGTCAATCTTTTCCTTAAAATGATTGTTCCACTTGAAATATCAAGCATTGAGAGAAAGAGTAAATACTTTATTTTAAAGAAAGATAACATTCTTTAAATTAAAGTTATTTATAAGTAGTTGTTAGTCTTTTTACAGTTAAAAAATGTAGTAAATTTAACGGATTGCAATAAAATATTTACTGAATCAGCAAATGTCATATCATTAAAATAAAATATCAATAAAAAAAAATATACGTTTTTTTGGTACATATAACATTCTTACCTGGCAAATGCCGGGTAGGATTTATCATCACTCAGTTGCGTCTCTGTTTTCAGGCAGAGTGCGTCTCAGTTGTGTCTCTGTCCGCGGACAGAGACGCACCTGAGAAAAAATACTGAGAGGTACCCGGTCCCGGGGAACAGCTGCCCGTGGCAGTACCCGCTCATTGAACTAGAGAGGGTGGATCAGTAGTCATATTGATGCTAGCGCAACCGATGTTTGCGGTAGCTGGATAATTTAGGGCCCTGGTCCGGGTGTACGCGCTCGGGTACCCCATATTAAACCCGATCTTGTGTCACATCACGTCGTCGTAAGGAGACGGGTAAATTCCTATAGATAAAAATGGCAAGCCAAAAGAAAATCGCCATTTTCATGTTAGACGACTGTTTTGCCTCCGTATTTGAATGTGATCGCATAAATTCACGTGTGTATGAATATTTAGACATCACTGTGTGCTGATTCATGTATATGTCTGTAGACATTACATACTTATTATGGCTAAAAATACATTCCGACAAAAAACAAGCTTCTTCAAAAGACTTTTCATTATACCGCTTTGTTCTTATTCCGTTTCCTCTTTTTTCAATCGGTTTTTCATTATTAAAAACGTTTAAAACTTTTACTTCTGTTCTTTCCTTCTATGCGTTTTGTCTGTCTCGTTCTCATCCTTCAACATGATAATAATGGCGTCACTCAGCAGACGACATCTTCCTCATTAATGCAAGCCCAAAAAATGGCTGGTGAAGTACTCTTTTGGACTTTGATATAATGAAGGGAATTGGTCAAAAGTTTTAAACTTTGGGAAACGATACAAAGTCTGAAGAGGCATCAAAGCTGCAACTAAATTCCTTCTTTACTGAAAAACTTGGCACAAGTCCCTTTCTCTCTTGTGATTTGTCCACATTGACTCGACTCAGCCCGAAAGAAAGCTCATGTATAGCGACAAACGAGAAAAACGAAACAATAAAAATTCCAATAATAATCGAAAGTTAGAACTCAACAAAGCAAAAGAAAAAATACTTAGAGCGTTCTTTTTTTCTGAAGTGAGTGGTCAGTAATGGTCTACGCAACAAGAGAGCTTTGTGTTATTACTGCTAACGAATACAGTATATAGCGTGCCAGGCAACCGCCAACTTCCAGCGCTGAATTACGGTGCGCTGTGTATATGCTTGACTATAAAATCTCTGACCAACTGTGAGTGCAAACATCCACTTTCATATGTCTACAAACTTATATATATATATATATATATATATATATATATATATATATATATATATACACGAGTGGGTGCTGAAAATATATATAAAAGAAGGGACTTGTAAATTTTCAATGATATGGATACACCAATATATACATGCGTGTTAATGTACGCATGTATGTCTATGTAGTTCATGAATGTGACGACAGTCTTCCAACGCGATCGATTTATACGCATAATTTAATCATGTCAAGAAAACATTGTTTCTATTTCTCATTTTCTGAATATATGGATACATACATCTATATATATATATATATGTGTGTGTGTGTGTGTGTGTGTGTGTGTGTGTGTGTGTGTGTGTGTGTGTGTGTGTAGCCGGCCACCCGTATTCGAAGATACCCGTCTACTAGGCTGGCTAGCCAATCCCTATTGCAGACGCTCGCTCAGGCATATTTGCATCCAATATTTTTTATTTATATTATTTAAAAACAATTTTAATCATTTCACCCCGAGCAAGGCAATAAAGCCACTAGGATGCAAGGGGTTACCGCGCTTAGCTCTTCTCCAGCTGAGCTTCAGTCATTACTATGAGAGTATGATGTCAATTCAAAATTCAGAATAAAACAAAAATCATTAAGACAGATATTATTATTATTATTATTATTATTATTTAGTAGATCCCACCTGTGCTTTATACTGGAACTATGCTGAGCAGACCTTGATTGCGGCTTAGACTACATATATATATATATATATGTGTGTGTGTGTGTATGTGTGTATGTGTGTGTATGTGTGTGTGTGTGCATACATATATATATAGAGAGAGATGACAAAAATCATAATTCTTTGATAATAGCTTATGAAAGCTAATTTTCAAAAGGAAGGTACTCGTCTTCCTTGAAAATCAGCATTCAAACTTTTGACTTTTATCCAGTCTCGAACACAGGCATCTGGTATCAGGTACATATACTCAAATACATCATAAGTTTTAGCACTCCTACGAGTCATTTAATATAAATGTTTACAAAATTGAGCTTGCTTTGACGCAGAATCCAATGGCAACAAATGGACGAAAGATTGTGTTTCGCCAATCATTCGAATGGAAAGAGCAAAGTTGATTCGAAAATCAGCATTCGAAAACCAGCTCCTTTACCTGGATTTGAACACCAGCTAGCACTTGCAACTATCAACTAATCAAATACAAATTATTACACCGAGTCTAATCTTGCATTAATATTCGAAAAATATTTCAATTATTCTACGCAGCAGATGCTGACGTCAATTAAGTTACTTTAGATAATTTCCAGAAACAAATTACTCACAGATCAGTAACTGTACCAATTATAAAAGACATCACTTTTACTAGGGAAGGAAGAACGAAAGAAATTGCGACTGACTTTTAAAATTCTGGTGTCGAAGAAAAAAAAAGCGCTTTTTTTTTTATAAACGGGATTATTTTGTCGTGCGCTTAGCTCTTCTCCAACAGAGCTTCAGTCATTACTATGAGTGCATGATGTCAATTCAAAATTCAGAATAAAACAAAGATCATTGACCGGTTTTATAGGCACTTCTTCATTAGATCATAACGTCCATAAAAGTGAACTCTAACCACAGAATCTTGCGAGTAAAAAGAATAATGATTCATCTTGATTCGAGATATTTAAGCAGAAATTGATCAATAGAATTCGAGAATGAGCGTAGGAACAAATGATTTAATGAATGAACAAAAGCAGTTCATGGCAATCAAATGTAATGTTATCTTCATAATGATATTGCATTTAATTTGACTGTTCTAATTTAAAATCCTTTCTTTGAAAAAATATTGTCTCTCTTGAACCGTTTGCACAGAACAAAAAAAAGAGATGATATTTTCTAAAATTTTTCATTTTTCTTAATTTATTCCAATTTCTGATCAGTGAGTCTTGTGTTGCTATAGGTTGGTGTTCGAGATCAGGTAAATCCAGGTTTTCAATACTGCGTCTAAAAACAATCAGACTCTCTCCTAAGGAAAATGACCCAACAATCTCCCACACCACTTTCTCCAATTTTAACGTGTTCCATAAAATAAAATTATGTACAACTACTCTTAAGAATTGTCTTCTTGTCGACTTCCAGATTTAATCACGCGAGAAGAACGTAAGTAACATTTTGCATATTTGACAGATATTATTATTATTATTAGTAGTAGTAGTAGTAGTAGTAGTAGTAGTAGTAGTAGTAGTAGTAGTAGTAGAGCCATATTTATTTTTAAATTTATAAAATTGTGGAGAATATTCGTCCTGGGTATGACGATAAACTACATCCAGTAGAAGGGCCTTTGATCGGGAGGTTTTGAGGAACGTGGAATGACCATTGTTGTTGTTCCCAGGTCGACCCTGATCCAGGGTGGTATCACCTGTTAAGTTCCCAGCTGTGGGCAAATAGTTAACCTCAAAACACTATGAAAGCATAAAATGGAATATTTATTGTGAAGGTACCAACAATACATTTGACTCTCGACAAAAAACTCCTTTACAAAAATACGTCAATGAAACCCGATCTACAAACTGATATCTTATAAAGAATACATATTCTATTTACACGAACCTATCCTAAAAATCTTGTCGACATTAAATAACCCATTGAGGCTGATACGCCGTAAAACAAAATAAACCAAACCAATGGAGTATATTAACTGTCTCCTAAAATCTTACCAGTGTTATTGATTCTGTATGATATGCTGCGTTATACAGGATATATCCAATATTCTTATTTATGTTATTAAAAAACAATTTTAATCATTTCACCCCAAGCAATGCAATAAAGCCACTAGGATGCAAGGGGTTACTGGGTGTTAGAGAATATGAGAAAAACATTATTACGTAGCGAGAACAACAAAATAACAGGAATTTAAAAGGATACATGACACGCATTTAAATTTTTGAAGATCAAAGTTGACTGAAAAGCAATAAACCGGAAGAGACAAACGAGAAGTGTTAGAACTTAGAGTATTGAGTCAATTCAAATATGTTGACCAAATCATCGGCGAAGAGGGCTCCAGAACATCAATAATTTCAAGAGCAACACAAATAATTGGTAGCTTTTGCAAAACTAAGAACCAACTGAAAAGACAAGAACATCTGCCTGAAATCAAAGATTTGCCTGCATTGGCCTTATCTGTCTTTCTGTACGTCTGTGAATCTTGGAAATTAGCAACAGAATTACAGTGAAGAATCTAAGAATTAGACTTAAGATACTACACAACAATCCTAGGAATATCCTACATAGGCAGCATTATAAATGGCGTAGTGTGAGACACCATCAAACAAGGAACAATCCCGTTAGAAGACCTCGTAACCAACATCCAGAAGAGAAAGTTGAAATGGCATAGACATAATATAAGAACGACCAATCTTCCTACTGCCATTCTACAAGGTTCCACCTTAGGCAAAAGAAGAAGGGGTAGGTAAAGGATAAAAAATGAGCTGGCAATATCACTGTGGAAGATCACGGACAATGGCACGCAACCGAGACATATGAAGGGGGCTGGTCAGGTGTTCAGCAGCGCGGCGATTATACCACCCATCCGGTTATAGAACTAGGATACTCTTAATATGATACTCCAAATGTATTTCTATAATTTCAATCATTTACTCGAGCTCAAATATTTAACGATGCAATAGCAGAAGTCAGACTCTACAGAAACATCCTAGACATGTCCTATATAGACCACATCACAAATGCCGCAGTGCAAGATACCATCAGTCAAGAAACGGTTCCATTGGAAGACCTCGTAACCAACGTCAAGAAGAGAAAGTTGAAATAGTATGGATATGTCATAAGCGCCAACAATCTTTCCACTGCCATCCTAAAAGGTACCATCTTAGGCAAAGGAAGAGACAGACAAAGACGACATCACTAATGGATTGGAAGATTATTCACAGAACCTCAGACATTGACATACAACCGAGACATATGGAGGAAAATGTCAGGTGCTCAGCTGTGCAGCGACCCTGCGATCACACGTAGTCATGGGAATGATGATGGTAATTTGGCTGATATATTTACATTTTACTATTGTCTGAACTTGTACGATTATCCAAAATATTATTCAAGTTATTGTCGTCGTCGTCTTCGTTGTTTTAACACAAGAATCTACTTGACATATCCTTTACCTTTTAATGCTTCAATAATGATCAGTAGTCGTAGGTAGAGATGTTAGCTTCTTAACCATTGCTCCGTTTCTAAGAATGAAAACAAACCAGTGTGCAGTGTAACAATATTATTTACAAGTGGCTATGCAGGGTAAAATTCGCCTAGAACATATGTCGGTGAAACAGAGGAGCGCAAATCGAACAATAGGATAAGTGATTACACGAATATCGGAACTGAAATAAATTGACCTTCTGATTTTTTTTTTTAATGTGTAATTGTACGTGTCACGATAATTTTACCTCGCTTTGTTTGTTGGTTATTTTTCCTTTATACGACAGACAGGCATAACTACTTACTATTGAATAGTTACAATTATGCGGTTCATAGCAAAAAAAGTGGAAGATAAAAGGATTAAAATTGCATTATCCTCAATTTAGCTAGGATCTTTTGTTATCCATATTTAAAAAAATTGTCTATTTACGTCATAATTGCCATTCAACATAATACCGATACCCTTCTATTAATTCCTAAGCTATCTTTCAACCACACACACACACACACACACACATATATATATATATATATATATATATATATATATATATATAGCCGGCCACTCGTATTCGAAGATGCTCATCTACTAGAGCGGCTAGCCAATCCCTATTGCAGACGCTTGCTCAGGCGAATTTGTCTTTATTCAACACCCACAGAGCCCACCTGCGGTTTATACTGCAACTATGCTGAGCAGACCTTAGTTATAGTTTCTGGAAAAGAGCGTGTTTTCTACCGTGATCGTCAATTTGAACAAGGCCAGCGGGCTCAAGCCCTCGGCTACGATGACTTGTACCTTCGTGCTAGTACTGCTATCGACAATCCAATTTCACTCACAAGGCTTGGCTCAACTCGTGATATGGTTTTTCAGGTACTTTTCAAACGTGCCGCACGCTGAGATTGAACCCTCCACTTCGATAACATCTGTGAACATAATGAAATCGACCATGGTGTGATGCTCGTAAATATATTGAGTTGGTGTATAATTATCAGGCGTTTTTAAACACTGTTTATTATGAAAAAAGAAACATAAAAAATCAACAATAACATTTCTAAATGATTATTCCGGGGCGTATGATTGTCGACACGCATTTTTATGACCTGAAAATAAAATATTATTTTTATAAAAAAAAAGTAAACAAAACAGCAATTTTTATTAACAAATAACTCGCTTACAAAAACGCACCAACCCAATACATTACGTTAATTGAAAGTCAAGGTAAATTATGGAAGGTGCTAAGTAATGTAATTTAATGCCTAATAAACAAAAGGGAGTAAAAGTTATTGCTGAATTTTTTGTTATATAATGTAATTATATATATATATAATATAATTATATACATATATATATATATATATATATATATATATATATATATATATATAACGTAAATCATTCATACGAAAAACAAATAATGAAGTTAATTATATGGCAAGAATCACTCTCGCAAACAATATTTAATAATAAAATACAATCAACCTCGAATCCGTTAATGAATGGTATGATCCTTGTTTATAAATTCCGGTTTTATCAGGTCTTATTTTTGCTACTAGCTCGGCTTTCAGTCGTTTCATACGACCATCATCAGGTAGTAAATTAGGTAAGTTTTTAAATCCAGGTAATAACGAGACATCGAAAGATAGTGCAGACCGAAAGAGGTGTTTTTAGAAATGTGATATTGTTAACTGTAAGAATAATTTTGGAGCGTGCAGTCACGACGCTAAGGTTGAATTAACGGATTCGAGGTTGATTGTATTTTATTATTAAATATTGTTTGCGGGAGTGGTTCTTGCCATATA
The DNA here is from genome assembly GCA_964036315.1 of Acanthosepion esculentum. Lineage (NCBI taxonomy): Eukaryota > Metazoa > Mollusca > Cephalopoda > Sepiida > Sepiidae > Acanthosepion > Acanthosepion esculentum. Next base: position 36,708,360 of record OZ038501.1, read on the forward strand.
ATTAACTTCATTATTTGTTTTTCGTATGAATGATTTACGTTATATAAATTGAACACGCACTACATAATTGATATATATATATATATATATATATATATATATATATATATATATATATATATATAAAGACCTATACCCACAGAAAAAGAAAATAGATTTAAACAGACTGGACGTCATTTTACCTTTTGGAGAACCTTTCGGCCAACATTTTAGAAAAAAATAATCAATGACACACTTGTAAATACCGAACGAGGAGGGAAAATTGGAACACGATTAAAATAAATTTTAATTGTAAACAAATTGACGACTACAAACAAATTAAAAGGTTCCAAAAAGAGAGAAAAAAATTACAATTTTCCCTACTCATTCGGTATTTACAAGTGTGTCATTGATTATTTTTTCTATGCGCCAACGTTCTCCTTTTGATAAAATGTTGGCCGAAAGGGTCTCCTAAAGGTAAAATCACGTCCTCTCTATTTAACTCCCTCCCTCTCCTTCTCTCTCTCTCTCTATCTATCTATATATATATATATATATATATATATATATACATATATATATATATATATATATATATATATATATATATATATATATATATATATATATATAAGATTAATGCAGATATAAAATGTGTCACATAGACTATTGGTGTTATTTTCAGCATCTCGATTCTATAGTTTCATAGATGGGCTATCCAGCAATCACTCCGTTCACTCGTCAGAAGATATGGAAGACGCGTGCGGCGCTTCTCAATTAAACATGATGTCAAGCTGACAATCACGGTGAATTCATGGTTTTAGTACAAACAAATCCTTGATGTTTTCACATAGTAAATGAATAAAAACATTTCTTATTGTATGTTAAAATACACCTGTCTTTTATTTACATTAGTTTTTATTCATCCCAACATCCTGCAATCTAAGAAAAAAATAATCAACTTCGCTGTTATATAAATTAAGAATCACTTGTCGGTTGTGTCGAACAGAATTCAAATCTCACTTGAACAGAACAGGGATTAACTTTTAAATTGTATAGAACTTCTCAGATGGACAGAGCATTAATCCCGTCTCACGTGAAAAGAATAGTAATTCCTTCACACATTGGTATAGAATAATTATCACTTCTAAGTTGGGTAAACAGAATTCAGTTCTTATTTAAAAAGCATAGGAATCACTTCTCCGTTGTATAGAACAAAAATTACTTCTCACTTGTGTAGAACAGAAATCATTTTTCAATTGAATAGAGAAAGAGTCTGTTCTCAATTATCTAGAACAGGATGCACTTCAAATTTGAGCAGATCACGAATCATTTCTCACTTGTGTATAACAAGAATTAATTCTCAGTTGTGTAGAACTGGAATCATTCATATGTTGTACCGAAAAGCATTCTCTTCTCAGTTAGAAGTGCAATCATTTCACAGTTGTGTAGAACTGTATTCACTTCTTAGTTTTACAGATTACTTCTCATTACTTCTCAGCCTCATACATTTCTTCTTTGTTGGACAAAAATAGGTATCACTTCTTAATGTATAGAACAACAATCAATTCTCAGTTGTCTAGAGGAGGATTCACTTCTCTGTTGAAAAGAACTGGTTTAACTTTTCAGTTGAACAAAACAGGTAGCATTTCACAGTTTCGAAGAACATGATTCATTTCTCCGTTTAACAAAAACGTATTCACTTTTCATTTGTATAGGACATGAATCACTTCACCGTTTTCTAGAATAGGACTGAACACAACAGGAATTCTTTCTCTGATGTACAGACCATCATTCACTTCTCAATTGATAAGAACCTCATTCATTTGTCTAAAACAAGAATCACTTCTCACCTTGGTTAAACAGGATTCATTTCTCAGAATAGTAATCACTTTTCCATTGTATGGACAGCATTCACTTCTCAGTTACATAGAACAAGAATCACTTCTCAGTTCTACAGAACATCATTCGCTTCTCAGTGGTATATCAGAAGAATTACTTTTCAGTTGTGCAAAATAAGATTCAGTTCTCAACTCTACAGAGAAATAAACAATTCTCAACAGTACAGAAGAGCATTCACTTCTTATATGAGCATAAGATGAATCATTTGAACAAGACAGCATTCACTTCACTGTTGAGAACAGGATTCACTTGTGGCCTTAACAGAATAATCCAACCTCAATTTTATAAAGATGGATCTATGTTTTGAAATCTAGTAAAGAAATTCTTTCGTCTTGTATCACGTTCAACTTTAGACTTTCACTTATAAAAAGTTTGGTTTTAGCTGGTTGGTGTTATTTAGCGAACATATCATCTACGCATTCTGTCAAATGAACATGACTTCCGGGCATGAGTGAATCTTTAGAACCACATGATGTCTCTAAATATGACTTTTGAAATGGTACATTTAATAGTTCCTTATTAGTTTTTCTTTTTTCGAAATGACTTTGTCGATTTTGTTTCTCGTTGCATAATTGTAATATTTTCGTTTTTATTTTTAATGATAATATTTTCATTTTTATCGTATCTTTAATTAATGATTCCTTGATTATATATTAAATATTTGATTGTATTCCATAGATTTTTCCAGAGATGATGATGGGGGCTATTTTAAATCATTTACAGGCGACAAGCGAGATATCTGTTCGATAAATGTTTGAACTAGCTAGCTAGCTAGCTAGCTAGCTAGCTAGATAGATAGATAGATAGATAGATAGATAGATAGATAGATAGATAGATAGATGCGAATAGACTTAGATGCGAATAGACTTAGATAGATAGATAGATAGATAGATAGATAGATAGATAGATAGATGCGAAGAGACTTAGATGCGAATAGACTTAGATAGATAGATAGATAGATAGATAGATAGATAGATAGATAGATAGATAGATAGATAGATGCGAAGAGACTTAGATGTGAATAGACTTAAGATAGATAGATAGATAGATAGATAGATAGATAGATAGATAGATAGATAGATAGATAGATAGATAGATAGATACGAAGATACTTAGATGCGAATAGACTTAGATAGATAGATAGATAGATAGATAGATAGATAGATAGATAGATAGATAGATAGATGCGAAGAGACTTAGATGCGAATAGACTCAGATAGATAGATAGATAGATAGATAGATAGATGCGAAGAGACTTAGATGCGAATAGACTTAGATAGATAGATAGATAGATAGATAGATAGATAGATAGATAGATGCGAAGAGACTTAGATGCGAATAGACTTAGATAGATAGATAGATAGATAGATAGATAGATAGATAGATGCGAAGAGACTTAGATGTGAATAGACTTAAGATAGATAGATAGATAGATAGATAGATGCGAAGAGACTTAGATGCGAATAGATTTAAGATAGATAGATAGATAGATAGATAGATAGATAGATAGATGCGAAGAGACTTAGATGCGAATAGACTTAGATAGATAGATAGATAGATAGATAGATAGATAGATAGATAGATAGATAGATAGATAGATGCGAAGAGACTTAGATGCGAATAGACTTAGATAGATAGATAGATAGATAGATGCGAAGAGACTTAGATGCGAATAGACTTAAGATAGATAGATAGATAGATAGATAGATAGATGCGAATAGACTTAAGATAGATAGATAGATAGATAGATGCGAATAGACTTTAGATAGATAGATAGATAGATAGATAGATAGATAGATAGATGCGAAGAGACTTAGATACGAATAGACTTAAGATAGATAGATAGATAGATAGATAGATAGATAGATAGATAGATAGATAGATAGATAGATAAATGCGAAGAGACTTAGATGCGAATAGACGTAGATAGATAGATAGATAGATAGATAGATAGATAGATAGATAGATAGATACGAAGATACTTAGATGCGAATAGACTTAGATAGATAGATAGATAGATAGATAGATAGATAGATAGATAGATAGATAGATGCGAAGAGACTTAGATGCGAATAGACTCAGATAGATAGATAGATAGATAGATAGATAGATGCGAAGAGACTTAGATGCGAATAGACTTAGATAGATAGATAGATAGATAGATAGATAGATAGATAGATGCGAAGAGACTTAGATGCGAATAGACTTAGATAGATAGATAGATAGATAGATAGATAGATGCGAAGAGACTTAGATGTGAATAGACTTAAGATAGATAGATAGATAGATAGATAGATGCGAAGAGACTTAGATGCGAATAGATTTAAGATAGATAGATAGATAGATAGATAGATAGATAGATGCGAAGAGACTTAGATGCGAATAGACTTAGATAGATAGATAGATAGATAGATAGATAGATAGATAGATAGATAGATAGATAGATAGATGCGAAGAGACTTAGATGCGAATAGACTTAGATAGATAGATAGATAGATAGATGCGAAGAGACTTAGATGCGAATAGACTTAAGATAGATAGATAGATAGATAGATAGATAGATAGATGCGAATAGACTTAAGATAGATAGATAGATAGATAGATAGATAGATAGATGCGAATAGACTTTAGATAGATAGATAGATAGATAGATAGATAGATAGATGCGAAGAGACTTAGATACGAATAGACTTAAGATAGATAGATAGATAGATAGATAGATAGATAGATAGATAGATAGATAGATAAATGCGAAGAGACTTAGATGCGAATAGACGTAGATAGATAGATAGATAGATAGATAGATAGATAGATAGATAGATAGATAGATGCGAAGAGACTTAGATGCGAATAGACTTAGATAGATAGATAGATAGATAGATAGATAGATAGATAGATAGATAGATAGATAGATAGATAGATATTTGAACAGTCTGACATCGATAAATAGATAATGTCCGACACGTGATACAAAGTTGTTTTTATCAATAAATACAAAATCTCCTAATAAACTATAAAAAAAAAAGAGGAAGGAACATGAGCGTAAATTGTGGTTTGATATCATTGAGATCAGTCACAAGACAAATTCAGAAGGACGTGTCCCTATGTTTCATGGATGATCCAACAGCATTTGATAAAGTACAACACCGATCTGTTTGAACTGCTATGTAAAATTGATCTGATTTTATTTTGATCTGTTTAAGATATTAGAGTAATCTACAATTTATACTAGGAAAAGACTTTGGACTGACAAGTGAATTCTGTAAGCACACAAAAAAGAAAAATGCGTAAGACAAGGATGTATCTTCTCGCCGGATTTATTCAAGCTTTACAGCGAGGCAATCCTAATAGAACTAGAAACCCTGCTAGGGTTTATTATTGGTCGGTACTATCTTAGCAACATAAGATATGCAGACGATACTGTGTTAATGGCAGTCACAGAAACTAAATTGCAACCTGATCTGGCATCCCGTCTAAAGTCACGATCTCACATACGTGCTGTGGCGTCCCTCTATCTTTTTTACAAGTACTTCCATAGCAACTGCTCAGACGAGCTACTTTCACTGGTTCCCAAACTGCATGAATTTAAGCGTGTTACTAGGTTGGCATCTCGGTCTCACCCTTTCACTGTCGAAACAGCTAAATGTAGCCATCTCTTCTACTCAAACAACTATCACTTGCTTCCCTGGTAGCTATAACCTTCAAATATTCAAATGTAATGTCAATATACATCTTCTGATGACTTGACCATGATCCCTGTCCTTCTCTTTATCCTTTTCCCAAACACTCCTCTTTACTCTTACTCTCACTCTCTGTAACCCCTTGCGTGCTAGTGGCACACCCGCCTTGCTTGGGGTGATTCGCTTTTAAAAAAAAAAGACACGATAGTAAAGAAAAGCCAGAAGGAAAAATTAATTCTCAATTGTCAGAAGGGATAATGAATGGTTGTAAGCAAGAGATGGGACCTACGGATTGGAGATGTCGAAATCAGAGAGTCGGGAAGTGTTTTAACGAAGGAAAATCTGACGCCGAAAATCCGAAGGCGCATTTAAATCGCAAAAGATGTCTTCCAAAAAAGCTAAACAAAATATTAAGAAACAGGAAATTTCATTAAAAACAGAATGCTAAACGGATATGCAATATCAGTTCTTCTATATATCAATGAATGCGAAACAATTTCCTCATAGATGAAGTGGAAACTTAAAGCAACAGATATATTATTCTACAGAAGGATACTGAGAATATGCTGGACAGAGCCTGTGATCAACAACTGAATCGTTTTCTACGGTTTATTAATACTTCTTGAGGTAATAATGATTTAGTGACACAAGTCAATTATTTAACCCATAGCTGGGGAGAGAAGAAGAGAATTCATGACTTTTACAAGGGTATATGCGCATAAGTGAAAATAACGATCCTGACTGGGATTGTAACCCGGCTCTCCGATTAACAACTCTGAGCCGTTATCCATTACACCACCGGCACATCCAAGCTTACAGCATCTGGTATTTTCAAGCGGTCGCCCATCAAGGTACTGACTAGACTCATGTAATCAACGAAGAAGATTTACGAAAAACGAAAACAAAAAGGACATTTACTTAGAATCAGAAAGAGACTGTTAAAATCTCTAGGACACATAATGAAGAAAGAATGCTTGGAGAATTTGACACTCACAGGATACACTGAAGTTAAAAGAGACAAAAGAAAACAGCGAGTAACCTACCTAACGAGCTTGTGTAAATAGATGGCAGAACAGTGAGTAGAAGAAGTAACAAAGTGACAATGCTAATATCTGTTAGGTTATTTTGAGTACATTATGTACCAGTGAATATTTATGTTGCATAATAATAAAAAAATGGTGGCACAAGGCCAAAGGGGAAGTGGGGAAAAGGCTGGTCCTTCACTAGCTATCCTATTCCTAGTTAACCACAATCATGACCCATTCATTCATTACAATTACACATTCACCACAAGAACTCATCCATCACCTATCACTCCAGCACACACCACAATACCTTATATACCCCAGGGGACCTACAAAACACCCCATTTTTTTAAAGTTCATATATAAATATATAAAAATTAAATAAAATCATGAAATGATGTGGAGGGGGAATGAAACCGAAAAGAAAACAAAATTGTCAAACGAAACAAAACGGAAACAAAACAATGTTAGTAGGACCCGTCCACCTCCTCAAAATAATAAGAGTGGCCGCTGTATTCTGTCGATAGACAGAATCAAGAAGCACACTCGCTAATGGAATGGGGAGGGGAAAAATAAAAGACGGAGTGGGGAAATCAAAAGCTGACTCAGCCGAGATGAAAAAGTGGGGACAAAAACAAACTGGAGAGATTGGGAATCTCGACATGAATCATAAACAGAAGAAAAGCCGGGAAACAGGCCAGGAACCACACTTATTCACATTAACTAGGAACACAAAATAGTGACTAACTTAACCAGGATGGGGGTTCATAGGAAACTGTCCCGTTGTACTGAGGGGATTAAAACAGAAAATCAAGGCTAGTCCCGTCCACACGAACCAGGCTCGCCATAGTGACCCACCTTTCGCTGAAATCTGTCGAATCAAACGCTTTCGATCCGATCTGATTTTCACCTTAAGCTGATGCTTAAAGAACAAAATCAGATCCTGATACGAAAAACGAAAGTTTCACATCCTTTCGCGACATCCACGCGACCATTCTAGCCACGGCTAGCAACGTAAAAATCACTATCCGTTTTACCCCGGAGTACGGGGACGACACATTGTCACAAACGTACGCGAGATCAGTGGACGCCTACATAATCCCAGAACGGGCGCACCTGAGGACAATGGTAGAAGGCGTGCGAAGACGTTTCCTCTAAACCAAGGTCACACTGGTAACAATCTGGCAAATCTGCTTCGCCCATTCTGAAGAGAATGTCATTGAGAGGTAGCACGTTCCGAATGAGTCGCCAGTTAAGCGAAAACTCAGGGTTGGTGAGATAATCCGCCGCTGGCACCCAAGACCAGACAGAGCGCAACTCCGATTCCGACAAGCCGAGCCGAGCCGATCACATAGAGGATCTGTTGTGACCCCCTCCACTAACTCATGATACAATAGTCTCCGACGCCGAGAAAGGTCACTGGACCGAGGAATGACCTTCAAGGCCGACGGACACTCACTGAGGAACCTCGACAACCTTCCACGACCGCCACGGCGCTTACCCCAAGAAATGGGGGGAATGATGGTAAGGCGAGGGAAAACATCCTTAACACTCGGCGCCAACATCGAGTCCTCCGTCAACACGCGGCGTAGGAAGGCCAACCTCGAGGCCATTCCATTCTCCCATGACACGGACGTTGACAACAGGCTTCTTTGCGGACCCAATGCTTGCGACCGTCCCACAAGAGGTCGGCCAACAAGCGCTCGATCGCCTTCATACGTTTCCTGCAAAGAGGAAGTACTGCCAAGCGGTAAAGGATAAGTGGCAAGACGTAAGTAGCACACGCCTCCGCCCTACCCTTTAAGGACAACCTCCTTCGAAGCCAAGTCAGGACCGACGCTCCGACCTTTGCCTATACTTCTGACCAATTCTTCTACAGCTGGAGTCCGGGTCAGAACCACAACCCAAGGACAGGTCCATCCGTCCAGCCGAAGGGCCCGGAAGCGCGACCCCCTTCCAGGCACCTGAAGACTTGTTGCAGTTAATCTTGGCCCCTGTCACCTTCTCGTACTGTTCAAACGCCTTCTGCACCACTTCAATGCCGCTGCGACACGACACAAAAATGGATACGTCATCGGCGTACGCAGAAACCCTGGCTCGAGCTCTACCAGGGAAAACGGCAATTCCGCGTAGGGCCGGACTGCACGACTCGACCCTCAGCCGACGAAGGAAGGGCTCCAACGCCAAAGCATAAAGTAAAGGCGACAGCGGGCACCCCTGTCGTACCGACTGAGTCAGCGCAAAAGCGCTCGACCGCCTTCCGTTCACCTGTACCACAGCACTGGGGGAGCGATACAGGAGGCTGATCCACCTGCAGAAGTCGGGTGCGAATCCGGCGGCCTGCAGGACAGCAGCCAGGTACTGATGGTCGATCCTGTCAAATGCCTTGGCCTCGTCGTCGTCTTTTACGCCCTCTGTGATCGTGCGGCTCAGATGCAGGTTGCTTTGAATTGTTCGCCCCCTCGCAGCACAAGTCTGCTCAGGTCCCAATAAGCTCGCGACAACTGACTGCAAACGTTCCTGCAGGATCTTGGCCAAAATCTTAGCAGAGTTATGGGCCTGTAATCATCTAAGTCCTGGACATGCTTTAAGTCTAATTCCCTTCAACACAGACTGGCCGGAAATCTACGGATGACAAGACCGCGACGGATTGTCCAAGACTTCCCATACCAACATCAAACGTAATTCGTCCCTCTGTGACAATACCGCCGACGTCTGTGGGGAACGTTAATTTTATCACCTTATATAGCGAGGGATGGAGAAGAACTGGGACCCTCCCTGCACAATATTGTGACAATTTTTTAAGGTCTGGTGTCTCTGTTTGAATCATCCGCAGTTTTGTGAACGCATCCTTTGCTTCGTCCAGATAATCCCAGACTTTAAGGTTCCCCCGGTATTCCTAATTAATGTAACAACACCGGAGGCGCCAGGAAAGTTCCTTGGGTCCTCTGTTGACTTGCCATCAACAGAGGTACGCTTAAAAAGAGGCCTCAAGAGGGCCTTTCTCTGAGAGGAAAGGTCCCTCTCAAGACGCTCTCTGTCCACGACACAAATTTTCTCCCCCCTCGGAAAATGTCTCTTTTTTTTACTTTTGGATTGGTTGAGGGAGGGAGATAGGGAAGACGGAGCCCTATCGGGGAAGAGTGAAGACTTCTCGTCTTACCTTCTTAGAGGTCTTTTTCCCTTTTTCAGGTGAAGCAGGCGCGGACTGCATTGCCTTACTCCGGCCTGCTCTCCTTTCCTTTTTGGAAACGTATGTAGTGTCCTCTTCTTCCTCTTCGTCCTCGCCCCTTCCTCTTTTAAGGGATGAAGAACGAGGTGGAGGCACGACCTCTACCTCCATACCTAGGTCGAGCTGTGTCAAAACCTCCACTTGATCCGGTTGGACTCCTTCTTCTTCAACAGCGTGTTGATTTTGTTGTGCTGGTTGCCGCTGCCGCTCCCGCTGCTGAACGCGCAACTTCTGCCGCTGCTGCTGTTGCTGCTTCAACTGCTTCGCAGCTCCCTTCTTCGGCTTGTGTTTGGCGGCCCCCTTTTCTGGGACCACCTGCTGCTGTTCAGTTTTCTCCGGGACGTGTTGCTTGGTAGTGTCCTGCTGCCGCTACTGCTGTTTTCCTGCAGCCATCACCGGCACATGCTACTGTTTGGAAGCGTCCTGCTGGGGAGGTGTAGATGACACCTTGACCCTCCTCTTGACCACCTCCGTCCATTCACTGCCCGAGGTTTCTTTTGGTACTTCCTCCCTGGACAGCTCCGCTGCAGGTTGCTTCGCCTTTTGGTCGAGCATGACTTGGCGAGGTGTCCAGGCTTACCACATACCCAACCGAATGGCCGGCGACCCTCGACCACAACATAAATGCTGCGGTCGCCACAGGTAATTGTGCTGGGTATATTTTTAAAGGCCTCCCTGTTTAAGGTCACCATGAACTCAAAATCCCCGGTGGCAATCCTCCCTTTACTTTTGATGGCGGTAACCTCCTCCACAGGTCCGTATTCCGTGAAAAAGGCTCCCACATGGTCTTCAGTGATGTACATGGGTACGTCATGCAGAATGATGCGGGTTTTTCGAGTACCCATGTACTCAGTTTGCAGCCTCATAGTCTTCGTGGTGAGGGTGCATCCTGCCAGCGCCCTTGCCGCTTCCTCGGTTGCCAGGAAGATATCCCAGCAAGCGTTGGATCTTCGTGTCAAAACTTTGGCACCAATGTTAAGAGCTTTTAGGGCTTCTTCCATAGGTTCCCTGTTGACGAGTATAAACTTCCGGGTCTTAATATCAACCGTCAACAGGGAAATAGTCCTGGTTTCAACAGTCTTCAGGACTGAAGGCATTGGTACAAGTTCATTTTTCTTGATGATATTCCTCCCGCAGTTTTTTGGTAATACTGCGGTCCTTTTGGGGTCCTTTGCTGCACCCAAGCAGAAGGTGCAGTTGAAGTTGTGGCCAAAGGCTCTTTTTCTTGGGTCACCTCCGTCACAGCGAGAGGGTATCCCCCACAAAACGTAAAATCAAAACAAACAGTTAAAACTGTGCAAAAGAAATATAACTGAAAAAATTGTTCAACTTACTTTTTAGCTTGGTAAGACAAAAGCAAAACAAAACGTGTACTAGCGTACTAGCAACACAAACACATAGGGGACAAAAATACATTATGTACTAGTGAGCAAACCAAAAGGGGCTGACTCATTTTATAGTACACCCATAGAAGGTTAACCAATCAGAAGACTTGAAATATTCGACCCGATGTGTATAAAGGCGGCCATTTTGTTTTCTTTTCTTATCGGAATATCTACTGCTAACCTGTCAGCTGAGGAGACCTGCAGAACTACGTTTTCCTACTCTCTCCAAATATCCACGGCCAACCTCTGATATGGAAGACCTTAAGAATTCCTGAATAGTTGCTACGAGACATTGGTGCTGTTACATTGAACAAATTACTTCCTACGTCGGATTGCTACATTCAATCTACATTAAACATGTATTACGATATCTACAAAGAACAGGAAGTCGAGGAGAGCCATGATTTGGGGAATAGTGAGTGTGATCAACCAGTTCAAAGCCACATTCACTCACATCAGTCGTTGAAACCAAAGACTTGTGTGTTGGAGAATTGTCCTGATAAAACAAGTCCCTTTTCACCAAATGTGGTTTCAAGAGAACTCGTAACTAGTTTCTTAAAAATCTTATTCTCTAACGTCACGCCTTTATAGTCAGCCTATAAATTTTTCAGTCCACCCTCGTACATGTGACGAAAGTAATGGATATATTTGAATTTCTATTAAATTCATTTTTTTAGAAATTTTATTTGATTTTTGAGATGAGGAATTGTCAATAAACTGATTTATTGAAACCCCCGTTCTGATTTTTAATGTTATTATAGACACGAGATTTCGACTAAGTATCCGCTGGTCATCTTCAGGTGTATGTTATTTATTTATTTATTTGGCTGATGGGGGATTAGTTGATTATTGTGCCATTTATTTTTGTCTCTGTGATACATTTTCTTATACATTCCGAATGGATTCACTATTTGATTCAGGAATTGAACTTACGACCTCTGTGTGAGAGCAACAGAGGATTAATCACCATCCCAATGGATATCAGTAGAGGCTTTTAAATTCAAAGTTTTTGAAGTGTTTCTTGTCATCATAGAAAGTAAACATTTGTCAGAAGGTCGTTGCCGCTGTCACTTGATCCACAGTGAAAACTTATTATGAAAGACTGTTCCTTCTACGTATTTCCTTTTACAAAAAAGTAACGGCTAACTAAACAATATAAAAAGTCAGTGTGTTCTACTAGCTCAGATCAAGAAATCCAAGAAGCCGAGAAAGAAAAACCAGTCGAGAAAAGAAAATGAAGTAACGTGGAATAATGATCAAATAACTTCCTTTTTAAAAAGAAAATCTTTCATTCTGTTCAACACATTCTTTTTTTATTCGTTCCAATTTTCGAGTTTCTTTTTTGGAGCAGTTTTCTTTTTTTCTTTTTTGTAATTGCTTCTTTCTTTCCGTTTTCTTTCTGTCCTTATCATTCGTTATATTTTTTATTGATTCTTTTAATTTATTATTCATTTGAAAAGAATTCACTTTTCCGAGTTTTAATTTTTCTTCCTTTCTTTCAAAACGTTTTATTTTCATTTGCTTTTCGCCATCCCTCGAATCTTTATCTTTCCTTCACCAGATTTTTCTCCGCCCCTTATTTTATTATAATATTTCTTTCATACTTTATTTCTTTCTTTTTTTTCTTTTTTCTTTCTTTTGTTTGTTTGTTTCTTTCTTTCTTTCAAAGCGTTTTAATTTCGTTTGCTTTTCTTCGTCCCGCGAGGTTTCTTTATCTTTCCTTCATCAAGTTCTTGGCTTCGGTTTTTCTTCCACCCTTTCTTTCTTTATATATTCTTTCTTTCTTTCTTTCCTCCCAACCTGCCTCGTTCTGGCTAGCCAACGCACAAAATGCTTCGCCTCTCTCGGATCTCGATACATATAATTACTTATCTCCGTCGATATTCCTGACTTTTTTTACACTTCACCTCGATCCTTGCCAACAACCCAACGGAGACAAGTGCCCGGCCCGGAACAATTGATGATCCAGCAAGAATCGTTAAAAGTTTTGCACTAATGAGAAAAAACAAATAATAAAAGGAAACAACTTTTATACCGCTATTCTTTTAACCATCAACCATTTAAATACAGGACAAGTTGTCTGCACAAATGTCGACGAAGAAAAAGCGTAGTTGAATTTAAATAAATATATAAATACACTAGCTGACCTATACATTTTTGCCGGGATCAGTGTTTACCAGATAAAAGAATTAACCTTCTGATACACGATACATTTATCATATAACTAACTTTAGTCTAAATCTTGAAAAGAAAAATTCTTCTTCTATGTGATGTGTCTTTTCAGTTCTTTGGCAATCATGGCTCTCCACAATTTCCTGTCAACTTGTAGCTCTAAATAAGCTTGTTAGGTAGGTAACTCACTGTTTCCTTTCGTATCTTTTGTCTTTGGTGTCTCCTGTGAGTGTCAAATTCTCCAAGCATTCTTTCCTCATTATGTGTCCTAGAGATTTTAACTGTCTCTTTCTGATTCTAAGTAAATGGCCTTTTTGTTTTCGTTTTTCTTAAAACTGTACCCAAAAAGGAGAGTGTTACAGTTTTTGGATACTCTATATACTAGTGAGCCAACCAAAATTACCTGACTCATTTTATAGTCTACCAATAGAAGATAAACCAATCAGAAGACTTGAAATATTCAATCCGACGTGTATAAAGGCGGCCATTTTGTTTTCTCCGAATATTCACTGCCAACCTCTGATATGGAAGACCTTAAGAATTATTGAACAGCTGCTACTAGATATTGGTGTTGTTTCATTGAACAAATTACTTACGTTGGTTTCTACATTCAGACTACGGTGAACATGTATAACAAAAACTCCTTCGTTGATTACATGAGGCTAGTCAGTACCTAGATGGGGTACCACTTGGGAATACCAGCTGCTGTAACTTTGGATGGGAGGGTGGTGCAATTGGTAATGGCCCAGAATTGTTAATCGGAGAGTTGAGTTCCGATTTCAGTCAGGTTCGTTATATTCACTTACGCGCAAATACACTTGGGAAATGTATGAATCCACCTCTTCGTTCCCCAGCTATGGGTTAACTAGTTGCTGTAGTGTCCTCCTTCTAAGATTCTGTTAGACTCTTCCGCCTACTATAAGTTTAGTAGCAGAGAATTTTCAGTAAATAGTGAATAGATTGAGGACTAGTTCATTCGATACACTCTTACTAGTCGTGTAATACTCTTTTGGTGTACTTACTGTTTAATATACGATATATCTGCAAACCTGGTTTTGTTATTACTTAACCATTTACTTGGTCACAACACTAGTAAGACTTGATCCCTAATTCATTATTATCTCAAAAACAATTCTTACCGTCTAAAAATGACTTGAATATATGGATAATGCTCCATATTATTCCCCCAACGTGTCTCCCAACTTGTAATGGATAATAGTTCGGAATTGTTCCCCAACGCAAAAAAAAAAACACTCGGCTGGGAACCAGTATCACAGTAGCAATGGCGTCATATTTGCTGTTGATGACTTGATGTCTTCTTTGAACAGTCAGATGTCTGTTTACCTGAAAAGAAACAATGCAGTTATTAATAAGAAGACTTAAAGAACTTTTCAGCCTCGTAATGACGAGCATGTTAATAAATCTGAAATATTTTAAACGTGAGTTTAGGCTGAAACATTTTTGTCTCTCATTTGATTGTGTGTAAATACTTGTCTCCTTTCTGCAATCTTTACATTGTCGAGTTGTGGACAGAGAAAGATGGTCACCACCTGTAGCGATCTAGTCTCTTCACTGGTGTTGCTATTACGATCTTTATTTAGCTCCTCTTTTACGGTGACTTTGAACAAAACAAGGCTTTGTCAATAACTGGGCGGGATGCTACGAAAGAGATTTGGTTGGATGGCATGTGAGGTTTAAAATTTTCTGCTAACAACTCATACTTCTTTTACATTGTAACAGATAACAGTAATTTTTCCGTGGACAAAAGTATTAAGAGATGGAAAAGATACCCCTAGCATAACATAAAAGAGCACTGAACTGTTATTAATATTAAACCTCTTATACAACAATGGATGCTGGGAAGTCTCTTCACAGATGAAGAAGGGAATGAAGCTCCAGTCTTGTAATTCTACCGACTAATGTTGAGAATTCTGGAGAGAGAACATATGAACAAGGAAAATTTTTTAAAGAAAACAAGAATTACAAGGAAGATTTATACTTACAACCAAAAATAGATAGTTGAAGTAGGCCATATCACGTTGAAACACCGGTTAATTAGTAGGACTTGTATCAGCAAATCTAAAAATATTTTCTGGCTTTAAATAACCAGAAAAGGGTTGATAAGCCGTAAAAAACAAATCAATCAATTAACAGCTGAAACAGAGGCAAACGAAGCAGAAGGACACGGCGGATACTACTTCTCCGTGAATTTGTGTGAATGGATGGCAGAATGGGGACAAAAAGAGTTGAAACATTCTGAAAGAAACAGGCGAAAGGAAGAGAGCTGTGATCGAACACGTTCTGACGGGACACGGTACAGAGAAAAAGAAGTCAAGATTGGTAGTTAATGCTAATGCAAAATTTACATCTTTGTATACTTCCTTCCTCGGCTGACGTAACCCCATCACGACGTGGGTTACGACAGACGAAATTTCTTGGATGTATAATGAGAAAAGAGGGCATGCAGAATCTAAAACTCATAAGAACAGAAGCAGAGTAAAAAAAACAGCGAGTAACAGGCTTAACAACTTTGTGTGAAAGGTTGAACAAAGAGGGATGGTAAATTGTCAAAGGAACGATAGTAAATGGTTAAAAGTTATTTAGGAAATTGTGGAGAACCAATGCTCGCTCGTGGTCTGAAAGAACGCGACACGAAAAAGAAGTAATGGTAGGCGTTATTTTCGGAGCGCTATTCGCGTGTGTATTTATGTGTGTGACATACAGACATGTTACAACATGAAATACAGGTGGAGAATATGGATGAAAATTATAAACTACGTTGAAAGTGACGCCCGTTAGCATCAACACATGTTTGGCTCCATCTTATTTTGTGTCTGAACACACAGTTTTGTTGCTTCAAGTGTTTTGTTTTTTTTTCGTCTGTGAGGACATTGTCCAGCTTTCACTGCCATATAAGAGGACTTGAAGTTTTGTATGGGAAAAGTTTTAATTTTTTGCTGATAGCCTTATGAGCAGTTCCAAGACCAATATCTTGTTGTTGCGCTAACTTTCGTAATGATTTTCGTGGACTCTGTTGCACACTGTCAGAAATATCCAACAGTTTCTCCTCGGATAGCTTTGCAGACCTTCCACAACGTTTGGCATCGTCTGCTGATCCTGTTTCCGGAAATTTATCAACAAGCTTACGAATTACGTTGCTATGTGGAACAGATATATCTGAACATTTATTAGTATTAACCCAAGCTCTTTCGGCCACTTTTTTAGCCATTTTCAATGGGGGGGGGGGGTAGGTGTTGTTAATTTCTCTTCATGTTTGACTGCATTTTTTGTATTGTTTTAAATACTTGTAGGAACGTTTATTCCGAGTTTCGCGTGTTAGGCGCGGCTGGAATTCAAGTGAACGTCTTTCTATATATTTTTGCACTCCCAGAAAACTAAAAAGTGTAAGAATGTTAGAAAAACTAAATAAAAATTAATCAAAGTTTCCTTGTCTGTCATATTCAACGAAACATGTATAAAAGAAGTGTTGCTACCTCAAATAAATAAGTAAATACGTCTAGGGAGAATTCGGAAGTATGTTATTTCTTTTTAATTTTCTAGAAAGATATCATGTTAACAACGTATACAAATGTGTTACCCGCCTTCTCTCTGACATGGAAAAAGAAGTCTAGTGGATGTTAAAAAGAAAAAGTTTTCTTTACTCACAAATCCAGCGCCTCATTTACTCTGACGTCAGGGAAGAATTGCTTTTTAAGGCATCTCTCCAAAATCTGTGCTTTATACAAACTGGGTTTAAATGACTGACCGTTAAGGTCAAGCGTAGTACTTATTGGGTAAGAAAATTTGGTTGGTTGATTTTTTTAGCGGCATATCAACATCTCTATGGGTTATTTAATGCCGAAATCTAAATATTTTGAACCCAATTTTATGGCTTCAACTAGATATATTTTCAACGCAATTGTATGCCTTCAACTACAGATAAACTGTATTGTTGGTCATTTTACTTTTAAAATGTATTGTTGGTATTTTCATTATATTGTTTTTGTTTGGGAGGGTCACTATTTGTCCATAGGTGGGACCCTAACAGGTACTTCCTTGGGTTAGGGTGTACATGGGAGCAACAGCAATTAAGAGGTGGTTCTACGCTCCTCAAAACATCCAATCTCCAGATTAGTAACCTTGCAACCGGATGTAGTTTATCGTCATAACCAGGAATAGGAAAGAAAGTTAACCTAACAGAGCGAATGAGTGTGTGTGTGTGTGTGTGTGTGTGTGTGTGTGTGTGTGTGTGTGTGTGTGTGTGTGTGTGTGTGTGTGTGTGTGTGTGTGTGTGTGTGTAGAGCTAGCCTTTCTTGTATGTATGTGTGTGCAACATTTCATACGAAAGATTGGGAGAAACCTACATTTTGAGAAGAGTTTTTGTTGATTTTGATAGAATTATGTATGTATTCAAGTAAGCCGAAGGTATTGCATGCTGGGTCCTTTATATGTTGTGTTCAATTTAACATATGGTTCGCTGAGAACTGAAGAGTATCCTCGATCGGAAACGAGACACGTCCTATCTTTCTTTCTGTAGCCTAAAAGATAAAAAGGGTCCCACTCGAAATGAATATGGCAACACGCTGAGAGTAACATGGCAGTCCTGCATTGCACTACGGTCCAAAAATGGTCCCCTTTTGTGAACGTCTCAAGTGCCAAGTAAAAGAGAAAAAAAAGAAAGCAAGACTTTTTCGTCGATATAGTGTTTGTGACAACGTCCTCTAGCAGTCTTTAACAGAATTTCTTTGGCAGGCAAGAGGGGTAATCCCACAGTATTATTGCTTGCTATAATCGTTGGGATTTAAGTTTGTCATAATTGAGTTGACATAAATTCGAAATTCGTGTGAGGAAACGATTGAACATTTATTATCTATTTACTAAGCTTTGTGATACGACCTTGTAAAGCATCGCGCCCAGCTAGACCGTTGCAAAATGCTGAAGATTAGACTTAAAATATTGAAAGTTAAGAAAGAAAAATAAATGGAAATAAGAAAGAAAGAAAGAACTGGATGCAGAGGCAAAGAAAGAAAAGATGTAAAAATAAATTCAAACTCTTTAGAAAAATGAAACAGCAGAATACAGAAATTTAAAATATATAAATTGATATTTGTTTTTGATTTTTCTTAATTTTTTTCTTGAACTCAAACAATAAATGTTTTTAAGAGCAAGACACATTGTCTGTCTGTGTGTCTGTTTGTCAACGTTTGATTGCCAAGGGAGACAATTCTCACTAAAGAAATCGGGGTATATAAATAAATATTCATTTTTTCTTATTGTTGTTGTCATAGATATCAGTACGTTCTATTTTAAATATTTTTAATAAAAATAAAAAAAATCTGTTCGAACTACTCACTGTTGTTAGGAATATTATTAAAAATAAAATAAATTAAATTTTAAAAGTCTCGCCTTTTAAGAGTTTACACAATATATTTGTATTTTTGTAAAGTGTATATTTGTAATTGTTGTTCACATTTAATTTTTGCTTATATAAACACGCAGTGAATAATAATAATTATTATTATTATTATTGTTATGGGTCCTTACCTATAACTACAGAATGAAATATTCCTAACACTATGTATACTACGCCTCTCAAGCGAGACAGAGACGAATCGAGTCGAGCCGATAGTAGTTCACTCCAAACCAGACTGATAGTCATACTAACACCTTCCACATCTTGTATTATTATTCCGTGTAATATATCTTCGTTATTTCTACTCTTGTGTTCGTGTTGTTCTTCCTTGGTCCTAACCTGGACCATAACAATTATTATTATTATTATTATCATTATTATTATCATTATCATTATTATGTACGAATAGATAATTTTAGACCATTTTAACAATGCAGAATTTATATTAATTGATAAAACATTAGAGACAGATACCTAATAACATATAACTCTCCATTCACCTAAATAACAGCAGCATCGCGACATTGTATAGCGTCGACAAATGGAGGGTTTATATTCAGATGTCAAAGGTTCAAAAGTTCATCATCTAGTACTGCATTTAGTCGAGTAGTATAACGACATGAAAATGGTACTGAATATAATAAGATTTAACTTACCATAAGTCGCAATGACCAGTACCAGATGAAATGTCAGAGGTGGACATACTTTTACATTCATGGTTATCACAAAAAAATTCAAAGTTAGCGGAAGGGTCACTAAAGAATTAATTAAACAAAGGAAAAGAAACAAAGAAAAACAAAATAGATTTTAGATTTGGAGTAATTTCTCAACTTCCTAGCACTCAAAATTAAAATTCTCACTTAAAGAAAAAAGTTAGACAAAAAGCAGAACATTGTCGGATTAGTCCACCTGTTGCTATATGCGAACGGAGGAAAGAGAGAAAGATTTATTTTTTAAATCACCCGATACTATCCTTACCCCCCCCCCCATATATATATATATATATATATATATATATATATATATATCGACAAAGATATATTATACCGAGTTAAAAAGCATCGAAGATTCCACCGGAAGTATGAAAAAGAAAAACAGAACAAAGTTTTAAAATATAGATAACCAAAAATAAAAGAGTAAAAGACAAATAAAATGAAAAAATTAAAGTTAAATAAAATCAAAGAGACTTAAAATAAAAGAAAAGAAAAATGTAATTTCAAATTGTATAAAATTTAGCATGGCTTACATGTTGAAAGGCGGACACAGAATGCCGACAAATGTTCAACTTTCCGACGCCAATGAGAGTGATACTTACCTTCTTTTATAAGGTAGATCCCCTTCTCCCTCACCAAAGAATTCATTAAACAAAGGATAAGAAACAACAAAATAGATTTTACATTTATTATTATTATTATAACTGTTGTTGTTATTGTTGTGTTGCCTTGTATAACGATTTACTAAGCGTAGCTTGGATGTGGCACAAGGCCGAAAGTATGAAGCATTCGGTGATAATCGAACTCACTGCTCAGTCGTAAATGACCTACCAAGACGAGCTTGCAAACCCTTATACAATGTCTAAGTTTCCCCGAAATGCATGTTCAGAATTATTCATATCCATACTTTACACAAAGGAAATAGCAGCTGTGTACATGTAGGTGTTCGAGTTTTACATTAAAGAGTTCCTCACTTCCTTTAAAACGAACGTAAACAAGGTTAGAATGGTATCGGGACGCCAGGAATGGCGTTAAAGGATTTAGTAAGGACCTCGAGGTTAAAGATTGTGATTAACTACAAGGAAGTGAGGGGCTGCAAAGCCATAAAAAGGGCAATTTCAACTTAGTCAAGAAATTCAAGAATGACCACACAGAATAAAAAGAAGAAAGTAATTTAATGTATCACAAGATGTAACAAAATATTCTTCAAAGGTTGGTAAAAATAACCTAACGGTCACCATCAAGGATAATTTGATCTTTCTCATATACTCTTGTACTAGCCGACTTTAATGCAACCCCTGATTTTTTTTGGGGGGGGGCATGAATTTTAAGCACTCCAGAAAAAAAATACCTGTATATAGTGCAACCGGTCACTGAGATTCTTCCAAAATATTACCTATGTATAAGTGCGAGCCCCTATATTTGGCGTAAAAAAAACTCATCATAATAATCACAGTAACTCGCACTATGAGTCAGTTATGTGGCATGCGGGATACACGATCTTGTATTTTTCGATACATGACTGACGAGGCAGACTTTTCCTGCAGTAGGCTGCCTTTCCTTTCTGTGGTAAGGAACCCGGTCTGTCCTGCTATTTTCCCATAGCTGTGTAGAGAAGAAGAGAATTCATACCTTTCCCAAGAATATTAGCACGTTAATGAATGTAATGGATTCGACTGGAATTCGAACCCGGCTCTGTGATTCCTCAATCCGAGTCGCTATCCATTACTCCGCCGTATTTCAGTAAACACTAAATTTTACACAATGCTCCAAACCAGGCATATGAAACCTCATCTCGCTTTTGCGAAACGAGATCCGGATAAAGATTCAAGCTTTTGCGAAACGAGATCTGGATAAAGATTCAAGCTTTTGGCCATCAATAGTTTTTTAGTCAGATGAGGCAAACATTAAACTTAGAGCAGAGTTGCTGTCTTTTATTAGTGAAAAAAAGAATTGGTGAAGTTTTCAACGCAAAGGAAACTGTTCCAAAAGTTAAGCTTGATAGCGAGAGTACTGTCTCAATGAAAATGTTTCTCACATCCTGAGATTGGTAGCCTAGATAAGAGAATGAAGAACGAAAAGTGAATTCAGATCTTTTTTTTACCGAAACCTCATTCTGCCGAAATACTTGTACAAGAATATCATTGAACAATTCCAACAAAGCACTGACCCAAAATATGTGTCATAAGCTCGCCAGAAAAATATGGTTCAAGGCTAATACTATCAAAGTTTTAGAGCAACCAAGCCAGAAACAATATCTAACTGAAAATTTGTGGAAAGTGCTGACTACATTAGAAATAGTGAGGAGACATTTCAGTCTTAAGGACATGGAAACTTTAACAAATGTGGGTTGAACTAAAGTAATTACTAAGACTTGAAATTCTAATGAAGCTAAAACGATATATTGAAACATGTAAAATGAAAATAAAGTTGTTCCTACTTGTTTCTAATTTAATCATATAAAACAGTGTCCAAGCGAAATTTTAAGAGATCCATAACTGAAACTTTTTCGATCTGTAATTTGGAATAAATGAACAAGGCTGAAAAAAAATAAATATATTAATATCATATATAAATGATCAAGAAGAAGCAACAAAGAAAAATTTCAAGAACTCTGAAAAGAATCTCTTCTTCAATGGGATCTCTTAAAGTGAAAGTAGAAAGTAGTTACATTTTCACGGCACTGTGCAAAACTGGCACGAAAGGAGTGGTGACTCGAAGGAGATTGTTTCTCAAATACAAAGATATTCAGGCGAGACAAACTCTTGCAAATCATCAGTGGCGCTACAGATAGCAGAATATATTGAAACCAATATAGAATTTAGAAGTCAAAATTCAATTGAAAACATCATGAGATCTAAGCTTTAAAATCCCTACAGGAAAATTCATATTCCCAGAATTCTGTTTGAAAAATAATCACGCCTTTATTGAGTTAAAGAAAGAGGAAGAATAGAAAGGCAGACAAGAAATAATAGTAAAACCAAATTCGAATGTTTATGGGGAAATAACTGAAAGGAAGAAACGTGAGGAAGAGTTATTGCATGAAAGTAAGGACATCTAAAAACAATGAAAAATGTTGAGGAAAAGAAAGTTTAATAATAATAATAAATGATCAAGAAGAAGAATACAAGAAGGAAAACGATAGGAGAAAAGATGGCGAGAAAGTGACGATAAAAATAAATATTAAATTAAACGAGAATGCTAAGAAGATGCAGATGAAAAGGAAGATGCACATACCGCTCTTTGAAAAGATTGCTATGATGAGAATAAGGATGAAGATGAAATGTTTCTGTTTTTTTTTTTAAATACGACAAAGAAGAAGAAAAAAATGGAACAAAGTTTCAGTTGCACCTATTTATTTTTTATTCGTCTCTTTTTTCTTTTCTTTTTTTTATTTTTGTCTCGTTTCTTAACAAGCAACGACGGAAAATGAACACCTTAATGACGCAGCAATCAGTCGATTGTTAACAAAACTAATTCGGATCACTCTGATGTCTGAGGAAATTTAACTCTTTTGAGTAGGAATGAGGGGAAGAACAGGCCCAAAAAACAACTTAACGGAAAATAGGAAAGAAAGACAAAATAACCAAAGTAAAGAAATGAATGGAGGTCAAGAGGGAAAGTCGCGATTCTTATAATTCAACTGTTCAACGTTTAAAAGTCAAAACTATATATATATATATATATATATATATATATATATATATATATATATATATATATATATATATATATATATATATATATATATATATATAGACAGAATCGTTGAGTCCAATCAGTTATATGTAAGTGTGTGTGCGTATGTCTACATACATGCTGAATGTCCACAATTTCACGGCTTACGGCCATATTACGTTGAAACCGCGGTTCTCGTACGATCAGCGAAGTTAAGCAAACGTCGAGCTTGGTCAGTACCTAGATGGGTGACCGCTTAGGAATACCAGGAGCTGTAAGCTTGGATGTGTGGGCGGTGTAATGGATAATGGATCGGAACTGGAATTCGGAGAGTCGAGTTCCAATTCCACTCGGTTTCGTTGTATTCACCTACGTGCAAATACCCTTTGAAAAGTTATGAATCCACTTCTTCTACCCCAGCAATGCAATCTAATAATTTTTTTTTCTTTTCGGGTGATAAATTCTATAAAAACTGTCTGAATGTTTTTATCCGAGCCCTTTCCGCTATACAATTAGCCATATACAAGGATTATATTTTAACTGTTAAAATTAGAAATAGTTTGTTGTATTATGCCCATTAAGGAATTGTATTCCTCATCAATCAAAATTCGTAAATAATTATATAAGCCACACTACAACATGTTTGACACGCAGACTAACTCTACACCTTTCTGACAATAGCTCAATTAGATCTCATTTAAATATTCATGGAGACCTACCGGACACTATTCGGAACATACTTGTCGACAACACTAATATAATAGCATCATCTACATGCAAAAAAAGGCTAAAAATAATGGAAGCCTTATTAATAAAAACAAACAAACCAACACTTAATAACATTAACTATATATAATAAAATATATATACTAGAAGTATAACCCATCTTTGACCGAGTCTTTCATTACTGGGAATTTTTGCCGTTCAATTGGGTCAGTTTAAGTATAAAGTCAACCCACACGAAAATCAATATTAGTAACAACATTTGGGTGCAACTAAGGCACATCCCTCAAATGGGGGAGGGGGGCTAACAATTTGAATGGGGGCGGCCCTGAAAAGGGAATTGTATAATAATAAATAACATTATTGTAATAATTTAAACTATTTATTTTTATAAGTTTTTATGAAAAGTATATATCCAAGAACAGAGAGTTATAATGGACAAGAAGTAGTGGAGAGCCATTGTCGCCAACAATTTGGACTCAAAAGCGGCACTGAAGAATTAGCTATCAAAAAAAATTATCAAAATCGGATGAAAACTGTGAAAATGCATAAGCAACATCCGATCACTCACACACACACACACACACACACACGCACACACACATACATACATACGCACACATATTTTGAAAATTATATATAGATAGATAGAGAGAGACAGACAGACAGACAGACAGAGACAGAGACAGAGAGTGATAGATATGTGTGTGCTTGTAATATATGTATTATCCTGTTGAAACTTCACCAATGCATGGAATAATAATGCAAACACAAAATGTAGTTAGAATAAAATGTATTGAAACAAGAAAGTGTACACAATATTTACATATAGTCTTTTGTATATTCCTGGGAAGACCGTTCCTGGAGAATGTGTTGACTAAGTCGCAGTCGGGCAGAGTCTCTAGTTGGATCTCTTGATTTGCCTCCCTGTCTTCCGGTACCAACCATATTTATATCGTCGGTACTCCGCTATGCAAATTAGGTGGATCCTACCACAACATATCCCTACATAGACACACCAATCAATTTGCAGCCGAATGATGAAAGCAATATTTATTTTTCAAAGAAATAAATATGTCCAAAATAATCCCCTTCCTGATGAATGCTTTTAATTCGGTGAACAATTTTAATGACATAAATCTAACAATATACACTGAAAATTTCCGATCAAAATTCAGTTAGGTGAAGAACTTATTGATCTAACCAACTATGGACGTAAGCGTATATCAACTATGAAAGGGTAATGGCTATGCACATATTTTTTATCAATTCACTCCAAGCAACGCGATAATGCCACTAAGATGCAAGGGGTTACTGGGAGTGAAAGATAATGAGAATATACGAGAGAGTGTTGAAAAGTTCTCTTGAGAAGTGAGTCAGATCGATAACTTTTCAGTATGCCATTTTGTACATACATATTATGAGGCACCGTATGATCGAGGAATCGGAGAGCCGAATTCGAAATCCAGTCGAATCCGTTACATTCACTTACGTGCTAATACCCTTGGGAAAGGTATTAATCCTCTTTTTCTCCCTCCAGCTATGGGTAAATAGCAGAACAGACTTGGTTCTCTAGCCTTGGATGACAACTTATCTATGTAAAGGACAACTCTGAATTCAAAATCTGCGGCGGGTTGTTTGCACGTAGTGTACCAGGTCTCTGTATTCGGCGCTTCAAAATGTGTGTTTGGTTTTGCACACAGCCTTCACCACGATAATCAAATCATATGTGCTGGTCTCTGGCTCATAGGAACTAAGCTGCTTGACCTTCATACATTGAATACGACGGGAGAGTCCACCACGTAGTCGCACTGAGGAGCTGTGATACAGCGAAACAGTACTGTCTGTGAATGACATAATATATATATATATATATATATATATATATATATATATATAATACGAATTAATATTACATTAGGTTAATGATCATTTACACCTTGTAAATTGAATTAAAATTTACAAGGATTTTGCAAACCGGTCAATGGATTATAAATTATTGAAATAAAACAGCCAAACAGAATAATTTATCATCCATTGACTGGTTGGAAAAATTCTTGTAAATTTTATTTCAATTTACAAGTTGAAAATGATCATTAAACTAATGTAATATTAATTCGTATTGTATAAAATATGTTGCTCTGTTTAATTAAAACATTGAGCTCCATGTGTGAATCAGTTTTAATATTTAATATTTTATATTGTATTAATAGGATGATTCACTTGGATTATATACCAACGATTATTACCTATATATATATATATATATATATATATATATATATATATATATATATATATATATATATATATATATATATATTGACAATATTAGTGGTGAATACATATGCAATTATATGTACACATACATATATTATAAAAATAATTCCAAGAGGATATGATCCAGGTAGAACTCGATGTCCAGGACAGAGTAAGGATATAATAAAAAGACTTAAACACTAATATTCATGGTCATAATTTATTCCATTGGAATCGTAAGAACGATCCAATTCATCAGACCTACAGATTCAAAAAGAAAACAGAACAACTCCGGGAAAAATTGGTGAGAGTATGTGTGAGAGTGTGGGGGGACCTGTGATCTATCTAGAGGGGTAACAGACGAGAGAGACAGGGAGGTCCGAAGGTGGGAAAGGCATTAAAATCTAACAGAGGGAAGATTTAAAGAGGGGTTTCAGTGAGAAAAGGGTGCGTATTTTCAAACGTCCGAAGATATACCGGAAGAGTGTACATTTCTTGGCGACACACACACCCCATAGGCGATACAATCTTATACTCCCGCCCAGACCCCTACAATGCATACATACACACACAATACACACACATCTATATCTATCTATATATATATATATATATATATATATATATATATATATATATATACATCTACATCTGCACGCCTAGGACAGCCGATTTCAAAACCAATGCTAAATTCGCTATAATGAGATAAAGGAAAAGTTTAGATAAGATAACATTCGAAAGATTTTAGGATTCCTTGAAGTTAAGTGGAGACGGCGCTCGGAAACATATTGTCTAGCCGGGCCAAGTCATAAACTAACAATATAGATAGTTCTATATATATATATATATATATATATATATATATATATATATATATATATATACAGGGTGATTGAAAATTAACTCCTTATTTTTTGTATAATGAACTCTCCCGTTTAACTATAATTTTTACAAGATGGGAGGGTCCATCATACATAAAACAGGGAGTTGCTTTTCAATCACCCTCCATATTCAGCAGATGTAGGCAGCAATTTTTCTAGTAAACATGTTTTATTAAAAAAGACATTTATGTCTATTCAATTTGTTCATTTTTCTAGTGTATGAATGTGTCTGTTGTTCATGTATAATGAGATATATGTCGGCCCGGTTAACTTTCAGGGAATTTTGAACTGAAACATTACTTAATCTACGGTGGTGGTGGGGGTGTAGATTGTTCTCGTTCCGCTGTTTATGTCTCGGGATATCTCGGCTTGTTCTTTCTTCTTACTGCTCGCCCAGTTTCCAATGCGTCTTCCTTCTGTTCCGATAGGTTTATCAGTTATACAAATTTGTTTAAAGAGCAGGGAAAGTAAAACTAAATTGTCCATGTCTGAGTACTTTCGCCTTTCTTAAGTCATTATCAAAGAGTTTTTGGCAATTTTTAACTTTGGTGCCCGCAATAAAACGGTTATATCAAAATGGCATATTTTCCCTGGACAGTGGACATACTATTATATGAGTACCTTCACTCGCTCGGTAATGTTTGCTGTTTTAAAAACGAAGATTAGAATTTTAATAAAATCCAAACCTATGTAAGTGAATTTATACATTTTCGTTGTTCTTTAAGAATTTACAACAAAAATATTGAACACTATTCATTTATTAGATTGTACAAGAATAATTTTATATCTACAAAATTCTAAAAATGCGAACCAACTAATGCAATGTTTATCATTTATCAATTTATAAACAAAATAAATATGAATTTTTTTCGTTCTTTTTTCACGCTTCTTGCGTGTGAAAATCCCTTCCGGTTTCTTGGTTTCCGGTCAACTTTCGTTTATAAAAATTTAAATGCAATATCAACTGTTATCTTCTGTCCTAATTTCTGTTCTTTAATTGTCCGCTTTCCCTAATAATGTTTTTTTTTTCTCATATTCTTTCAAATTCAGTAACCCTTTGCGTTGTGGTGGCTTTATTACCTTGCGTGGGGTGAAATGATTTTAAAAAAAAAAAAGGTTTTTTATTATATGTAACAAGTCCAGAAAACGATCCTTTGCACATTATGCGTCGCTTATATGTTATGGAGATCTACCTTAACTTTTTTTTATTTGCTAATGTTGCAGATTATAATGATGAACTCATGCATTAACAATATCAATTTTATTTTTGAAACAAAGATTACCAGAAATGAAACGTGAACATTCTGCAATTACCACAAAAGTCTTGTAGCCCGACAGGAATCTCTCCTCGTCACTATTAAGCGTCGGATGATGACCTAGTTTGGCCACGTCACACTGAATAGCAGCGTCTGCAAGACCATCATGCAAGGCTCTGTTGAGGGCGGACACAAGTTGTGATGGCGACGCAAGAGCTGGTCGGGCAACATAAAAGAATGGACGCGCATAACAATGCCGGATCTCCTGGGAGTTACAGGAGGAGATTGTCTGTTTCTTTTGCCCTTAGGTCCCCACCACCGACAATTGAAGAAGTCGGTGGACTGATGATGATGATGATGATGATGATGATGATGATGATGATGATGATGATTTATGAAAAGACTTAAAAAAAGAATAATGGAACATTAGACAATGCAATTGAAGAGAAGCTTTCAACATGTGTCATATCATAAAAGTGTGTATAACATAAACTCGTACAAGTAAAAACTTAAGCGCTGGAGAAACGTTTGACATTAATAAACGGAGTGGCCGGAAACCCTAATAAACGCACCTACCTTCTTCTACCAGAGTAAGCTGACATGGCTTCTGGATACACAACATTAATTGAGTTGAAAATAAGAACAACCAATACGGAGCTGGTCATAGGTAAATTACGAAAAAGTTAGCTTGAGGCTATCAAGCTAGAGGCTATCAAGCGAGAGGCTAAGCTAGAGGCTATCAAGCTAGAGGCTAAGCTAGAGGCTATCAAGCTAGAGGCTATCAAGCTAGAGGCTTTCAAGCTAGAGGCTAAGCTAGAGGCTATCAAGCTAGAGGCTATCAAGCTAGAGGCTATCAAGCTAGAGGCTATCAAGCTAGAGGCTATCAAGCTAGAGGCATTGTCTTTGTAGCTTCTTAATGCTCGCGCCAAAGTTGAGACTTATTGAGAATTAATACCACTTGAAATCGAAGGGGGAGGTTGTTGAAACTATGACGATATCGGTCATGGAAACATTTTTCTTTCATACACGTGCTTAAAACTGTTGTCTCTCTCTCTTTCTCTCGCTATCATTTGAACTCTTGACTCTCTTTGATTATTACTGACAACATTCAAGTCTCATTGGTATCATAATTCATCATAATGGCCACAGATGCAACGATGATGAAACGCTTCAGATCACAAATGTCCGACGGTTTTGCAATTTTCCTAGTTAAGATGCATAAAATGCAATTAACTCGCATAACACTCTTCCCTAAACATCAGCAAGATTGGACGATGGTGTAGGTTTTGTTGTAGGTAATACAGGCTGTACCCAGATAATTACAAGGACTCGTGATTTCAGTCGATTGACAAAGCTTATTTTATTCGCAGGTTGGGAGTGGTGAGAAGACTGACTGACATGTACGAACACGAAAATTAACTGCATGAAACTATTAAGAACACAATATTTTCAGATGCAACACGTTGAGTCACCGTAAGGTTAAATAGAGTAAACATGACGTTGGCGAATATGATTGGCTTAAAAATTAAGTTGAGTTTGCTTCTCCGGTTTAATTATCAGTTTTACTATACCTCGATTAAAACAGAAGACATGGCGAAAAGAGTATTTTACTTAATTTTATTTATATAGATTTACAGACTGAAATAGATAGATAGATAGATAGATAGATAGATAGATAGATAGATAGATAATGTAACGTCTTCAGATCATGGTGTGAAATCACTTGAGGCATGCAGTATTGATTTCTGTGTCCATACTGTATATATATATATATATATATATATATATATATATATATATATATATATATATATATATATATATATATATATGTATGCATGCATGCGTGTGTGTTAGTTGTGTAAGGTGCTGCAACGTATTCCAGATATTTTTACTTTAGAAGAACTGATAGATAGATAGATAGATAGATAGATAGATAGATAGATAGATAGATAGATAGATAGATAGATAGATAATGTAACGTCTTCAGATCATGGTGTGAAATCACTTGAGGCATGCAGTATTGATTTCTGTGTCCATACTGTATATATATATATATATATATATATATATATATATATATATATATATATATGTATGTGTGTGTGTGTTACTTGTGTAAGGTGCTGCAACGTATTCCAGATAATTTTACTTTAAAAGTACTGGTAGATAGATAGATAGATAGATAGATAGATAGATAGATATGAGCAGACTGAGACAGATAGATAGATAGATAGATAGATAGATAGATAGATAGATAGATAGATAGATAGATAGATAGATAGATAGATATGAGCAGGCTGAGATAGATAGATAGATAGATAGATAGATAGATAGATAGATAGATAGATAGATAGATAGATAGATAGATAGATAGATAGATAGATATGAGCAGACTGAAACAGACAGACAGATAGATAGATAGATAGATAGATAGATAGATAGATAGATAGATAGATAGATAATGAACAGTCTGAGATAGATAGATAGATAGATAGATAGATAGATAGATAGATAGATAGATAGATAGATAGATAGATGAGGATAATTAAGAAACAGACATATTCGTTATTTCGTCTTATCCTGCAAACATTAAAGTCTATTTTTGCTCTTAATTGATACGCACTTTAATGTGGAAGGCTTAGGTTCTGTAATATACCCGTCAAAAATACCACGTCAAATAATTTATCGACATTCCATTTCACCGCCGTTTTTATTTAAACATAATAAATCAAGAAGGCAAACAAAAATGCGGAAAATAAAAGAACAAACATCTATCCCACGGAAAGGAAAGCATTTTTCTGTCTTTCTAATACAACATCACGCAGTCGTGGATTACTTTTTCCAGTATAATTTTTCTCAACTTTCTCCCAAATAGACATCCTGGACTTACCATATCGATGTTATTTTTTACTTTTGTCCATAAGTTCTTGATGAATGTTCGGTTAGGTGACACCCCCGCATCGCAGCCTCTCATTGTTATTGTGTTCATTGCAGATTCTAACCAGTCTAGCAATGTCTTTCAGTTTGTTATCAATCTGACAAAAATGTGGCAAAGCTATTTGGTTTGAGGTGTATGGTAGCCTAACCTTATCTAAGATTTCAAAATAATACTCTATTTATACGGTTTACATTGTTCAGACTATTGTCCTCGTCTTTATGACGCAATCGATAAAAGTGTTGGTTGATATAATCCAGTGACTTGACCCAAAGAGTTTTGAGTTCGCCACCACAGCAGAGGTGAACAACAAAAACTTGAAGTTAAATTGCTAAAGAGAAATAACTGAAACTGAGATATTTACAATACCTCATCTCAGAAATATAGACAAATATATACTCTGTATCATTCTTTTAATTCGATGTAATAGATCGGCATTATCTCCATATATAAAACCCCACATCATGGGGGAGGGTTCTCCTGCGTGTTTTAACCGTTGTTATTTTTTTTTGTTATTTTTACAATAATGTTCGCCCTCTACAAAGCCTAAATGTCACAGGAGGTAGAATGTTAGAGTGTAAAACGTTAAGAGACACAGTTTATGAAAATATGTGGGAAGATAAAGGTTAACCCTAAACTTCAACATGTTAAGATTATAGTAATCAGAAATGCATCCTCTTGGGAGTCGGTTTCACGAAACAGCTCTCCGTGAGAAGAAGAAGCTGTTCGAGTGGATCTTACATTTCACCAATGTAATAAGAAGGGAATTAGGTTGCGTTACTACAATGGGGATTACATTGGCGGCTCTTAACCGTAAAGGTTAGAACTAGTGAAGGTAAGGAATGTACTTCATCTGTTCCCTTTCTCGCGATAGAGTAGCAAAAGGCTTGCAGGATTTTTTGGGGGGGGTAATTCATCGCCTACAAGGCTGCGGCGACGTTTTTGAACTTTATCGTGACTGGAAAGTGAAAGCTGGGCAGCTCGTCCCATATATGGTATCAGTACAGTCGGACCTCGCCACTACGCGCTTCGACTTTTGTGGCTTCACTCTATCACGGCTTTTTTTTTTCGGTTCCAGAATGCACTTGATGGAACGATGGAACCCTACACGCAGATGAAAAGACAGCGCCAGCGACTGCCTATCACGATGTTTCAGCCGCGCACTCAGACACCCACCGCCTAGTCCTCGTTCTTCAGCAGAAGAATACGATGCACCACCCGATGTCTCTTCTACTGAAGTCGTGCTTTACAGGAGCAGTAACCTTTGTTGTGCAGTACATCTCTTCATCGCCTCATCATCAAACAAGTTGCATTATTTTCCTAAGCCTACACTAACCTAGGAAAATAATGCAACTTGTTTGATGAAGCGATGTACACGTAAGAACTTTGTGCGTGATTTTAATGTACAATAATATTAATGATAATAATATGATAATTGTAACGCCTCATATGTCTTATTTTCTCTTATTTTGTCTAATATATTGGGTAATATAAGTGTAAAGGTGACTACAAGGTGTTATTTTATGTCTAGAGAGCAATTATAATGTCAAAAACCATATTTAGAAGCTCGTGAACAGTTTTTCTTTGCTCTAACTACGAAAATATTCAATTTATAAATAAAGAATCCTACTTCACGGAAATTCACTTATCGTGGTACGGTCAGGAAGCGCGATAAACGAGGGACGACTGTACTCCATTTTTGATCTGTTTTTTGTAAATTTAGACGATAGCAGGAGGATTCAGGATATATATATATATATGTATGTATGTGTGTGTGGCTGCATTACGGAGTGATTAAAACGTTCGACTTATCAGGAATATGATTCCATGATAATATCGCTTTCAAAAGTTTCTGAAAAACCATACAGCTGCTTGACAGAAGAGTTGGGAGTGAATTTGACCAGCCGGAGTAGAGTTCTGGCGATGGTTAGCGTGAAGTCACATGTAATCTTGACGAGGATTTGAGTGTAGTGACCTTTGTTCAAACTGTTCATCACCCAAGAAACCGTAACTAAGGTCCGCTCAGTATAAACCACAAGTACGTTGCGTGATGGACAAACACAAATTTGAGTGAACAGGTGGTCTGTACAACACGAACTGGATAACCGCCCTAGCAGACAGGCATACACTGAAACGAGCGGCCAGCTATTGTATATATATATATATATATATATATATATATATATATATATATATATATATATATATATATATATAATAAAGCAGTTGATGGTTAGAATTGACCGAAATCTCTTGAAGATGCCGAAAGTTTGAAATCAAGTTACCTCCATTGCATAGAGGTAAAAAATATTTTGAATTTCCAATGTTAACACATAACATATCCATATATATATATATATATATATATATATATATATATATATATATATATATATATATATATATATATATATATAGGCTATGCATAGAGAACGAACATATACACACGTACTGGCAAAAATAAATACACTAGACGAACCACAGACACGCAAACACACCCACACAAACACGCACATACAAACCCTACACACCATACAAAGTGTGGATAGATAGATAGATAGATAGATAGATAGATAGATAGATAGATAGATAGATAGATAGATAGATAGATTTCTTTGTAACACACACACAATACGCAAGAATAGAGGAAGGAATGCAAAGATACATGCCCACATAAAAAGATAAGAACAAAGTCATCCTCCTTTCTTTGTCTTTCTCTGGCCAAATTTAATTTTTTTTAAAACCCCTAAAGCAAAAGAACATTTTTCGAACAGTCCAAAATGGATTCGTATAACAACTACTACACACAAAAGACAATAGTCAAAAGATCTAACATAGAAGGAAAAATTAATTCCTTGAATTAATGTGTAAATAACCATTCTTCTCCTGATGAAGGTCACAAGACTCGAAACGCATGTAGCAAATATACAGAATAAAGTATATAAAAAATCCACATTATAATCAAAAACGCTTGCGGTTTTTTCTCTCTTTAAAAAATATACACTTTTCTCTCGTTGGAACAACAATAATACCGCCCTTATATATATATATATATATATATATATATATATATATATATATATATATATATATATGTCATTCACAGACAGTACTGTTTCGCTGTATTACAGCTCCTCAGTGCGACTAGACTTCCGAATGCCTCAAGCCAGGATTGAAACACCACTAATTTTGTGTCAGCCAGAGCTATCTTCACTCGGTAGAGTTACACAACTAAATCTAGCATATTGTTTTTACAAATGCCATCAGCCAAAGTGCTCCATTCATTTTACTGAAGAGCTTTGCATTAGTGCAGGTGGCTGTTGTTTATAGAATTAGCTTCATTCATTTTACAAGATCAAGGAAATGCAATGAAGACAGTGAAAAATTTTATTCTTTACCTGAGCATGAATACTGTCTACAAGTTCCTTGGGTGATCATGTCTCTTTTCGATTCATGATTGTCTACCTAACTCTCCTACTATTTACCTAATACGGGGGGAGAAGCCATGGATTCATACCTTTTCTAATGGGCTTTTGCGCGTAAGTGAATGTAATGAATTTCGAACCATTATCCATCGCGCCACCTGCACATCAAAGCTTAAACCACCTGTTGCTCACAAGTTGTCATCCATCTAGGTATTGACCAAGACAAACGTTGCTTAACTTAAAGAAAATTTATGTTTCAACGTGATATGGGCGTAAGTGCTAGAGATAAACATAGATAAATATGAACAGGCTGGGATAGATAGATAGATAGATAGATAGATAGATAGATAGATAGATACATAGATACATAGATAGATAGATAGATAGATAGATATCAACAGGCTAAATAGATAGATATGAACAAAATAGATAGATAGATAGATAGATAGATAGATATCAACATGCTAATATAGATAGATATGAACAGGCTAAATAGATAGATATGAACAAAATAGATAGATAGATAGATATCAACATGCTAATATAGATAGATATCAACAGGCTAATATAGATAGATATCAACAGGCTAAATAGATAGATATGAACAAAATAGATAGATAGATAGATAGATAGATAGATAGATATCAACATGCTAATATAGATAGATATCAACATGCTAATATAGATAGATATAAACATGCTAATATAGATAGATATCAACAGGCTAAATAGATAGATATGAACAAAATAGATAGATAGATAGATAGATAGATAGATAGATAGATAGATATCAACATGCTAATATAGATAGATATCAACATGCTAATATAGATAGATATCAACAGGATAAAAAGATAGATATGAACAAAATAGATAGATAGATAGATAGATAGATAGATAGATAGATAGATAGATAGATAGATAGGAAGACATTGAAACAGAGAGAGATACAAACAGACTGAGATAAATAGAGAGGGAGAGCACACAAGGAAATGAGCCAGCCAACATGTCTGCCTGCCTAATTTGTCAAATTTAAATCAATTTCAGAAAATGTATGTTTATTCCTTCACCCGCTATGATCGCTTGTAGCTCTAAGCAACGTGTGACTCTTTCTAAGGAAAGTTTATCATCGTTTAGATCATTTTTGTAAATTTCGTCTTTTATTGTCATCATATAAACTGTTAAATATCGTCTGAAATGCAGAGTAAACTTGATAGAATTCAATACGTGACATTTTTGTCCGAAAGGATAAACTCGGTCCTACTGAAAATATTCTTTTAGACTTTCCTAAAGGAGAAGGTTTTCTCGAAAGCATTTCACGCTGGTGACTGGCGAAGGGATTTCAAGGCAAACAACAAATCTCAAAAATCTCTCTCATTTATTTAAAATTAATTTGAAAAATTCTTCTTATGGGAAAATTGAAATTTCTTGCAATAAATATTGACTTTAATTTTTTTCTTAATCAATTCACCCAAGCAAGGCGATAATGCCACTAAGGCACAAGGGGTTACTGAGAGTGTAAAGAGAATAAGAAGACTTTAGAAGGAACCGAAATCCCATTCCTTAACAAGAAACAAGGCATAAACCTCTACGCCTATTCAAAAGACCGGGGAGAAGTGTGAACCGGACGATGGGCAAACCTATCTACTCCTATTGAGTGGAAAAAATAAATAAAAAATAAATAGTAACTAAAATTTCAGAGTTTATGCGGAGACGTTAGAAGCACGGAGTTGAAGTAGATTTAGAAGAAACCGGAAAGCCAACTCGAAGCAAGAAGCAAGGTATAAACTTCTACTCGTATTCAAAAGACCGGCAGGAGTCTAAACCGGGCGATAGGCGAGCCTGTCTACTCCTATTGAGGAAGAAAAATAAAGAAAAATAAATAGTAAATAAAATTTCAGAGTTTAAGTGGAGACGTTAGAAGTATAGTGCGGATGTAGGCTTTAGAAGGAAGCGGAAAATCAATCCTAAACAAACAAAAAACATGGGATAAACTTCTACTCCTGTTCAAAAGACCGGTGAGGAGTGTGAACCGGGCGATAACCGAGCCTATCTATTCCTATTGAGTAGAAACAAACAAATAAATAAATAAATAGTAAATAAAATTTCAGAGTTTAGGCGGAGACGTTAGAAGTGAAGTAGACTTTAGAAGGAAACAGAACCCAATCCTAAACAGGAAACAAAAGATAAACTTCTGCTCCTGTTCAAAAAACCGGTGAGGTGTATGAACCGGACGATAGACGAACCTATCTACTCCTATTAGATGATAAAATTATCTTTTCAGTTCATTTTGTGGAGGCTTCTTTGTGCGAAATCGATTAAAAAGTATTGCTAAGACGTTGATTTAGCATTGCTGGCAAAAAAGACTTCTTTTGTTATGATACTACTCTTTATCACTGATACACCCAGTAATTAAATAGAAAGTCAACGAATAAGTGGACAAAATAAAAGCAACACAAAAGATATTTCGAGAAAACTTCATGCTAGAACCTTTTATGCACGTAAGCAATTTTATTCATCTGTATGCATTTTTAAATTCTCCCATTTTCATAGACACAGCTAATGAAATAATAATTCCCCCCCACTCCTTGATATTATCTCATTTCATTAAGTAATTAATAGTAATTAATCATTTTCGATTGATTTTTCGATTCTTTGTCATCACAAAAATTGGTCGCTGCTTTTAGATGCCGATGTGTAGTTAAGACAAAATATCGTCTTTTCGTCTTATTTATAAGGCATTATCTTTGGTAAGCTT
The DNA here is from genome assembly GCA_964036315.1 of Acanthosepion esculentum. Lineage (NCBI taxonomy): Eukaryota > Metazoa > Mollusca > Cephalopoda > Sepiida > Sepiidae > Acanthosepion > Acanthosepion esculentum. Next base: position 36,745,779 of record OZ038501.1, read on the forward strand.
AGCTTCGTATGGCACGGTGCCAAATCAACGGAAGAGGAAAGGGAAAAAAAGCAGTTGATTTGTTTGCCGGCCGTGAAAATCAGCATTGAACATCTTGGTTGTTAACTGGTTTCGAATGCCAAAATAGGAAATACTGTTTCGGTCACGAAGCAGGCTTACTTATTTATAAAGCTTATCTTACAAATTTGTTTGTTTTTTATTGATTTGATTTTATGACTTATCAACCATTTGTGAGTTATTTAAAGCCGAAACATATTTTTGGATTGTAAGAATAATCCTTTTATTTGTGCGAGTGAATCTAATTTTTGAGGATAACAATGATTTTCACAAATAGAGGTCCTACTATTTAACCCATAGCTGGGGAGGAGATGGATTTCTGTCTTTCCCAATGATATTAGCGCGTAAGTGATTGAATTATCTTACAAGGTTAGAGTGAATAGGATGAAACGGTAAGATTATGTGCTATTTAATAAATACGCCATGTTCCTTCAAGATGTAAATTATCATGGCTTTCCACAGATTCCGTTTCTTCATTATCTGTGAAAAGGAAAAGATATTGGAATGGTTTTCCATTGCCTTCTTGATAGTTTTAACTTCAAAGTTGTTGTTTTCTTAGACGGGCGGCCATCGAAGTTTAGAGAATATGGTCTACTCTGCTATTTAACCAATGACTTCTCTGATGGTAACTTACTTAGACGGAAAATGCACAAGAGTGCCGCTATCGAGTTTTATGAAAATATAAAACTGCGCTCAGAATGTTTTTCATATATCTCTGTTTCTGAAAGTCAACATACATGACTAGAAAAATATTAAATAATTAAAAGAAAACTGTTAAGTCCTTAACCTAATGTTGTTTAAAACATATAACACATGAATTAATCCCAAACTAATAATTTTAAATATCAGTTTGCATAAAAATTTCAAGTACATCTTTTACTCATTTTCGTTTATTAGACAATAGCAGTATAATCCGTCTTCAACCGGATCTTTCAGTACTGGGAATTTTTAAGGTTCAGTTGGAGCAGTTCGTGTTTGTTGTGGATTCCGGGATGAAATCCGGTAACAAATAATAACAAACGCCAAGAATGAATATAGGAAAATAAATGTATTAACGTAATAATACAGACTGGCAACACAGGTTAGTAGTTCCAGGAATGCGGGTTAGTAGGAAAATATATATATAGTCTTTGGTATCGACGTATCGCTGTATGACTTCTTACTGAGTCTACAGGCTCGTTACTGTGACTCTTGCCGCTACGTTATTCTACTCGACCGACTCAACTCTATTACTACTACTGTCCGGGTATTCACTGGTAGTAGTATATGTATACCCTGGGTGAGTCCATTTGTATAAAAAGGGGAGACCCCTCCTTAAATCCCTTTTAGGGGGAGTTAGTATTTTTTTCTCTCATGGTCGATAATCAGAGGTTCGATAGACTTTCTCTTCCTGTTTGACCTTCTAATTTGTGTCTTCATGAGGCCTGTGAATCTCATTTTGTATTTGGTCAATATGTCTTCTGTGGGTAGACTTTTCGCCTTGTACTGTGTACATCACATTTCCTAGTCTGTTAATTATTGTACCAGGTTCGAAGGATCTCTTGAGTACTATAAGTGTATGCCTGTTTTTGTTCTTGTTCGGCAATAACTTATCAGACACAGACCGTATTCTGCGGGCAAACGGCACGTTTCGCTTCTGTTTTACTGCTGGTTGGACATTTTCTTTTAATTCAATTCTAGCGGCAAACTTGTTACATTGTCCAAAACCGCTCGAAAATACTTCTGGCCATTGATTATGTAATTCTTCCTTCAATTTTGTCGCTTCTGATGGTTTTCACTTTATCTTTTTACAAAAAGAACTGATAGGTAAATCCCATATGTCGAACTTTTGCATCCAGTCTGTGCCCACCAGATTTTCTATATCTTTCAATACGAATATCTTGAGTTTTTTAGTTTTTCCGTGGAATTTCACATTTAAGATCACTTCTCCTTCGAATTTTATACCCTTCCCTGTAAATGACTTAGCAATTTTCTGCGTATGTATCATGGTCGGTCTATTTCTCCATGTCTGTAGGTTAATTATCGTTAAATCCGAACCTGTGTCTCGTTGTAATTTTATCTTTTTATTTAAAATTTCAAGTTCCACGTATTTTCTTATGTTAATATTGTCTTCGTCGTGCATTTTAGTAGCTGTTATCTTACTAGTAAATTTTCTGTTCCTACATTGGGATGCCTTGTGGCCCATTTTTCCACACGCTAGACATTTTTTATATTTAAAACGACAATCCTTATTCCAGTGTAATCCTCCACATCGATAACACTTCCGAATGGTGGGAGGGGCTTATATTTGCTTACATTTTTGTCATAATTTGTCCTATACATTGTACTTTTTCCATTATTATAGAATTTTTGTTTTCTTTCCGGGGAGGGTGAAAATCTTTTTTCATTATTATAGAATTTTTGTTTTCTTTCCAGGGAGAGTGAAAAACGTAAACTTTTGTTCAACTTACGTATGTGCTACTCCTGACTCCTCGATATCATTCGAGTCTTTCTTTATACTCAGGCATTTTTGGCAGTCTTCTGATAATTTTTTTAGTGTTAATCCAGGCTCATTTTGTAGTTTTGAAAACATTCTTTTGCGCATTTCACTATCCTTAGCTCAGACTAACCCTTGTACAAAAATAAGACACTTGAAATTGTCCGGAGTTAATTCTGCCAACTTGAAGTCGGCGCAATGTTTGTTCACGATTGCGGCGAACGTGGAATAGTCCTGATTTTTGTCCTTTACGAGGTTAAGACATTTCCACCTTTTGTGAAATAGTGACGTCTTTGGACTGAAAATCTCTGTAAAGCATGTAACTACTTCGTCAAACGTTAACTCATTTGTCTTTTTTGTCAAAATGTAATCCACAAATTTTGTGTATTCCTCAGTTCCTAATTTTCTGAGTAACAGACGTAGCTTCTTTACTTCTGTCCAGTTTTGACATTCGACGTTGACGATGTCTTCATGACATCTGAAGTAGTCCCCGAAATTTTTATCCTCTTCTAGAGAATAATTGAATGTTTCTATCGTATTCCACACTGCGTCTTGAAAAAAAGTCGCCTCTTTTTCGATATTTTGTTGTTTGTTACCCGCTACCTTTAATATTAGTTCCTGGAGTTGCGTTTGTCTTTCTTGATTTTCCTTCTGCGTTTGTAGTAATTGCTTTTGCCACTTTTCTTCCATTCTTTCTTGGAATTGGAATGGGAATTGTTGTTCGTTTTGTCTTTCTTGGAGTTGTAATTGCTGTTCATTTTGGTATTTTACTAGTTCTGCTAAAATACTTTTAAAATCCTCCATGATAAGAGTCTTACGAAAAACTCGATTTTCCGTATTTTAATGCTCGTAAATCTTTGTCACCAAGTTGTTGTGGATACAAGGGCAATTTTTTCTTTTGAGTCTCCGAGAAGTGCAAATTCTTGTCACCCAAGCTGTTGTGGTGAGAAGAGAGAATTTTTTTCTTTCCTTGTAGGTCCCAATTTCTCGTCACCAAGTTGTTGTGGTCGGCAAGGGAGAATTTTTCTTTTTTCTTTTTCCTTTCCCGTGTGAGTTCGAATTCCTCGTCGCCAAGTTGTTGTGGACAACGACGGAGAATTTTGTTTTTTCCTTCCCGAGTGAGTTCGATATCCTCATCGCGAAGTTGTTGTGGACAACGACGGAGAATTTTGTTTTTTCCTTCCCGAGTGAGTTCGATATCCTCATCGCGAAGTTGTTGTGGACAACGAGGGAGAATTTTGTTTCGTTTTCCTTCCGTGTGAGTTCGAATTCCTCGTCGCCAAGTTGTTGTGGATTCCGGAATGAAATCCCGTATCAAATAATAACAAACGCCAAGAATGAATATAGGAAAATAAATGTATTAACGTAATAATACAGACTGGCAATACAGGTTAGTAGTTCCAGGAATGCGGGTTAGTAGGAAAATATATATATAGTCTTTGGTATCAACGTATCGCTGTATGACTTCTTACTAAGTCTACAGGCCCCTTACTGTGACTCATGCCGCTACGTTATTCTACTCGACCGACTCAACTCTATTACTACTACCGTCCGGGTATTCAATGGTAGTAGCATATGTATACCCTGGGTGAGTCCATTTGTGTAAAAAGGGGAGACCCCTCAATAATGTTTAAACTCAGCCCACCCGAAAATGAATATTAGTAACAAGAATTGGATGCAACTGGGGCAAATCCCCAAATGAGGGGTTAACAATTTGAATAAAGTGTGGCTCTGAAAAGGTTCATTTTTGTCTTCTCAATCTTGTTTCAGCCTCGCGCACAGCAGGAGTTGAAGCGACGTTTCTCATCAGCTGTTGAATCCTTTGATCATCATTTTTAGCCTCTCATGCAGAAGCGTTCAGGTATGCTCTTCTGGAAAGCCGATGGCTACGTTGATCTTCGGACTCAGTGAACTCTGATTAAAGCATTCCGGGAGGCATTTTCAGACAGGAAAACTGAACGTTCTAAAGACAATTCGTTATCACTTATTCAAATGGCGGACATGCAGGCAGCGGTTTTGCGACCTAGGCACGTTCTTTTCTTTGGTGGTATGTCTCTTAGGCAAGTATGAATTGTCAAATGGAATGCGTGGCACTTTCTTCTACTTTTCTTTCACATTCAATCAACTCTTGCAAAGCCAAATGGAGATAGGGGATGGATAACGGAAGCAGGTTTTGGTAAAACCGGAAGATTCTTGTCCTGAACCTGCACGTTGGCGGCGAATTTAGTCATCAACGCCATCATCATAAAGGAAGCAATCAGCAAAGAAGAAATTAAATTCTTGGATACGAGATAAAGCCGACGATGATTAATGCTTGTTACGAAATTAATGAATAAACGAACGTGACAAACTAAGCTGGAATTTGAACTCGGATCGCTGATTCCACATTCCGTGCTGGTAACCGTTACTCTACATGCACGTTCAGGATATCGCATAATTCTCCCTTATATAGAGGAATCGTTCATTCAGCAACATTCGCCATAGACCCAGCACTGTTTCAGAGAGCTTGGCGGATAATTTGTATTTGTGTATGATGTAAAGATGCGGCCTTCGACTGGACCGACTTTCATTAGCTGATTCAAAGAAATCCCAGATATGAAGTACCGTATTTGACGGCACATAAGGCATACTTTTTTTATTAAAAATATCCTTTAAAGTTCCCCTGCGTCTTATATGCCATACGTAGGTTTAAAATTCGCGATAGTCGGCCGAAATTAGATGTCGCATTACTTAACGGCGATGATATTATTGAAAATGAGTCTCAGAGTTTTGATAACAAAGACGACGAATTTTATGGATTTGAAAATGAATAAAATTTTAACGGTAACTGTACTATTATGTCCAATTGCAATAATTGCTTGATTTTTATTTTGTTTTCTTACCTTTGGATCTAACAAAGTTTTTATAAGCCCGTGTTCTTTTTTCGCATTATTTCTCGTTTAATTAAATCATGACTTATTTAACCAAAATAATACCTCATAAATATAGCCTAGTCTGTAACATTTACAAATAATTTTACTAATATTTTCTTGATTTGCCCTACTGAATTTCGGGTGCGTCTTATACACCCGTGCGTCTTATATGCCGTCAAATACGCTAACTACCGAGAAACAGAAAGACAGGTAGAAACCTTGAATTGTGATGTATAAACAATGGATGGGAACGTGAACATCTTCCGGTGATTAAAATCTAGGAGTAAAAATTTAAATTTAAGAAATTTAAGATCAACCGAGTTTCAAAATCTTTTTGTCTGTGTTATTCTTGTTGCATATGATTTGGGGATCTTACTGTACGTGCATACAACAGAACTTACCTATTCCGAGCGTCTGATGATCGGTTTATTACCGTGAAACGTTTTGTAACACACGCGCATGGTACGCTTTTAGTAAGATTCCCCAAAGCAATATTTACATTATATGTGACTCTATATAAAAAGTCATTGAGTAATGTATTTAAAAACATCAACGCTAGACTACATTGGGCTGAAAATTATTTCATTTGAATGAATAACAGTTTATGTATAAGCGTGTGTGTTCATATAAAACACGGGTGCAGAGGGAGAGAGAAAAATAAAATTTTGCAGAATGCTAAACAAGAAATAACAACATGTCATAAAAATAAAATATTTTCTTATATTTATTTATGATTTTTCATTTGAATCGACAATTATCTGGCTTTGGTTAGTGATTAGTTCCCGTCGCAATTTACATCATTCATATATTTACCCTTGGCCACGGCCAGTCAGAAATGTCACCCCAAAAGAATTCTTGGCGTATAGCATCTACCTATATATATATATATATATATATATATATATATATATATATATATATATATATATATATATATATATATATATATATATATATATGTATGTATGTAAAATTCTGTGACCTCCGTTAGCCCGTCCCACACACCCTCTAAAATAGCCATACATTGACCGATCGAAACCAGATAAAGTTTATTCCTAAACCATCCGAATATTCATTCGAATAGAGAAGAATCCAGTTATTAGCGAAAACTATAAACAAATCACAAGGCCAAACGCTTCAAGTAGTTGGAATTTGGCTCCAGAAAGAAATATTTATTCATGCCGAGTTATATGTTGCATACAAAGAAATCCTAAAAATTTATTCTCCGTTTTTAGAAAGGGAGAAGCAAATAAAAGAAATTTTCTTAAAAATATTGTTTACCGTGAAGTCCTATAAAATTAAGTTGAATTAAAAAAATTATTAAACCGCAAAGTAGGATTTCTGTCAAAGTATTTTTCCACACAAATCAGCTCATTCAAATTTCATCGATTGGTTTGCGAAATTGAACGAAACGTAGAGTTTGTAAATCTCGACAAAAAATGTTTGTGATAACTTCAACAATACTAAATACTCTAAGGATTTCAACATGTCTCAACGTATTGCAAAAAAAAGTCTACTATTCTAAAAATCACCTTGTGCATTGTAGTCAAAGTTTTAAATTATTTATCGAAATTCGTTAATTATATCAGATAGTTTTCAGACTCTAAAGTAATGTAAGTATACACCTCTTTACTTTTTGAATTTTTTGTAAATATAAGGGACTAATACCAAGTGTACTTTTTATTTTTTTTTTCTCATAAAGAGCTTCCAGACTAAATTTATTTTTGCATGCGAAATATAGATATGAGCCCGAAATCTTTCACCTGTCAAAATTATTTTCCTTCCTCTATATTTTTCTTCGGGTAGATTTCAAAATCACCCGAAACAAAATTATATTCAAGGTATCTATTTTCCTGGGAGAAATAGATAAAACCCAGGATAATCTTTCATTTGTTATACTTGCTTCTATTAGCCAAGTTCTTTGGAAGGTTTTTTTTTTTTTTTAATACCTAGAGTTCATTTTTCAATTCGGGGTACGGTAAAATCGTTGCTTTCTCCTTATTCCAAATGAGAAGAAAATCATTATTTTGTATTCAAAAACAAAAATAGTTATATCAATATTTTTTTGGTTATCCTTCTTGCCAGTTTAACTTGTAAAATTCAAGTCACTTTCAAAATTTTCCCATTCCCGGTTTTTTGAACAAAAGTAGAAGTTTATCCCTTGTTTCCTGTTTAGGATTGAGTTTCAGATTCCTTCTAAAGTCTACTTCAACTCTATACGTCTAACGTTTCCGCCTAAACTCTGAAATTTTATTTACTATTTAGTTATTTTATCCTCAATCGGAGTACATAGGTTCGCCTATCGTCCGGTTCACAGCCTCAGTCTTTTAAAAAGTAGTAAAGGTTTATCCTTTGTTTCCTGATTAGGATTTGATTTCCGGCTCCCTCTAAAGTTATCTTATTCAGTTCCAGTATACCCTTTCTTCTTATGGGCATTATTGCCTTACTTGGGGTGAATTGATTTTTAAAAACAAACTTATAAATCTAATTCCATTATTACATAGTGTAGATTGTAGATTTTGATTATTTGTAAAATGCACCCTAGTCATAATGTCACGCAAGAAACAAAGGTCAAGTTATTTCTGAAAAAGACATTTAAACGTCTTTATCAGATTAGAATCAGAGAAACATGCCAATGATTAGTCTCTGAAGAGAGTGATTAATTCGACGGCTCAGGGCAAAATAAACACCAATGGTACTAGATTAGACAGGTCTACTCTATGAGCGTAGTGGATTTATTATTGCAATTGGCGAAAGCTATAGAAAGATATAGTTCTACTGCTTTCGCCAATTGCAATAATAAATCCACCACGTTCATATGATCCGACTACAAGCTATACGGCTGGAATTCTACAGAATGTGCTCACTAACTTTAGCAGGCAGGCGTTCTATTGCTCACAGCCAAACAGGAGTTCTATAAAAAAAAAAGAGCCTTCAAATCTACTTATATCACGACAATCTCTTCATTTTACTGGGTTCTCTTAAAACTGTCTTCACGGAAGTCGATGTTGGTAGTTCGTTAGAATTTTCGGTCAATAATGCCCACACTGTGGTCTTGTAACCCAACTCTGTCAGAGAAACGATTTCGATCCTTACTGTGCACTAGTTAATATTCGTAGTTAATACCGGTTTAGATAAGAAAGATTCTTTTCTTATTTCCCATCATTGGCATGGGTTTATTACTAACACAGACGCACGCAAGGTAATTCGGTGCTCCCTAAAACGTTCGGAAAATTTTAGCAGATTGAGTGTTCATCCGTCAAATTACTTAACGTTTTTTGTGCCTCACTAGACATTTCACACATTTCTCTAAACCAACAGAAATTTAAAAAGAATGAGTTTTTATCATTTTCCTTTGAAGAAGCCATTATGCGCCTAAATTTCCCAGTACCACATTATCATAGATAGATAGATAGATAGATAGATAGATAGATAGATAGATAGATTTAAGCAAAAGATTTGTCACTTAGCTGATTGATGTTACCTTCAGCATCCCGACTTCAGGGTTTCGTAGACGGAACCTCCGTGAATTACACCGTCCACTCGTCAGCACGTATCAGCAAGTGATTGCTTATTTCTCGATCTTTTCTTTTTTATATGAACTTTTCATTGGTGTATTTTTTCATAGTGTATGTGTGTGTGTGTCCGTTCACGCACGTGAACCCATAAATACTACAAAATCCTAAAAATTTATTCTCCGTTTCTTCAAAAGAAACCCAAAACGCAAACACATAAACCCAACCGAAAGTGATCGAGGTAAAATAATTAAAATAATGTTAGGTGTAAACCAGTGGACAAAACACAAAATCAATCATAGACTTGTTCCACAATCCCCACCCCCGCAAAAAACAATTTATATAACTAGATTTAGAAGATTTCTACCCTTCTATAACCGAACACAACGCCTGAGCTCAAGAACAGACAAAAATAAGTACAAACGAAGTAAAAATCATTAATCACTCCCCCAAATCACTATTATTCGATAACAAAGACGCGTGAAAAAAGAAGGAACCTTCGATATTACAATGGGAAGTTTTGATAGTAGAACCCTGCGAGTTTAAGGGGATTACGTGAAATAGGTAAAATAATCGATAAAAGTTACATAGGTCTCTAAAAAAACCCGTAACAGACAAAAAACAGAGAAAACTTGATAAATAATCATAAATTTTTTTTAAAATATGTAATTCGACATAGACATGAAAATAAACCTAAAAGAAGGAGATGTTATTGATGTTACACTTTTCAGTTGCCGATTTGCATTTTATTTATTTTCAGAATGACTACCGGCTCAGCTTTTTTTTTTAAACTAAATAGAATCATTTGATTTGTTAATTATTCTGTCTGAACAAACACATACGTGACCAGACCGGCTAACTTGAAGCCGATTTTCATTTTCGTCTAGAAACTTTGCGCAAGTGTTTTATTTTATTTTATTTTTTTGTTTTTCGTTTTGTTTTGTTTTTTGTTCCTTGGTTGTTTTAATTGTTTATAGACCACAACGTTGATGGGAGTTTTTTTCTTTTGTTAAAATTCTATGGAACAATTTTTTTTAAATTCTATTTCTCCATATGGCCGATAAGAAATGACCTGGAGCCCAGTACCGCAGACGAAGGCCAAGATCGAATGAGAAAACAAAACTATTGATATCGTAAATAACAACGGCGAATCTTTATATATCAATAATCAAACAAAAAGCCGTGCACAAATGGATATTTACACAAATAATATGAAAAGTTTCTGGAGAAATGTTATTCAGAAGTTTTAAGTTTGGTTTTTAAATTTTACTACAAGACAGAATGCATTGTTATTAGCAAAAGGATGAGCCCAAAATGCAAATGGCGAATCGTAGATACCAACGACAACCAAGGTATTTAAATATTTGGGAAGTGTTAGGACGGAAAATGCGACACTGAAAGCCGAAAACACATTGGGATAGCCAATGATGCATTCCAATTGCTAAACATTGTATTAAGAGATAGAAAACCTTCGTTAGAGACAAAGAAAAGAGCACTTTTTCCTTGATATCTGTCCTACTGTATGGCAGTGAATGATGGACAATTTCCTCAAAGATGTAGAAGAAACTTGAAACAACAGAACCGTGGTTCTACAGAAAGTTGCCGAGGATACCATGGACCAAATATGTGAGCAACGACGAGATTTTAGAGAAAATGGAAACAAAAAAAAGAAACTTATACTTAATACCAGGAAGAGACAGTTGAAATATTTCTGGGGTAAATAATGAGGAAGAAGAGCTTGGAAAATCTGATACTCACAGGGCAGATTGGGGAAAAGAGGGATAGAAGAAAACAACGCATAACATACTTGACGAGCTTAAGATAATTGATGGCGGAACTGGATTTAGAAATTAAAAAAAAAAAACAGAATTTGTTTAGAGCTGCAAGGGACAGGAAATTGTGGAGATCCATGATCGCCCACATCCTGAGTGGACATGGCACATGAAGAAGAAGAATTCTCAAATTTTTATTTTTTTATTAGTAAATGACTACAAAATGTCAGATATAGTAACTGATAAATTCATGCTGATTAATAAGAAATTCTGTCCACGTACATAATTAGCACGTCGCTATCATTTATCCCAGAGCTGTCAGAGATGTCCGATTCTGGACAATGTGTTCGTTTGTAAGGAGATCATAGAAAAAGTGATAATGTCCAGTAGAAAAAATGCTGGGAAAAAGTCTTATCTTTGATTTCTACGTAAGAAGAAAAGTTATATCTTTGATTTCTACGTAAGAAGAAAAGTCATATCTTTGATTTCTAAGTAAGAAAAAGTTGTAATATTTATTTATTTTAGATTTCCTTTTTCGGAGAGGATATGCTGGATGAGGATAATACATTGATGGGACTCTTATGAGGTGGTTCGTGTAAAAATTCTGTGAAACAACTTTTTTATTTATTTCTTCCAATAATCTATGGCTGATGAAAACTACTTTCTGTGGCCCAGTATTTCAAACAACGGCAGGAACTTGTAAGCAGTTAGTCTTATTTAAAGCCAGAAAATATTTTTGAGAGACAAATTGGTTTGGCAACTATATCAACTGAGCATACCCTGGCAGCTTGAATAAGAGACAATGGAAACGAAACGTGCGATTATGATGCGCCTAAATTTGATCGAGTGGTTGTTTTTACGGATTGTCAACTTTTCGCGTGTTATTTAAAGCCAGAAAATATTTTTAGATTGTAAACATTTTTTTGGGATATAATAATGGTTTACTGATACAAGTCTTACTAATTAACCCATAGCTTGGGGAGAAGAGTTGGATTCATACCTTTCCCGAGAGTATTTACACGTAAGTGCAAAGACGTCTGTATCACGAAGGTGACACAAATGAACGACTGGAACAGGAAGTCGGCTATCCAATTTCTAATTGCCAACCGTTAATCATTACACCACCCGCACATCCAAGCTTACAGCACCTGGTATTCCCAAGCGGTCACCCATTTAGGTACTGATCAGGCTCGACGTTTGCTTAACTTTAGTTATCGGACAAGAACTAGTGCTCCAAGGTGATATAGCCGTAAGCCTGAGAGGGAAGCGTAAAGAGAATACTGAACGAAATACAAATGATGATATCGTGCCTGAACTGAATTCCAGTGACCCTGCCAAATAGCATCATTTTTTCACTGATTATTTGCGTCTCCTTCCAGCACAATATAAGCTACAACAGATTGTATCACATGATTTTCCCCAAAGACTAGAAAACTTTGTTTTAGGGCGTGGGGGGTCGTTTATCTTCTTTTTTATTTTTGCTGTAAGTTGTGCAGCAAGAAAAATGTGTATCATCCGGACAGAAAACAAGTTCCAAAAATTGAAAAACTCTTGCAGCAATTATTTCTTGATATGAAAGAATACTGAGCGTTTACAAAACTTTTAAGGCGTAAACTTGTGGCGTATTCGGGTTTATCTTGTCGAATAGACCTTCACCCCGGTTTATGAAAGACGAAACAACTCCTTTGCTGATTTTCTTTTTCGGTCCAACTTGTGGACAGAAGCTATTTCACTATCGCTAGCTTTGTTCTTTTTATTTACCTCGTCTTCTGACCGTGCTTGGTTGCAAGTAGGCGTGTGTTTGTTGTCCAGATTTTCCGGAAGGATCGAATGCCCTTTAAGGAAGGCTGATGGCAAAAAATAGATCGATAGAACTCTTGACTAGGAAAGCCAAACTGCCACGTGATACTCTAGAAGTGCATTGATTGGTCTATGGTAGCCAATCAACGTCTGTCTCCATGTTAGTCTTGGCTGACTTTGAAGGCATTCACGTAACACTTGCCAGTTTGTTTGTTTTTTGTTGTTTTTTGTTAAATTTCGTTATTTCTCTTCGTTTTTGTATTTTTCAGTTACTTGATTTTATTTTGCTTATATCATAAACTTTAATTGCACGTATCCAGTGGTTAAAAATATTGATATTATAAACAAGCTGAAAATTAAGCCGAACGATACTGGTAGTTTGCAATGTTTGTTTTGGTAAAAGTGATTGGCATGCAAAATTTGCTATTACTTGGTATAAATGAATAATTTTACAGACAATGGAAATTTTTTAAAGTTTATAAAATGCCTAAAGTTTATTGATTCTATTATGAATGGACATTTGCATAAAGGCACAATATTTCAGTACCGAGAAAATATATTCAAAGTGGGCTTCTGCAGCTTCTAGTCGATACTATAAAGCAGTCAATTTTAACATTTACAAACTTAGCCAAATAGTATTCAATTATTGTGGACTAACAATGATTTTACGTTTTATTGGTGCAATCAAATTATTAGATAATGAGTTTTATCATAAGAGAACAATTCTTCAGATTCGCTCCACTAAAAGAGATTACAGATACCTTTATTGCAGAAATTCCTTTCGAACAGCTTCGGAAAATAGGATTACTGATTGAATATCTGTCTGATATTATGATAATGAGAGTAATATAAATATCAAAGAAAATGGCGAAAAAAGGAGAACCTTGGATATAAATCCACGTCTCTTTCTCTTGCCGTGCAATGTATACCGTTTAAAATTATTAATCAATAATTCTAATAGGGGTTGTGTGGAAGCAACTAATTTCTTCAGGTTGGTACAACAAATCTACATTTGTCTACATAACTATGCGTTGACAAATTCTAGCAAGCCTTAATTCAGATTTAACTGTTAAATTATGTTGTTAGAGAAATAACTAAATACAAATACGTAATGACTAGAATGCCATCATTTCACTATCTTTACATATAGACGGATAATAAAAATCGCCAGGCAAACAAAGCCATAGTTAAACCAGGAACCAGATAGCTTTCACAATCACGATGTAAGAAAAGAAATAATGAAATAGTAACAAGGAGACCATATTTTTACCATATCTAAAAATAGATAGTTTGACCAACCAATCAGAAAGCTTTCCCAATCAGGATATAAGGCCGCGAATGAGAAACGAGCGGATTTTTCAAAGCGGATGGATTTATAGATGTGTATGTAAACAGATGGAAAATCAACTAAGACCAAAGTCGATAAATTATTTTTCCTTTCTCCGATTCTGGGATCATCATAACATACCCAGAGATTAAATACGACATTTACACGATTAGCTGGCGTTCTTACACAGCTAAAACATCATTGCTACATTGAAAACAAACATACCTTCCTTCACCACATTCTCAGGCGGTGTCTACTATATTTGACCACATACACACATACATATATATTACTCCTTTCCGGACTCTTTCTCTGTCTTTCTATCTCTCTCGTGTACTAGGACTTTTAAATTTGAACTCTTGTCACTTCAACTTTCATCTTATCCTTCTGTATTATTATATTCTGTATAAAATAATTATTTTGTATTTATCAACATTTTGTGCATTTTCTTTTAATCATTATACAAGACAATATACACCCAAGCCAACTATTCCGATATATGGTGGAAACGGATATTGTTGTAAGAGAAACAACTCATCCATATCTGTCTATATTTCTGAGATGAGGTATTGTAACTATTTACATTGTTCTGACTATTGTCCTTATCTTTGTTGTCATATTCACGACGTTTCGGCCGTTATACGCTCCAGCCTTCTTCAGGTGATATACGTTGGAATTTCGAACCCTAACCCTTTATTTCGTCCACGGGAGTAGATTGTTCTAGTTCCACGCACCATGCCTTTTCTGGATATCTCAATTTCAGTTATTTCCCTTTAGTAACTCAACTTTTTGTTCACCTCTACTATAGCCAGATGTTGAACTCGCAACACTTTGGTTCAAGTCTCTGGATTACTTCAACCAACTCTTTTATCTACTGGGCCATAACTGAAAAACGTCCTAACCACCATAAAATAACAAGATATTAGATTCAGGTTGATGCCTTCAAATCACTGAAATATCATCTTGGTGATATGTATGATGTTTTAATAGAGATATGTGATGACACATGATTAGTTTTCACCTGGAAATACTTGAAAAATCGATGCTAAGTTTGCGGTATTTCTTATTACAGTTATGACATGGGACAAGTAAATACTACAACAAGTAAGCAGCTAGAAATAAAGGAAGCTTATTTATATTCGGCGACAACTGCAGATGACAACGAATTATCTTGTGAACTGCGGGCATAATGAAAGATTTCAACGTTTTGACAGATGTTACTGAGATTGCAAAGGAATTGAAGATATTACCAAACTCTGAGAAAAAAGAACAAGTTACAAACATGAAACAGCTTTTCTCTGGGGCCAAAGAAGCAGCACAAAATCAAAATATCAAAAGCAGAAATTCAAAGTTGGTTTCTGTTATCCAGACCATACAATCTATTGAAAAGATATTCTGGTGCAACAATATAATACAGTATTTCACTTCCTATATATATATATATACATATATATATATATAAATAAAAAGGAAGAACAGTAAGATATATAATCCAGTGTTCCTATAGATATTTTTATTTATATATATATATATTAGGAATATTATATATATATATATATATATATATATATATATATATATATATATATATATATATATATATATATATATATATATATATATCAGGAATAGAGCGTATGCAAATATAAAAGTGGACACTGTGGTCAACACCGAGCTTAAACGCAATTCTCAGGCCATCTGAAGATTGCGCTCGTATTGACCACGGTGTCCACTTTTATATTTGCATACGCTCTATTCCTGATATATATATATATATATATATATATATATATATATATATATATATATATATATATATATATATATATATTCCTGATATATATATATATATATAAATAAAAATATCTATAGGAACACTGGATTATATATCTTACTGTTCTTCCTTTATATATATATATATATATATATATAAACCAAATAATTAAAAAAATAGACAACCTTAAGCTTCCAGGACTATAATTTATTTCCCCAGAAAATGTATTTTTCCTGGTCCATCAGGTCACATCTCTAGTTACTCTAGATATTAGATTCAGGTCGATACCTTCAAATCAATGGAATATCATCCCCTAGATACCTGGGTAAATAAATTATAGTCATGGAAACTTAAGGTTGTCTATCTTTTAATTATTTAATTAATACTTTCTCTGGTTTTACCATTGATCTCTCTGGATCACATCCTCTTTGGAATTATCCACACGGATTAACAAATCCTTCATTACCTTAATAACTATATATATATATATATATATATATATATATATATATATATATATATATTGGAAAATGTATGAATCCTCTTCTCCCTCCAGCTATGGACAAATACCAGGACAGACTGGGTTCTATAGCCTTGGATGGCAACTGGTCTAGGAGAAGGACAACTCTGAATTCAAAACCTGCGGAGGGTCGTTTGGGTGCCCTGTGGCATGCAGTGCACCAGGTCTCTGTATTCGGCCCTTCAAAAAATGTGGTTGGTTCTGCACAAAGCCTTCACCACTATAATCAAATCATATGTGCTGGTGTCTGGCTGTCGGTTCCTAGGAGCTATGTTGCTGACCCTCATACGTCGTATACGACGGGAGAGTTCACTATATATATATATATAGAGAGAGAGAGAGAGAGAGAGATAGAGAGAGAGTGTGTGTGTGTGTGAGAGAGAGACAGAGACAGAGACAGAGAGAGAGGAAATATTCAATTTTGGAGATGACTACACAGCTGAATTTTTTTAAATCATTCTACCCCAAGCAATGCAATTGAGTGTGAGAGAATGAGAAAAACACTTTTAAGAAGAGAGAGAACATTAAAACAAGAATTAAGACTACAGAAGATAATGACTGACATTGCATTTAAAGTTATGAAGATCAAAGTTGATTGGAAGTCAAGTATCGCAAAGAGATGTCCATAAGCGAGAATGGCAATAGAAGAAACCATTGCTGACATGGGAACCATTTACCTTCGTCAGCCGCCACCCGCCATTGAAGGAAGGCTAGAACCTGAACCAAATTTTAATCCTCCCACACGTCGCTGAGGTAGAAGACCTCTGCCATCATAACTGTACTTGCCTCCATATTTTGTCATGTTGGGATATATTAATGTCCGGAAAAATAAAACCCCCAAAATTCCTGGAATGATGGACAGTCGCTACGGCCATCATGTTGCCCTGTGATACATACACCATAAGTAAGTAAATAAATTTTAATCATCTGAGGGACCCCTTTCTGCCTTCCATCATGGCTGATATTAATCTCCGGGAGAGTGATTCGTTGCATCTTCTCGTTGACATGAAGTGAAAAGATTATACTGATTGAATTTCTTGGTCTGTTGCTAGGAAAGTTGGTTCAGTGTGTCATGCTAGAAATATTTTCACGTTAGGATCTATCTTACATATCTATGAGTCTAACATTCGTCCAGGCTTCGAATATTGTGCCACATATGGTCTGGTGTTCCTGCTACATACTTAGAGATTCTTGATAACATCCAAAGAAGAGTCAGCAATATTATTGGTCGTGACCTGGCATCTTGGATTCAATCACTTTCCCAACTCTGCAATGCAGCTTCCTTATGCCTTTTCTATAAATACTTTCATAGGAATTATTGTTTTGAACTTTCCTCTTTGGTGCCTAGGCTTCGTGAATTTAAGAGGAGTACAAGATTGGCAACAGGGTCTTGTCAATTTACAGTTGAATTGGTTAGATTCAACCGTAAGTTCTATGCTAACAGTTTCTTCTCTCGCACTTCTCGCTTATGGAACTCTCTTCCGGCTTCTTGCTTTCCAGTCAGCTTTCATCTTTAAAAACTTTGCAATATCTCTCATTATCTACTGTCTTCTTGATTCCTCTTCCTTCTAGCGTTCTCGCCCATTAATGGTGTTTTCTTTTTCTTATTGTTATATAGGAATAAAGTGTCGCTGCCGACCCTTGAGTTTGAGCATAAATCGCCAGGGGGAAAACACAGGCGATCTACTCTATTCACTATACTATTCCTCTATTCGAATCACTATACAGATTACTGTTCGAGCGAGTATTATCGAGCAAGTACTATTAGTGCGAGTGTTATTCGAAGGCGTCTGACACCAGTATTGTTCAACGGCGTTACTATAGTTGTATCTGCGATTACAAAGTTTCTACTACAACGAGCATTACGAAAATGACAACGAGTGTTCGTCGACATTACAAAACTTATTCTTTCACCCTCAGTAACCTCTTGCGTCTTAGTGGCTTTATTGTCTTGCTTAGGGTGAAATGGTTAATATATATATATATATATATATATATATATATATATATATATATATATATATATATATATATATAAGAAGAAAGAACAGTAAGATATATAATCCGGTGTTTTTATTTTTAATATTTTTTATTTTTACAAAAGAGTGCTCAATTTAAATTTACAGAGCATAAATATTATAAATTAACTGACTTAAAATATGGTTTCTTCGCTACACAATAATAACCAAGTTTCAAAACCGGAAGCTAAAAACTTCAAATTTAATTATATAATTAAATTAAAAGCATTAGTTCTGTTTCATCTTCAAGAGAATTTTGGAATAACTTATTTTTAAATTTACTGAGTTTTAAACGCACATATAAATTCATAATTTCCTGTTTCCAAGGATACAGAGAAATCCAATCATTCAAACAGATGCGGTAGCGTGTTCATTTTTATTAACTATTGTTGTATCAATTATGAGTTACGTTTGAAAAAAGAGGTTAAGTTTAGGGAGGGTAGGAGTATATTTTTCAACGAATTCTGACATCCGTAAAATGCATGTCGTCTGGGGTTTCTTTTACTATTAACGACAAAAAGGTTTTCGCCATTTTTTCGTACTTGTATACTTAAAGATTCTCCTCGTTCTTACTTTTGTACTAGGATTGTTCATTGTCACAGACCAGCTCAAGTCTCGCGAAGTGCCGGACGTGATTTTGTCGCTTACCGAGTGGAATATACATTTGTCATTTTTGTGTTTGAAGAAATGTCAATTTTACGTTAAGTTTATCTTTAATCTTCCTTACGTTTTTCTTACTGTTTTTTGTGAAAGTTTTCCGAATTTCCTTTTTTTCTGAGTCGTTGTATTATTATTATTATTATTATTATTATTATTATTATTATTATTATTTTGTGGCCTATTGATTTAATTTTATTTTTTGTGTAAATTTTATTTAATTTTCATTTTATTTTATTTTTCAACCCCCGCCCCTAAACTAAATTTTTTATCGTATAACTTTTCTTTCTGCTTAATCTTTTCGTTTTAATTTTCTACGTGTTACTTCGTTCGTTGATTTTTGTGTTCAGATTTTGATTTTTACTCACAAGCCAAGTTTAATTGTTTTTTTCTAGTGTACTTCTCCTTTTTCATTTCTTTATTGCTTAATCTGTTTGTTTGTTTTATTTTCATGTTATTTTATTAACCTACACGTGTCTCTTACTTTTTTTTTAATTTTCCATTTGTAGAATTTTTTCATTGTTTTATCTTGCTGTTTTCAATTTTACAAAATGGGAAACTTTTTACGTCTTAGTAAATTTATTCTTTTAGTTTACACGTCAAACCTTTTCTCGTCTGTCCTTTTTGTTCTCGTTTTTACATTGTTAAATTTGTTTTCCTTCTCTTTGTAGAAAGACTTTGTATTCATTTTTTTTAAGTAATCTTTTATTTTTCACGTCAAACCGTTTGAGTTAAACCGGCTTTTGTCTGTCATTTTGTATTTTTCGTTTATCTTTTTAAATTTGTTTTGTGAATTTGTTTAAGATTATTTTGTTTTGGTATTTCCTTATTTTGTTGTTTATTTTTTTTTCTTTTAAAGAAAATTCTCTGTTTGTGGGGGGGAAAAGTTATTTTTAAAAAGTAATTAAAAATGGCCGACAAACGTTGGTCGATTAAAAATCCTGTTCGCGTCAAAGGATAAAGACCTCCACCCCGATAAAAAAGACTAAAACTCAATCAACAGTAGCTGCTAAGAGTGTAGCCATTACCAAAAATAATGAAGACAAAATTGAAAGGAAAAAAGTATGGAGGTGATGAATGGTCGAAATCAAGTAAACGAAAATGGGTTGCCAACTGAGACCAACAACAAAAACGACCATATAGCGTCCGGGGATTCGCCCTCTCAAGTCTCCACCGAAGTGTATCATCAACATGACGGAGTTCCTCGAGAAAGCCAATAGATTTCGCGCATCTTATCAAAGAAGATGAGCTCTTTGTTGATCCCAAGGAGTTACAAAAGGTTGAAAAAAGAATTGTGTTAGTTTTTATGGTCGAAAAGCGTTCACACAAAATTTGTCGCTCCAAAAAAGATACCGTTATTAAATCTTGGACGTCACTGGGGGTCAAACCTCAAAGAATTATCAAAGGAAATGGGTAATTTATGTAAAACGTACTATTGCCCACGCCTGCTGACTTTGAAGACGCCTCCAGTCGAGATCTAATCACAAAAACCCTTATACTAAGAACTGAATATCAGGGCAGACGAAGAACCAACGTCTAGGAATTTGAGGTCTCTCCTCAATTCTTTGGTGAGCACTTGGCCGCCTAACTAGGCCAATTTAGTCAGATACTCAGAGCTACCTCCAATGATTATATTAGATCGCAAAACCTTCAGCGCCATCTCCAACTGTTTGAATGTAGAGGGCCAGAAAATGCCAGTTATTGTGACCGGCCGTAAACCAACATGCTGGAAGTGTGGATAGACAGATGACCTCTCTTCTTCCTGCTCAGAGAAGACCTCCAGAGTTCTGGCCCCAGCCGGTTGCGTCCATTTTGCGGCCTCCATTCACCGAAAAGCCTTTGCCTGCCGGTTATGCAGTTGTGGAGAAAGATAAAGGGAAATTGCAGGTCGTTGATAAGACGAAAGGGAAGCTCCAAACAGAGAGATATCTGTCCCCGAAAGCTTCAACGGGTGAATGCAGAAACAGCCCCACTCCCTCTACCAGTTTCAAGGGCAATGTCCCGGTCAGCTACGCCGAAAAGATTTGACAACAACGACTCAAATACGAGCCTAGTTTTGAGAAATTTGAAAAACTCGAGCAATTGATGGAATCCATCAAAGCAAAGAGATCAAAGAAACGTCAGTGAAATCTCCTCATATACACCCAAGAGCTCACCCAAGAAAAATGGAAAACGACAACGAAGCCCATCAGCCGAGTCAAAATAGTGTGAAAACAAAGATAAAATCTAAACGAATTCACAACACCGAGGAAGATGTGTGTCGAGTGACACCAGAGCAAGCCGAAAAAACAATAATAACATCTAGGAAGATTAAGGGTTTAAAAATCTTGTTAAATATAAAAGAAAGAATATCAGAAAAGATGTGGAAGACCCCAGGAGATTTCCCAGTTGGAAAAGGATAGTAACAGTAGTAAGATCGTGACAAGGATCACGAAAAGTGAGGGCAATGCGGTGAGAAGCAAATGACACCTTTGCAACTTTCCTACCTTTGACTTTCTTTGACGAAGATAATGACAAAAAAATAATCAATTTTGTTCAGGGTAGCTCACGCTGTTTGTACCCTCCTCCCTGTATAGAGATTTAAAATTAACGTTCCCCCGGAACATTGGTTGTCTGTCTCTTAATGGCACCATCAAGATGGAGATGGGCCAAGGCTCAGTTAGAGAGTCCGTCGGTATCCTCACGCCGGCTATGTTCAATGCAGATTACCAAACTTAATAGGAGGATCGCGTCGCTCTAGCTGACTAGTGTGAATGTCCGAGGCCTGAAAATGGAGTCTCGAAAGACGAGGCTCGCTCGCGATTGGCAGTGTATGTTGTGCAGAAAGACACGAACTCAACTCGCGATCATCAATACGTACTATCTAAGAGTTAAGTCATCGAAACAGATACGATATTGATTCTGATTTCCCGCTGTGTATATAATACACTGTAACGGATGCCTTTCAGAAGGTTAGCACAAGAAATAAAATAAATATTTCTTAGACTTATATTCGTTCAGTAAACATGGCTTTTACAATAATCAGTAAGATTTCAATTTCACTAAGAAACTTTCTTTGTAAACAGAACGCTTATACATGATGCTATTTTCAAACGCAAGATTTTCGTACAAATTTTCTTTTTAGCAGAATTACAAATAAATAAGCGAGAATCCTTTGAGTATTGCACAAAAACGTGTACATTTAATGCATAAATTTGATAGATATAATTAACTAGAAGAATATAATTCCAGAATGTCCCGAATTACGATCTCGTATAGTGTGAGTCTCCACTCTCTATTTTGAAGGATGCAAGACAGGAGATTCATGGCTAGTGAGCAAGTCTTTCAATGCAGATTTCGGCTTCGTTTCACAATTCGGGCGGTCATGATTTGCGTGCTGGATGTTGCCATGAGCGATAGGACGCATCGGCTCATTTGCGCTTGCGCATCAAATGAAGATAGAGAGAAGACTTCTATTTTACAGCGGAACAAGACGTTCCTGACGATATATCGTCAGAGAAATTTAGAGGAGGAGTGGATTGCCGTAACTGAAATCGACATCGAGAGCATCAGGGAAATATCTGGTATGACAGCACAAATGTGAAGCTGTTTCGGGAGTTTGCAGACTACTGAGATCGTCTCGATAGAAGATTAGACAACGAGAAATTGGGTATTACAAAAACAAAACACATACCTAAGTCTGATTCTTTTAAAAGACATATCTTTATATATATATGGGGTTCGGGTTTACGTTGGATTATGTCGATCAGGCGTCCGCACTAAGCCTGGCATCAATATGGTTAGCAGGAGAGCGCTTCAGCTGATCAGGTTGATTAACGAGGGCCGGTCCGGTCGAGGGCGGAAACGCAGCAGACAAAAGTCCCCGTGTCAAGCAGTAGTGGGATCGCGCCCGTGAATAGTGCACGTGCAGCACTCCGTTCAATATAATCGAACCCCGACCTCTATTTTTACTTTTTTTGTTTTGCCTTCCTTCGAAGTATTCATATCAGAAAATCAGACGTTTTCACATTTACCTATCAAAAAAGACAGCACAAGTAACAGTGTCTAGATCATACACAAACGCGTGTGGATTTGAATTTTCCTACCAGTAATTCGCCTAATCTTATCAGTGTATTTTCCATCGCAACTTTATACATCTTGCAATTTCAAGCAGATTCATTGCCACAGAAAAACAAATAAATCCCTACTATATTTCATTCTCTTAACAAACCCATCTCTACACAATATAAAATAGTATACTGAACAACACATTCATATTGGTTAATATTATGTAGACTATTCCATTCCTACCCATGTCTCTCTCCTCTTCTTCCTGTTCATCCTTATTATCATAACTCTTCAAATATAACGTCTCATTTATCTTTCTAATGACCAAACATAAAATATGACACAAATTTTGACTTCTGCTAACAGTAGTAATACAAACAATAACAATAATAATAATAATAATTAATATCATTTGTATTGTTATTAATAATAAGAATTATAATAATATTATTACTATATTTACATTATTAAAAATAATGAGCGCCATCATCTTAAAGTGGATTGTTATCTGAATTGGTGAGATTTATACAATTGAAGTCAACGAGAAATTACTGATTCCGAAAGCAGAAAAGGCACAATAATAAAGTAAACAATGACTGTCTCTTTTCGTTCAACATCAGGTTGCTCTACCGAAACCTCACAAAATTTTCCACAGCATGAAGCTTTTTCTATTACTATTTGTAGCAAACGCACAATAGGATATCAATTATTACAAGCAAATACAGACAATACCAATGCGTGCGTGCTACTAATTTACACATCTCATTCCGTGGCTAATGAATGGTTTAGAAATATCGAGCTCCTGAGACGAGTTCAAATCACCACCGAAGTTATTTCATTATTGATTCTGATTTCCCACCTGTATATAATACACTGTAACGGATGCCTTTCAGAAGGTTAGCACAAGAAATAAAATAAATATTTCTTAGATTTATATTCGTTCAGTAAACATGGCTTTTACAATAATCAGTAAGATTTCAATTTCACTAAGAAACTTTCTTTGTAAACAGAACGCTTATACATGATGCTATTTTCAAACGCAAGATTTTCGTACAAATTTTATTTTTCGCAGAATTACAGATAAATAAGCGAGAATCCTTTGAGTATTGCACTTAAACGTGTACATTTAATGCATAAATTTGATAGATATATTAACTAGTAGAATATAATTCCAGAATGTCCCGAATTACGATCTCGTATAGTGTGACTCTCTACCAGTAATCAATCGACTACCGAAGGCGCTCTCCATTACACTCAACCGAATTAGGTCGATGACCAGGTGATTAAATGAAAAGATAATTTTCATGCATTTACATTTTTTTTTCTTCTATCGTTTTCTATTTTGTTTCTTTTACTTTTAAATACATTCGAGCATTTTAAGTAAGTTTACTTACGATGTATTGGTTAGTAGAGAAATGAAATAATCATGTAGGGCTCAACACGTAAGTACGTTTATGATTACTTAAATGAGGTGATACACTCGCCGGGATAGGTAGCGTCATCCTGTAACCCAGCTACTTTGGGGGCATGGTCGGGTGGCCGGTTTGAGATTGGGGGTTCTGTTGTACGTTGCGTTATGTCGATCAGGCGTCCGCACTAAGCCTGGCATCAATATGGTTAGCAGGAGAGAGCTTCAGCTGATCAGGTTGTTTAACGAGGCCCGGTCCGGTCGAGGGCGGAAACGCAGCAGACAAAAGTCCCCGTGTCAAGCAGTAGTGGTATCGCGCCCGTGAATAGTGCACGTGCGGCACTCCGTTCAATATAATCGAACCCCGACCTCTATTTTTACTTTTTTTTTTTTTGTTTTGACTTCTTTCCAAGTATTCATATCAGAAAATCAGACGTTTTCACCTTTACCTATCAAAAAAGACAGCACAAGTAACAGTGTCTAGTTCATACAAAAACGCGTGTTGATTTGAATTTTCATACCAATAATTCGCCTAATCTTATCGGTATATTTTCCATCGCAACTTTATACATCTTGCAATTTCAAGCAGATTCATTGCCACAGTAAAACAAATAAATCCCTACTGTATTTGATTCTCTTAACAAACCCATCTCTACACAATATAAAATAGTATACTGAACAACACATTCATATTGGTTAATATTATGTAGACTATTCCATTCCTACCCATGTCTCTCTCCTCTTCTTCCTATTCATCCTTATTATCATAACTCTTCAAATATAACGTCTCATTTATCTTTCTAATGACCAAACATAAAATATGACACAAATTTTGACTTCTGCTAACAGTAGTAATACAAACAATAACAATAATAATAATTAATATCATTTATATTGTTATTAATAATAAGAATTATAATAATATTATTACTATATTTACATTATTAAAAATAATGAGCGCCATCATCTTAAAGTGGATTGTTATCTGAATTGGTGAGATTTATACAATTGAAGTCAACGAGAAATTACTGATTCCGAAAGCAGAAAAGGCACAATAATAAAGTAAACAATGACTGTCTCTTTACGTTCAACATCAGCTTGCTCTACCGAAACCTCACAAAACTTTCCACAACATGAAGCTTTTTCTATTACTATTTGTAGCAAACGCACAATAGGATATCAATTATTACAAGCAAATATAGACTATACCAATACGTGCGTGCTACTACTTTACACATCTCATTCCGTGGCTAATGAATGGTTTAGAAATATCGAGCTCCTGAGACGAGTTCAAATCACCACCGAAGTTATTTCATTATTGATTCTGATTTCCCACCTGTATATAATACACTGTAACGGATGCCTTTCAGAAGGTTAGCACAAGAAATGAAATAAATATTTCTTAGAATTATATTCGTTCAGTAAACATGGCTTTTACAATAATCAGTAAGATTTCAATTTCACTAAGAAACATTCTTTGTAAACAGAACGCTTATACATGATGCTATTTTCAAACGCAAGATTTTCGTACAAATTTTATTTTTAGCAGAATTACAAATAAATAAGCGAGAATCCTTTGAGTATTGCACTTAAACGTGTACATTTAATGCATAAATTTGATAGATATATTAACTAGAAGAATATAATTCCAGAATGTCCCGAATTACGATCTCGTATAGTGTGACTCTCTACCAGTAATCAATCGACGACTGAAGGCGCTCTCCATTACACTCAACCGAATTAGGTCGATGACCACGTGACTAAATGAAAAGATAATTTTCATGCATTTACATTTTTTTTTCTTCTATCGTTTTCTATTTTGTTTCTTTTACTTTTAAATACATTCGAGCATTTTAAGTAAGTTTACTTACGATGTATTGGTTAGTAGAGAAATGAAATAATCATGTAGGGCTCAACACGTAAGTACGTTTATGATTACTTAAATGAGATGATACACTCGCCGGGATAGGTGGCGTTATCCTGTAACCCAGCTACTTTGGGGGCATGGTCGGGTGGCCGGTTTGAGATTGGGGGTTCTGTTGTACGTTGCGTTATGTCGATCAGGCGTCCGCACTAAGCCTGGCATCAATATGGTTAGCAGGAGAGAGCTTCAGCTGATCAGGTTGATTAACGAGGGCCGGTCCGGTCGAGGGCGGAAACGCAGCAGACAAAAGTCCCCGTGTCAAGCAGTAGTGGGATCGCGCCCGTGAATAGTGCACGTGCGGCACTCCGTTCAATATAATCGAACCCCGACCTCAATTTTTACTTTTTTTTTTTTTGTTTTGACTTCCAAGTATTCATATCAGAAAATCAGACGTTTTCACCTTTACCTATCAAAAAAGACAGCACAAGTAACAGTGTCTAGTTCATACAAAAACGCGTGGGGATTTGAATTTTCATACCAATAATTCGCCTAATCTTATCAGTGTATTTTCCATCGCAACTTT
This sequence comes from Acanthosepion esculentum, assembly GCA_964036315.1. Lineage (NCBI taxonomy): Eukaryota > Metazoa > Mollusca > Cephalopoda > Sepiida > Sepiidae > Acanthosepion > Acanthosepion esculentum. The sequence continues at coordinate 36,772,509 of OZ038501.1, forward strand.
ATACATCTTGCAATTTCAAGCAGATTCATTGCCACAGTAAAACAAATAAATCCCTACTATATTTGATTCTCTTAACAAACCCATCTCTACACAATATAAAATAGTATACTGAACAACACATTCATATTGGTTAATATTATGTAGACTATTCCATTCCTACCCATGTCTCTCTCCTCTTCTTCCTATTCATCCTTATTATCATAACTCTTCAAATATAACGTCTCATTTATCTTTCTAATGACCAAACATAAAATGTGACACAAATTTTGACTTCTGCTAACAGTAGTAATACAAACAATAACAATAATAATAATTAATATCATTTGTATTGTTATTAATAATAAGAATTATAATAATATTATTACTATATTTACATTATTAAAAATAATAAGCGCCATCATCTTAAAGTGGATTGTTATCTGAATTGGTGAGATTTATACAATTGAAGTCAACGAGAAATTACTGATTCCGAAAGCAGAAAAGGCACAATAATAAAGTAAACAATGACTGCCTCTTTACGTTCAACATCAGCTTGCTCTACCGAAACCTCAAAAAACTTTCCACAACATGAAGCTTTTTCTATTACTATTTGTAGCAAACGCACAATAGGATTATGGTGATGGGGGGTAGAGTTCTCGTTGTTAATTGTTGCTTGTATCAGAAGGTAGATAAATAGTATCAGTCCTTCGGGACAGCCGCTAGTTTGGCCTAAAGGTTCAACAAGCGATCAAATTGAGGTCACCATAACATAAACAAAATAACATACGAAAGAGAAGGGTATATCAAAAACACTTTGTATTTAAATGCAACATCAATGAATAGTACAATGTTTCTTGATTTACACGCACAAAGACCATTACAAAATGTTCATTCATAGAAGAGAAATCCGATTATTAAAAGAATATAAGTGTCTTTTGTTAATACTTAAGTTCATGACGTGCTGGTCACAGGAGATGAAAGGTGAGGTCAATGGGTTGGTAGGAGTCCTTTGATATCTCCGTTGGTGAAGGAAGGCTGAAGGCATCGGGTTTGACGGGTGAGAAAAGCGTAGCGACATTCACTGACGGTACTTCAAAGCTTTCTGTCTTAGAAGTGAATTTATCGCTCTATTTATGTGTGCCCTTCGGATCAGAGTCAGTCTGCTGAAACAAACTGTTGGGTATGGCGCGGAGCTGTTTAATTGGTGGAAAATTGCTTATCATTCTTTTTATTTCTTTTTAGTTTTCCACCGGAAATTCTGCGTGGAGCCGGGTGCGCAGAGACCAGTATTGGTCATTTGCTGTCTAAACCTCTGAGGGTTAATATCCGGTCCTTCGCTTGCTCCGTGCCACCACATAACTTTCGCCCCAGTAAACGGAGTTGTTGTTGTTGTTTTTTTTTTTGTTTTTTTTTTGTTTTTTTTAGTAATAAAAATATGTGTTTTCTTTCTTCCATTTAACCGTTCTACCGGACTTCGTTCTAGTTTCTGGTTTGTTATCATTAGTTTCTTCGGAACAAGATAGGGAGTTATCCAAATCCGGTCTTGATCCAATGGAATCTTTTGATTTTATATTTTCAGAAATATATGCAGGTTTTAGTCTATCTATTGAAACATTACTATGTACGTCATCCGATCTTTTAATAGTAAAATATTTTTCATGACGACTTAATACTTGGAATGGACCTGTGTATGGAGCTTCCAATGGCTTTCTTACTCTGTCTGTTCTTAGCCAGATACTTTTACATGTTTGTAAATCTTTTGGAATGTATGAATTAGGTATTGTATGCAGGTGTCCCCTGGATAATTTGTCCATGTCAAATTTTTGCATCTCGTCGGCTAGAATTTTAACGTGCGAGTTTGTCATTTCACTATTCTCGTTCTTGATAGGGTCAATTAACAATCGGGGGACTTGTGCATGACTCCCTGTTACTGCAGTAAATGAAGAATAGTTTGATTCGTTAGGTGTTATCCTCATTCCCAAAAGGACGATAGGAAGAGCTGACAACCACGATTCTTTCCTGGCTATAATAGCCGTTTTTAAAGTTCTGTGTGCTCGCTCAACTAATCCATTCGTTTGCGGATGGTACGCCGTTGTTCGTAATCTGTGGAAGCCTATTATTTTTGATAGTTCTGAGAATAATTCGGATTCAAATTGGCTTCCTCTGTCCGTAACGACATGAAGAGGAACCCCGAATCGGGAGATCCACAGATTGACAAAAGCCGTTGATATTGATTTTGCCGTAATTTCTGTTATTGGGCATGCTTCTATCCATCTCGTATTTCTATCAATGCATGTTAATAAATATCGATATGGTGAAAAATAAGGGTCAGTTTGGTTCTTTACTGGTAGTAAGGGACCGACAATATCCACATGCACCGTTTCAAAACGACTGGAAGGTAATTCAAATGGATTTACTTTGCTCTTTGTGTGTTTTATTATTTTTGCTTGTTGGCAGTGTTGGCATTCTGTGCACCAGGTTTTTATTGACTTGTCCATCTTCGGCCAATAGTATCTGGATTTTATTATTTTTCTTGAAGATGTTATTCCTGGATGTGATAGATTATGCAGACTGTCAAATACCGATTTTCTGAGCTTTTCAGTCACAAAAGGTCGTGGAAAAGGTAATGTCGTGTCACATAATATGGTTTCATTTTGATTTATTGTGTATGGTTTCAGTTGATCTTTGAATGCCTGAATTTCATTGTCAGTAGCTTGATGCTTCATTATTTCTTGTAAGTCACATATATCAATAGTGATCGCGTTGACAGGTCGTGATAAACAATCAGCTACTATATTTTGTGAACCTCTTATATGTGAAATGTCATTTACATATTCGCTGATAAAACAGAGGTGACGCTGTTGTCTATCTGATTTTAAGGAAGACTGGCTTTTAAAAGCACTGCAAAGTGGTTTGTGATCCGTCAGTAACATTACATTTCTGCCTTCTATTAAATGTTTAAAATGGAGCACTGCTAGATAGGCAGCTAGTAGTTCTCTGTCAAAAGTAGAATATTTTTGTTGGGTTTGGGATAATTTCTTTGAAAAGAAACCTATGGGGATGGGTTGATTATCAATCATTTGATGAAGTGCTGCACCCACCGCATAATTCGAACTGTCTGTTACAAGTTGATAGTTGTTAGCTTTCGAGCTGGGGAAAGCCAAAACAGTTACATTTGATAAAGACTTTTTCATATTTTCGAAAGATTCAATTTCTTCCTTTGTTAGGGTTAATGACTTGGAATTTTGGTTTAAACGTATTTTTTCCGTGAGAGGTAGTATGATATCGCTGAAATTTGGCACAAGTTTTCTGTAAAAATTTGCCATTCCGATGAATCGGCGTAGTGATTTGGAATCGTTTGGTTGAGGAAATTCACTTAATTCATTCAACTTTTTAGCACTGGGTTTGAGACCACTAGCAGAAATATGAAATCCTAAAAAGTCTAATTCATTAGCACTAAATATGCATTTGGAGAGACAAATTTTAAAATCGTACTCACTCAGTTTTTGTAGTACTAGGTCGATATGCTTGGAATGAGTTTCTTCATCTTCTGAGAATATAAGGATATCGTCGATATATACAAAGGTATAATCAGTATCACGAAAGATATTGTCCATCATTCTCTGAAAAGTACATGATGCGTTCCGTAGTCCGAAAGGCATATAGTTATATTCAAATAACCCAAAAGGGGTAGAGATGGCTGTCTTGCAAACATCCTCCGGATGTACAGGTATCTGATGATAAGCAGACGACAGGTCTATCTTTGAAAAGAACTTCTTATTATGAAGCTTCGAAGACAAGGAATTTATATTTGGGACTTGATATCGATCGGCTTTTGTTATGGTATTTAAATGTCTGTAATCGCCAACAGGTCTATATGTGCCGTCTGACTTCGGTACCATATGTAAGGCTGAACTCCATTCAGAGTTTGAAGGGGAAATTATTCCTGCCTTTAGGAGTTTCTTGAATTCCTCTTTTGCAATTTCACATCTCTGAGCTGATAATTGTCTGGCTCTGGAGAAAGTAGGAGGGTTGCTACCAGTTTCTATTCTATGGAATATCTTTGGTTTTGTTGCATTCGTGTCGCGATGAGGAGAAATTAAGTTTGGGTATTTCTCCAGAATTGCTCGTACCATTTTGTTAGCATCTTTATTCGGTACTAAATCTATATTCATGATAATAGACGATGGATGTGCATCGGATTGTCTATTAGTCATTTTATCAATCAGCTTATTGTTTGTGCAGTCCACCATTAGCCCGAAATGGTTTAGGAAATCGTATCCTAGGAGTGGCTGAGCAGTTTCGGCTATTATAAATGTCCAGGTAAATTCTCGTCTGAGGTTCCGTAGTGTTAGATTCAGTACTGCTTGTCCTGAGCATTCAATCTTTTGATCGTTGGCAGACACTAAAGAGATATTGGTTGGGTATGTTACAGCTCCGCTTAAATATCTCTTCGGAAGTATAGATACGGCAGCTCCTGTATCCACAATAAAATTTAAACTTTGAGCTCCTAACCGTGCGGCTACAATGAGAAGCGGCGAGGAAATGGAAGCTAACACCTCTCGCCTAGTTAGTTTTCCGAAATCTCACGAGGAACTGGTGAATTTGGGCGAGAGTTGGGTTGCATTTGAACATTCCGTTTATTTGGCCATCTGCACCACGGCTTACAAAATTTTGCACGTTCCGCAAAGTATAAATGCGCTCGGCAAATTAGAGGTTTTTGGTCCTTGTTAAAAGGGCGAACACTGGTAGGGAATTTATTTTCACTGTGGGAACAGCCATGTATCCTTTTAGTTTCATTTTTATTTTGCTGTTCATCCCTTTGCTTCCCCGAAATCTGTCGAATATGTGCGGTGTCTTGTTTGTTAAAATATAATAGTAAGTCATCCGCCATTCTTCCAAGGCGATCTGTGTCTAAATCGACTTGTGCCGCTACCACTGGTTTAATGGAGTGAGGTAGGGCTTGAATAAATTTGTGACGTACGATATCGTCCCCTACGCCAATTCGGCTTGCTAATGACATAAGTTCATTCAGGTATACTGAGGGACGACCTGTTACAGTCGATGACGACATTAATTTGTCCAGCATCTCTGGTTTTGTTTTCTCGTAAGCGCCCGTCACTGCTTCTCTTAGTGCGTCGTAATCTTTTGATTGCAGTATAGTTGGCTGTATATTTCCTACTACGTCCACAGGGAGAGCTGCCAAAGTGTTAAAAAATTTTTGACTGGTCTGTCTTATATTTGCAATATTAAATTGCGCCTCCATTATCGCAAACCAAGCTATTACGTTTGATTCAATGAAGTTTGGTGGTTTTATCGCAAGAGCTTGGATTGGTTGGTTTTGATTAATTGTAGTTTCTTCAGCGTCATCTGCCATGTTTTTGGTTTGTGTTGAATAAAAATTCTAATTTTGTGACAGTTCAATTTTTTTTTTTTTTTTTTTTGTGCGTGCGTGTATATATATGTGTTAAAATCACGTCTTGGTCACCACTTATGGTGATGGGGGGTAGAGTTCTCGTTGTTAATTGTTGCTTGTATCAGAAGGTAGATAAATAGTAGCAGTCCTTCGGGACAGCCGCTAGTTTGGCCTAAAGGTTCAACAAGCGATCAAATTGAGTTCACCATAACATAAACAAAATAACATACGAAAGAGAAGGGTATATCAAAAACACTTTGAATTTAAATGCAACATCAATGAATAGTACAATGTTTCTTGATTTACACGCACAAAGACCGTTACAAAATGTTCATTCATAGAAGAGAAATCCGATTATTAAAAGAATATAAGTGTCTTTTGTTAATACTTAAGTTCATGACGTGCTGGTCACAGGAGATGAAAGGTGAGGTCAATGGGTTGGTAGGAGTCCTTTGATATCTCCGTTGGTGAAGGAAGGCTGAAGGCATCGGGTTTGACGGGTGAGAAAAGCGTAGCAACATTCACTGACGGTACTTCAAAGCTTTCTGTCTTAGAAGTGAATTTATCGCTCTATTTATGTGTGCCCTTCGGATCAGAGTCAGTCTGCTGAAACAAACTGTTGGGTATGGCGCGGAGCTGTTTAATTGGTGGAAAATTGCTTATCATTCTTTTTATTTCTTTTTAGTTTTCCACCGGAAATTCTGCGTGGAGCCGGGTGCGCAGAGACCAGTATTGGTCATTTGCTGTCTAAACATCTGAGGGTTAATATCCGGTCCTTCGCTTGCTCCGTGCCACCACAGGATATCAATTATTACAAGCAAATATAGACTATACCAATACGTGCGTGCTACTACTTTACACATCTCATTCCGTGGCTAATGAATGGTTTAGAAATATCGAGCTCCTGAGACGAGTTCAAATCACCACCGAAGTTATTTCATTATTGATTCTGATTTCCCGCCCTGTATATAATACACTGTAACGGATGCCTTTCAGAAGGTTAGCACAAGAAATAAAATAAATATTTCTCAGTTTTATATTCGTTTAGTAAACATGGCTTTTACAATAATCAGTAAGATTTCAATTTCACTAAGAAACTTTCTTTGTAAACAGAACGCTTATACATGATGCTATATTCAAACGCAAGATTTTCGTACAAATTTTATTTTTAGCAGAATTACAAATAAATAAGCGAGAATCCTTTGAGTATTGCACTTAAACGTGTACATTTAATGCATAAATTTGATAGATATATTAACTAGTAGAATATAATTCCAGAATGTCCCGAATTACGATCTCGTATAGTGTGACTCTCTACCAGTAATCAATCGACTACTGAAGGCGCTCTCCATTACACTCAACCGAATTAGGTCGATGACCACGTGACTAAATGAAAAGATAATTTTCATGCATTTACATTTTTTTTTCTTTTATCGTTTTCTATTTTGTTTCTTTTACTTTTAAATACATTCGAGCATTTTAAGTAAGTTTACTTACGATGTATTGGTTAGTAGAGAAATGAAATAATCATGTAGGGCTCAACACGTAAGTACGTTTATGATTACTTAAATGAGGTGATACACTCGCCGGGATAGGTGGCGTCATCCTGTAACCCAGCTACTTTGGGGGCATGGTCGGGTGGCCGGTTTGAGATTGGGGGTTCTGTTGTACGTTGCGTTATGTCGATCAGGCGTCCGCACTAAGCCTGTCATCAATATGGTTAGCAGGAGAGAGCTTCAGCTGATCAGGTTGATTAACGAGGGCCGGAAACGCAGCAGACAAAAGTACCCGTCTCAAGCAGTAGTGGGATAGCGCCCGTGAATAGTGCACGTGCGGCACTCCGTTCAATATAATCGAACCCCGACCTCAATTTTTACTTTTTTTTTTTTTGTTTTGACTTCCAAGTATTCATATCAGAAAATCAGACGTTTTCACCTTTACCTATCAAAAAAGACAGCACAAGTAACAGTGTCTAGTTCATACAAAAACGCGTGGGGATTTGAATTTTCATACCAATAATTCGCCTAATCTTATCAGTGTATTTTCCATCGCAACTTTATACATCTTGCAATTTCAAGCAGATTCATTGCCACAGTAAAACAAATAAATCCCTACTATATTTGATTCTCTTAACAAACCCATCTCTACACAATATAAAATAGTATACTGAACAACACATTCATATTGGTTAATATTATGTAGACTATTCCATTCCTACCCATGTCTCTCTCCTCTTCTTCCTATTCATCCTTATTATCATAACTCTTCAAATATAACGTCTCATTTATCTTTCTAATGACCAAACATAAAATGTGACACAAATTTTGACTTCTGCTAACAGTAGTAATACAAACAATAACAATAATAATAATTAATATCATTTGTATTGTTATTAATAATAAGAATTATAATAATATTATTACTATATTTACATTATTAAAAATAATGAGCGCCATCATCTTAAAGTGGATTGTAATCTGAATTGGTGAGATTTATACAATTGAAGTCAACGAGAAATTACTGATTCCGAAAGCAGAAAAGGCACAATAATAATGTAAACAATGACTGTCTCTTTTCGTTCAACATCAGGTTGCTCTACCGAAACCTCACAAAATTTTCCACAGCATGAAGCTTTTTCTATTACTATTTGTAGCAAACGCACAATAGGATATCAATTATTACAAGCAAATACAGACAATACCAATGCGTGCGTGCTACTAATTTACACATCTCATTCCGTGGCTAATGAATGGTTTAGAAATATCGAGCTCCTGAGACGAGTTCAAATCACCACCGAAGTTATTTCATTATTGATTCTGATTTCCCACCTGTATATAATACACTGTAACGGATGCCTTTCAGAAGGTTAGCACAAGAAATAAAATAAATATTTCTTAGATTTATATTCGTTCAGTAAACATGGCTTTTACAATAATCAGTAAGATTTCAATTTCACTAAGAAACTTTCTTTGTAAACAGAACGCTTATACATGATGCTATTTTCAAACGCAAGATTTTCGTACAAATTTTATTTTTCGCAGAATTACAGATAAATAAGCGAGAATCCTTTGAGTATTGCACTTAAACGTGTACATTTAATGCATAAATTTGATAGATATATTAACTAGTAGAATATAATTCCAGAATGTCCCGAATTACGATCTCGTATAGTGTGACTCTCTACCAGTAATCAATCGACTACCGAAGGCGCTCTCCATTACACTCAACCGAATTAGGTCGATGACCAGGTGATTAAATGAAAAGATAATTTTCATGCATTTACATTTTTTTTTCTTCTATCGTTTTCTATTTTGTTTCTTTTACTTTTAAATACATTCGAGCATTTTAAGTAAGTTTACTTACGATGTATTGGTTAGTAGAGAAATGAAATAATCATGTAGGGCTCAACACGTAAGTACGTTTATGATTACTTAAATGTGGTGATACACTCGCCGGGATAGGTAGCGTCATCCTGTAACCCATCTACTTTGGGGGCATGGTCGGGTGGCCGGTTTGAGATTGGGGGTTCTGTTGTACGTTGCGTTATGTCGATCAGGCGTCCGCACTAAGCCTGGCATCAATATGGTTAGCAGGAGAGAGCTTCAGGTTGATTAACGAGGGCCGGTCCGGTCGAGGGCGGAAACGCAGCAGACAAAAGTACCCGTGTCAAGCAGTAGTGGGATCGCGCCCGTGAATAGTGCACGTACGGCACTCCGTTCAATATAATCGAACCCCGACCTCTATTTTTACTTTTTTTTTTTTGTTTGTTTTGACTTCCAAGTATTCATATCAGAAAATCAGACGTTTTCACTTTTACCTATCAAAAAAGACAGCACAAGTAACAGTGTCTAGTTCATACAAAAACGCGTGGGGATTTGAATTTTCATACCAATAATTCGCCTAATCTTATCAGTGTATTTTCCATCGCAACTTTATACATCTTGCAATTTCAAGCAGATTCATTGCCACAGTAAAACAAATAAATCCCTACTATATTTGATTCTCTTAACAAACCCATCTCTACACAATATAAAATAGTATACTGAACAACACATTCATATTGGTTAATATTATGTAGACTATTCCATTCCTACCCATGTCTCTCTCCTCTTCTTCCTATTCATCCTTATTATCATAACTCTTCAAATATAACGTCTCATTTATCTTTCTAATGACCAAACATAAAATGTGACACAAATTTTGACTTCTGCTAACAGTAGTAATACAAACAATAACAATAATAATAATTAATATCATTTGTATTGTTATTAATAATAAGAATTATAATAATATTATTACTATATTTACATTATTAAAAATAATAAGCGCCATCATCTTAAAGTGGATTGTTATCTGAATTGGTGAGATTTATACAATTGAAGTCAACGAGAAATTACTGATTCCGAAAGCAGAAAAGGCACAATAATAAAGTAAACAATGACTGTCTCTTTACGTTCAACATCAGCTTGCTCTACCGAAACCTCACAAAACTTTCCACAACATGAAGCTTTTTCTATTACTATTTGTAGCAAACGCACAATAGGATATCAATTATTACAAGCAAATATAGACTATACCAATACGTGCGTGCTACTACTTTACACATCTCATTCCGTGGCTAATGAATGGTTTAGAAATATCGAGCTCCTGAGACGAGTTCAAATCACCACCGAAGTTACTTCATTATTGATTCTGATTTCCCGCCCTGTATATAATACACTGTAACGGATGCCTTTCAGAAGGTTAGCACAAGAAATAAAATAAATATTTCTTAGTTTTATATTCGTTTAGTAAACATGGCTTTTACAATAATCAGTAAGATTTCAATTTCACTAAGAAACTTTCTTTGTAAACAGAACGCTTATACATGATGCTATATTCAAACGCAAGATTTTCGTACAAATTTTATTTTTAGCAGAATTACAAATAAATAAGCGAGAATCCTTTGTGTATTGCACTTAAACGTGTACATTTAATGCATAAATTTGATAGATATGTTAACTAGTAGAATATAATTCCAGAATGTCCCGAATTACGATCTCGTATAGTGTGACTCTCTACCAGTAATCAATCGACTACTGAAGGCGCTCTCCATTACACTCAACCGAATTAGGTCGATGACCACGTGACTAAATGAAAAGATAATTTTCATGCATTTACATTTGTTTTTCTTTTATCGTTTTCTATTTTGTTTCTTTTACTTTTAAATACATTCGAGCATTTTAAGTAAGTTTACTTACGATGTATTGGTTAGTAGAGAAATGAAATAATCATGTAGGGCTCAACACGTAAGTACGTTTATGATTACTTAAATGAGGTGATACACTCGCCGGGATATGTGGCGTCATCCTGTAACCCAGCTACTTTGGGGGCATGGTCGGGTGGCCGGTTTGAGATTGGGGGTTCTGTTGTACGTTGCGTTATGTCGATCAGGCGTCCGCACTAAGCCTGGTTAGCAGGAGAGAGCTTCAGCTGATCAGGTTGATTAACGAGGGCCGGTCCGGTCGAGGGCGGAAACGCAGCAGACAAAAGTCCCCGTGTCAAGCAGTAGTGGGATCGCGCCCGTGAATAGTGCACGTGCGGCACTCCGTTCAATATAATCGAACCCCGACCTCTATATTTACTTTTTTGTTTTTTTTTGTTTTGACTTCCAAGTATTCATATCAGAAAATCAGACGTTTTCACCTTTACCTATCAAAAATGACAACACAAGTAACAGTGTCTAGTTCATACAAAAACGCGTGGGGATTTGAATTTTCATACCAATAATTCGCCTAATCTTATCAGTGTATTTTCCATCGCAACTTTATACATCTTGCAATTTCAAGCAGATTCATTGCCACAGTAAAACAAATAAATCCCTACTATATTTGATTCTCTTAACAAACCCATCTCTACACAATATAAAATAGTATACTGAACAACACATTCATATTGGTTAATATTATGTAGACTATTCCATTCCTACCCATGTCTCTCTCCTCTTCTTCCTATTCATCCTTATTATCATAACTCTTCAAATATAACGTCTCATTTATCTTTCTAATGACCAAACATAAAATATGACACAAATTTTGACTTCTGCTAACAGTAGTAATACAAACAATAACAATAATAATAATTAATATCATTTGTATTGTTATTAATAATAAGAATTATAATAATATTATTACTATATTTACATTATTAAAAATAATAAGCGCCATCATCTTAAAGTGGATTGTTATCTGGATTGGTGAGATTTATACAATTGAAGTCAACGAGAAATTACTGATTCCGAAAGCAGAAAAGGCACAATAATAAAGTAAACAATGACTGTCTCTTTACGTTCAACATCAGCTTGCTCTACCGAAACCTCACAAAACTTTCCACAACATGAAGCTTTTTCTATTACTATTTGTAGCAAACGCACAATAGGATATCAATTATTACAAGCAAATATAGACTATACCAATACGTGCGTGCTACTACTTTACACATCTCATTCCGTGGCTAATGAATGGTTTAGAAATATCGAGCTCCTGAGACGAGTTCAAATCACCACCGAAGTTATTTCATTATTGATTCTGATTTCCCGCCCTGTATATAATACACTGTAACGGATGCCTTTCAGAAGGTTAGCACAAGAAATAAAATAAATATTTCTTAGTTTTATATTCGTTTAGTAAACATGGCTTTTACAATACTCAGTAAGATTTCAATTTCACTAAGAAACTTTCTTTGTAAACAGAACGCTTATACATGATGCTATATTCAAACGCAAGATTTTCGTACAAATTTTATTTTTAGCAGAATTACAAATAAATAAGCGAGAATCCTTTGAGTATTGCACTTAAACGTGTACATTTAATGCATAAATTTGATAGATATATTAACTAGTAGAATATAATTCCAGAATGTCCCGAATTACGATCTCGTATAGTGTGACTCTCTACCAGTAATCAATCGACTACTGAAGGCGCTCTCCATTACACTCAACCGAATTAGGTCGATGACCACGTGACTAAATGAAAAGATAATTTTCACGCATTTACATTTTTTTTTCTTTTATCGTTTTCTATTTTGTTTCTTTTACTTTTAAATACATTCGAGCATTTTAAGTAAGTTTACTTACGATGTATTGGTTAGTAGAGAAATGAAATAATCATGTAGGGCTCAACACGTAAGTACGTTTATGATTACTTAAATGAGATGATACACTCGCCGGGATAGGTGGCGTCATCCTGTAACCCAGCTACTTTGGGGGCATGGTCGGGTGGCCGGTTTGAGATTGGGGGTTCTGTTGTACGTTGCGTTATGTCGATCAGGCGTCCGCACTAAGCCTGGCATCAATATGGTTAGCAGGAGAGAGCTTCAGCTGATCAGGTTGATTAACGAGGGCCGGTCCGGTCGAGGGCGGAAACGCAGCAGACAAAAGTCCCCGTGTCAAGCAGTAGTGGGATCGCGCCCGTGAATAGTGCACGTGCGGCACTCCGTTCAATATAATCGAACCCCGACATCAATTTTTACTTTTTTTTTTTTTGTTTTGACTTCCAAGTATTCATATCAGAAAATCAGACGTTTTCACCTTTACCTATCAAAAAAGACAGCACAAGTAACAGTGTCTAGTTCATACAAAAACGCGTGGGGATTTGAATTTTCATACCAATAATTCGCCTAATCTTATCAGTGTATTTTCCATCGCAACTTTATACATCTTGCAATTTCAAGCAGATTCATTGCCACAGTAAAACAAATAAATCCCTACTATATTTGATTCTCTTAACAAACCCATCTCTACACAATATAAAATAGTATACTGAACAACACATTCATATTGGTTAATATTATGTAGACTATTCCATTCCTACCCATGTCTCTCTCCTCTTCTTCCTATTCATCCTTATTATCATAACTCTTCAAATATAACGTCTCATTTATCTTTCTAATGACCAAACATAAAATGTGACACAAATTTTGACTTCTGCTAACAGTAGTAATACAAACAATAACAATAATAATAATTAATATCATTTGTATTGTTATTAATAATAAGAATTATAATAATATTATTACTATATTTACATTATTAAAAATAATAAGCGCCATCATCTTAAAGTGGATTGTTTTCTGAATTGGTGAGATTTATACAATTGAAGTCAACGAGAAATTACTGATTCCGAAAGCAGAAAAGGCACAATAATAAAGTAAACAATGACTGTCTCTTTACGTTCAACATCAGCTTGCTCTACCGAAACCTCACAAAACTTTCCACAACATGAAGCTTTTTCTATTACTATTTGTAGCAAACGCACAATAGGATATCAATTATTACAAGCAAATATAGACTATACCAATACGTGCGTGCTACTACTTTACACATCTCGTTCCGTGGCTAATGAATGGTTTAGAAATATCGAGCTCCTGAGACGAGTTCAAATCACCACCGAAGTTATTTCATTATTGATTCTGATTTCCCGCCCTGTATATAATACACTGTAACGGATGCCTTTCAGAAGGTTCGCACAAGAAATAAAATAAATATTTCTTAGTTTTATATTCGTTTAGTAAACATGGCTTTTACAATACTCAGTAAGATTTCAATTTCACTAAGAAACTTTCTGTGTAAACAGAACGCTTATACATGATGCTATATTCAAACGCAAGATTTTCGTACAAATTTTATTTTTAGCAGAATTACAAATAAATAAGCGAGAATCCTTTGAGTATTGCACTTAAACGTGTACATTTAATGCATAAATTTGATAGATATATTAACTAGTAGAATATAATTCCAGAATGTCCCGACTTACGATCTCGTATAGTGTGACTCTCTACCAGTAATCAATCGACTACTGAAGGCGCTCTCCATTACACTCAACCGAATTAGGTCGATGACCACGTGACTAAATGAAAAGATAATTTTCACGCATTTACATTTTTTTTTCTTTTATCGTTTTCGATTTTGTTTCTTTTACTTTTAAATACATTCGAGCATTTTAAGTAAGTTTACTTACGATGTATTGGTTAGTAGAGAAATGAAATAATCATGTAGGGCTCAACACGTAATTACGTTTATGATTACTTAAATGAGATGATACACTCGCCGGGATAGGTGGCGTCATCCTGTAACCCAGCTACTTTGGGGGCATGGTCGGGTAGCCGGTTTGAGATTGGGGGTTCTGTTGTACGTTGCGTTATGTCGATCAGGCGTCCGCACTAAGCCTGGCATCAATATGGTTAGCAGGAGAGAGCTTCAGCTGATCAGGTTGATTAACGAGAGCCGGTCCGGTCGAGGGCGGAAACGCAGCAGACAAAAGTCCCCCGTGTCAAGCAGTAGTGGGATCGCTACCGTGAATAGTGCACGTGCGGCACTCCGTTCAATATAATCGAAACCCGACCTCAATTTTTACTTTTTTATTTTTTTGTTTTGACTTCCAAGTATTCATATCAGAAAATCAGACGTTTTCACCTTTACCTATCAAAAAAGACAGCACAAGTAACAGTGTCTAGTTCATACAAAAACGCGTGGGGATTTGAATTTTCATACCAATAATTCGCCTAATCTTATCAGTGTATTTTCCATCGCAACTTTATACATCTTGCAATTTCAAGCAGATTCATTGCCACAGTAAAACAAATAAATCCCTACTATATTTGATTCTCTTAACAAACCCATCTCTACACAATATAAAATAGTATACTGAACAACACATTCATATTGGTTAATATTATGTAGACTATTCCATTCCTACCCATGTCTCTCTCCTCTTCTTCCTATTCATCCTTATTATCATAACTCTTCAAATATAACGTCTCATTTATCTTTCTAATGACCAAACATAAAATGTGACACAAATTTTGACTTCTGCTAACAGTAGTAATACAAACAATAACAATAATAATAATTAATATCATTTGTATTGTTATTAATAATAAGAATTATAATAATATTATTACTATATTTACATTATTAAAAATAATAAGCGCCATCATCTTAAAGTGGATTGTTTTCTGAATTGGTGAGATTTATACAATTGAAGTCAACGAGAAATTACTGATTCCGAAAGCAGAAAAGGCACAATAATAAAGTAAACAATGACTGTCTCTTTACGTTCAACATCAGCTTGCTCTACCGAAACCTCACAAAACTTTCCACATGAAGCTTTTTCTATTACTATTTGTAGCAAACGCACAATAGGATATCAATTATTACAAGCAAATATAGACTATACCAATACGTGCGTGCTACTACTTTACACATCTCATTCCGTGGCTAATGAATGGTTTAGAAATATCGAGCTCCTGAGACGAGTTCAAATCACCACCGAAGTTATTTCATTATTGATTCTGATTTCCCGCCCTGTATATAATACACTGTAACGGATGCCTTTCAGAAGGTTAGCACAAGAAATAAAATAAATATTTCTTAGTTTTATATTCGTTTAGTAAACATGGCTTTTACAATAATCAGTAAGATTTCAATTTCACTAAGAAACTTTCTTTGTAAACAGAACGCTTATACATGATGCTATATTCAAACGCAAGATTTTCGTACAAATTTTCTTTTTAGCAGAATTACAAATAAATAAGCGAGAATCCTTTGAGTATTGCACTTAAACGTGTACATTTAATGCATAAATTTGATAGATATATTAACTAGTAGAATATAATTCCAGAATGTCCCGAATTACGATCTCGTATAGTGTGACTCTCTACCAGTAATCAATCGACTACTGAAGGCGCTCTCCATTACACTCAACCGAATTAGGTCGATGACCACGTGACTAAATGAAAAGATAATTTTCACGCATTTACATTTTTTTTTCTTTTATCGTTTTCTATTTTGTTTCTTTTACTTTTAAATACATTCGAGCATTTTAAGTAAGTTTACTTACGATGTATTGGTTAGTAGAGAAATGAAATAATCATGTAGGGCTCAACACGTAAGTACGTTTATGATTACTTAAATGAGATGATACACTCGCCGGGATAGGTGGCGTCATCCTGTAACCCAGCTACTTTGGGGGCATGGTCGGGTGGCCGGTTTGAGATTGGGGGTTCTGTTGTACGTTGCATTATGTCGATCAGGCGTCCGCACTAAGCCTGGCATCAATATGGTTAGCAGGAGAGAGCTTCAGCTGATCAGGTTGATTAACGAGGGCCGGTCCGGTCGAGGGCGGAAACGCAGCAGACAAAAGTCCCCGTGTCAAGCAGTAGTGGGATCGCGCCCGTGAATAGTGCACGTGCGGCACTCCGTTCAATATAATCGAACCCCGACCTCAATTTTTACTTTTTTTTTTTTTTGTTTTGACTTCCAAGTATTCATATCAGAAAATCAGACGTTTTCACCTTTACCTATCAAAAAAGACAGCACAAGTAACAGTGTCTAGTTCATACAAAAACGCGTGGGGATTTGAATTTTCATACCAATAATTCGCCTAATCTTATCAGTGTATTTTCCATCGCAACTTTATACATCTTGCAATTTCAAGCAGATTCATTGCCACAGTAAAACAAATAAATCCCTACTATATTTGATTCTCTTAACAAACCCATCTCTACACAATATAAAATAGTATACTGAACAACACATTCATATTGGTTAATATTATGTAGACTATTCCATTCCTACCCATGTCTCTCTCCTCTTCTTCCTATTCATCCTTATTATCATAACTCTTCAAATATAACGTCTCATTTATCTTTCTAATGACCAAACATAAAATGTGACACAAATTTTGACTTCTGCTAACAGTAGTAATACAAACAATAACAATAATAATAATTAATATCATTTGTATTGTTATTAATAATAAGAATTATAATAATATTATTACTATATTTACATTATTAAAAATAATAAGCGCCATCATCTTAAAGTGGATTGTTTTCTGAATTGGTGAGATTTATACAATTGAAGTCAACGAGAAATTACTGATTCCGAAAGCAGAAAAGGCACAATAATAAAGTAAACAATGACTGTCTCTTTACGTTCAACATCAGCTTGCTCTACCGAAACCTCACAAAACTTTCCACAACATGAAGCTTTTTCTATTACTATTTGTAGCAAACGCACAATAGGATATCAATTATTACAAGCAAATATAGACTATACCAATACGTGCGTGCTACTACTTTACACATCTCATTCCGTGGCTAATGAATGGTTTAGAAATATCGAGCTCCTGAGACGAGTTCAAATCACCACCGAAGTTATTTCATAATTGATTCTGATTTCCCGCCCTGTATATAATACACTGTAACGGATGCCTTTCAGAAGGTTAGCACAAGAAATAAAATAAATATTTCTTAGTTTTATATTCGTTTAGTAAACATGGCTTTTACAATAATCAGTAAGATTTCAATTTCACTAAGAAACTTTTTTTGTAAACAGAACGCTTATACATGATGCTATTTTCAAACGCAAGATTTTCGTACAAATTTTCTTTTTAGCAGAATTACAAATAAATAAGCGAGAATCCTTTGAGTATTGCACTAAAACGTGTACATTTAATGCATAAATTTGCTAGATATAATTAACTAGAAGAATATAATTCCAGAATGTCCCGAATTACGATCTCGTATAGTGTGACTCTCTACCAGTAATCAATCGACTACTGAAGGCGCTCTCCATTACACTCAACCGAATTAGGTCGATGACCACGTGACTAAATGAAAAGATAATAATCACGCATTTACATTTTTTTTTCTTTTATCGTTTTCGATTTTGTTTCTTTTACTTTTAAATACATTCGAGCATTTTAAGTAAGTTTACTTACGATGTATTGGTTAGTAGAGAAATGAAATAATCATGTAGGGCTCAACACGTAATTACGTTTATGATTACTTAAATGAGATGATACACTCGCCGGGATAGGTGGCGTCATCCTGTAACCCAGCTACTTTGGGGGCATGGTCGGGTGGCCGGTTTGAGATTGGGGGTTCTGTTGTACGTTGCGTTATGTCGATCAGGCGTCCGCACTAAGCCTGGCATCAATATGGTTAGCAGGAGAGAGCTTCAGCTGATCAGGTTGATTAACGAGGGCCGGTCCGGTCGAGGGCGGATACGCAGCAGACAAAAGTCCCCGTGTCAAGCAGTAGTGGGATCGCGCCCGTGAATAGTGCACGTGCGGCACTCCGTTCAATATAATCGAACCCCGACCTCTATTTTTACTTCTTTTTTTTTTTTTTGTTTTGACTTCCAAGTATTCATATCAGAAAATCAGACGTTTTCACCTTTACCTATCAAAAAAGACAGCACAAGTAACAGTGTCTAGTTCATGCAAAAACGCGTGGGGATTTGAATTTTCATACCAATAATTCGCCTAATCTTATCAGTGTATTTTCCATCGCAACTTTATACATCTTGCAATTTCAAGCAGATTCATTGCCACAGTAAAACAAATAAATCCCTACTATATTTGATTCTCTTAACAAACCCATCTCTACACAATATAAAATAGTATACTGAACAACACATTCATATTGGTTAATATTATGTAGACTATTCCATTCCTACCCATGTCTCTCTCCTCTTCTTCCTATTCATCCTTATTATCATAACTCTTCAAATATAACGTCTCATTTATCTTTCTAATGACCAAACATAAAATGTGACACAAATTTTGACTTCTGCTAACAGTAGTAATACAAACAATAACAATAATAATAATTAATATCATTTGTATTGTTATTAATAATAAGAATTATAATAATATTATTACTATATTTACATTATTAAAAATAATAAGCGCCATCATCTTAAAGTGGATTGTTTTCTGAATTGGTGAGATTTATACAATTGAAGTCAACGAGAAATTACTGATTCCGAAAGCAGAAAAGGCACAATAATAAAGTAAACAATGACTGTCTCTTTACGTTCAACATCAGCTTGCTCTACCGAAACCTCACAAAACTTTCCACAACATGAAGCTTTTTCTATTACTATTTGTAGCAAACGCACAATAGGATATCAATTATTACAAGCAAATATAGACTATACCAATACGTGCGTGCTACTACTTTACACATCTCATTCCGTGGCTAATGAATGGTTTAGAAATATCGAGCTCCTGAGACGAGTTCAAATCACCACCGAAGTTATTTCATTATTGATTCTGATTTCCCGCCCTGTATATAATACACTGTAACGGATGCCTTTCAGAAGGTTCGCACAAGAAATAAAATAAATATTTCTTAGTTTTATATTCGTTTAGTAAACATGGCTTTTACAATACTCAGTAAGATTTCAATTTCACTAAGAAACTTTCTTTGTAAACAGAACGCTTATACATGATGCTATATTCAAACGCAAGATTTTCGTACAAATTTTATTTTTAGCAGAATTACAAATAAATAAGCGAGAATCCTTTGAGTATTGCACTTAAACGTGTACATTTAATGCATAAATTTGATAGATATATTAACTAGTAGAATATAATTCCAGAATGTCCCGAATTACGATCTCGTATAGTGTGACTCTCTACCAGTAATCAATCGACTACTGAAGGCGCTCTCCATTACACTCAACCGAATTAGGTCGATGACCACGTGACTAAATGAAAAGATAATTTTCACGCATTTACATTTTTTTTTCTTTTATCGTTTTCGATTTTGTTTCTTTTACTTTTAAATACATTCGAGCATTTTAAGTAAGTTTACTTACGATGTATTGGTTAGTAGAGAAATGAAATAATCATGTAGGGCTCAACACGTAATTACGTTTATGATTACTTAAATGAGATGATACACTCGCCGGGATAGGTGGCGTCATCCTGTAACCCAGCTACTTTGGGGGCATGGTCGGGTAGCCGGTTTGAGATTGGGGGTTCTGTTGTACGTTGCGTTATGTCGATCAGGCGTCCGCACTAAGCCTGGCATCAATATGGTTAGCGGGAGAGAGCTTCAGCTGATCAGGTTGATTAACGAGAGCCGGTCCGGTCGAGGGCGGAAACGCAGCAGACAAAAGTCCCCCGTGTCAAGCAGTAGTGGGATCGCTACCGTGAATAGTGCACGTGCGGCACTCCGTTCAATATAATCGAAACCCGACCTCAATTTTTACTTTTTTTTTTTTTGTTTTGACTTCCAAGTATTCATATCAGAAAATCAGACGTTTTCACCTTTACCTATCAAAAAAGACAGCACAAGTAACAGTGTCTAGTTCATACAAAAACGCGTGGGGATTTGAATTTTCATACCAATAATTCGCCTAATCTTATCAGTGTATTTTCCATCGCAACTTTATACATCTTGCAATTTCAAGCAGATTCATTGCCACAGTAAAACAAATAAATCCCTACTATATTTGATTCTCTTAACAAACCCATCTCTACACAATATAAAATAGTATACTGAACAACACATTCATATTGGTTAATATTATGTAGACTATTCCATTCCTACCCATGTCTCTCTCCTCTTCTTCCTATTCATCCTTATTATCATAACTCTTCAAATATAACGTCTCATTTATCTTTCTAATGACCAAACATAAAATGTGACACAAATTTTGACTTCTGCTAACAGTAGTAATACAAACAATAACAATAATAATAATTAATATCATTTGTATTGTTATTAATAATAAGAATTATAATAATATTATTACTATATTTACATTATTAAAAATAATAAGCGCCATCATCTTAAAGTGGATTGTTTTCTGAATTGGTGAGATTTATACAATTGAAGTCAACGAGAAATTACTGATTCCGAAAGCAGAAAAGGCACAATAATAAAGTAAACAATGACTGTCTCTTTACGTTCAACATCAGCTTGCTCTACCGAAACCTCACAAAACTTTCCACATGAAGCTTTTTCTATTACTATTTGTAGCAAACGCACAATAGGATATCAATTATTACAAGCAAATATAGACTATACCAATACGTGCGTGCTACTACTTTACACATCTCATTCCGTGGCTAATGAATGGTTTAGAAATATCGAGCTCCTGAGACGAGTTCAAATCACCACCGAAGTTATTTCATTATTGATTCTGATTTCCCGCCCTGTATATAATACACTGTAACGGATGCCTTTCAGAAGGTTAGCACAAGAAATAAAATAAATATTTCTTAGTTTTATATTCGTTTAGTAAACATGGCTTTTACAATAATCAGTAAGATTTCAATTTCACTAAGAAACTTTCTTTGTAAACAGAACGCTTATACATGATGCTATATTCAAACGCAAGATTTTCGTACAAATTTTCTTTTTAGCAGAATTACAAATAAATAAGCGAGAATCCTTTGAGTATTGCACTTAAACGTGTACATTTAATGCATAAATTTGATAGATATATTAACTAGTAGAATATAATTCCAGAATGTCCCGAATTACGATCTCCTATAGTGTGACTCTCTACCAGTAATCAATCGACTACTGAAGGCGCTCTCCATTACACTCAACCGAATTAGGTCGATGACCACGTGACTAAATGAAAAGATAATAATCACGCATTTACATTTTTTTTTCTTTTATCGTTTTCGATTTTGTTTCTTTTACTTTTAAATACATTCGAGCATTTTAAGTAAGTTTACTTACGATGTATTGGTTAGTAGAGAAATGAAATAATCATGTAGGGCTCAACACGTAATTACGTTTATGATTACTTAAATGAGATGATACACTCGCCGGGATAGGTGGCGTCATCCTGTAACCCAGCTACTTTGGGGGCATGGTCGGGTGGCCGGTTTGAGATTGGGGGTTCTGTTGTACGTTGCGTTATGTCGATCAGGCGTCCGCACTAAGCCTGGCATCAATATGGTTAGCAGGAGAGAGCTTCAGCTGATCAGGTTGATTAACGAGGGCCGGTCCGGTCGAGGGCGGATACGCAGCAGACAAAAGTCCCCGTGTCAAGCAGTAGTGGGATCGCGCCCGTGAATAGTGCACGTGCGGCACTCCGTTCAATATAATCGAACCCCGACCTCTATTTTTACTTCTTTTTTTTTTTTTTGTTTTGACTTCCAAGTATTCATATCAGAAAATCAGACGTTTTCACCTTTACCTATCAAAAAAGACAGCACAAGTAACAGTGTCTAGTTCATGCAAAAACGCGTGGGGATTTGAATTTTCATACCAATAATTCGCCTAATCTTATCAGTGTATTTTCCATCGCAACTTTATACATCTTGCAATTTCAAGCAGATTCATTGCCACAGTAAAACAAATAAATCCCTACTATATTTGATTCTCTTAACAAACCCATCTCTACACAATATAAAATAGTATACTGAACAACACATTCATATTGGTTAATATTATGTAGACTATTCCATTCCTACCCATGTCTCTCTCCTCTTCTTCCTATTCATCCTTATTATCATAACTCTTCAAATATAACGTCTCATTTATCTTTCTAATGACCAAACATAAAATGTGACACAAATTTTGACTTCTGCTAACAGTAGTAATACAAACAATAACAATAATAATAATTAATATCATTTGTATTGTTATTAATAATAAGAATTATAATAATATTATTACTATATTTACATTATTAAAAATAATAAGCGCCATCATCTTAAAGTGGATTGTTTTCTGAATTGGTGAGATTTATACAATTGAAGTCAACGAGAAATTACTGATTCCGAAAGCAGAAAAGGCACAATAATAAAGTAAACAATGACTGTCTCTTTACGTTCAACATCAGCTTGCTCTACCGAAACCTCACAAAACTTTCCACAACATGAAGCTTTTTCTATTACTATTTGTAGCAAACGCACAATAGGATATCAATTATTACAAGCAAATATAGACTATACCAATACGTGCGTGCTACTACTTTACACATCTCATTCCGTGGCTAATGAATGGTTTAGAAATATCGAGCTCCTGAGACGAGTTCAAATCACCACCGAAGTTATTTCATTATTGATTCTGATTTCCCGCCCTGTATATAATACACTGTAACGGATGCCTTTCAGAAGGTTCGCACAAGAAATAAAATAAATATTTCTTAGTTTTATATTCGTTTAGTAAACATGGCTTTTACAATACTCAGTAAGATTTCAATTTCACTAAGAAACTTTCTTTGTAAACAGAACGCTTATACATGATGCTATATTCAAACGCAAGATTTTCGTACAAATTTTATTTTTAGCAGAATTACAAATAAATAAGCGAGAATCCTTTGAGTATTGCACTTAAACGTGTACATTTAATGCATAAATTTGATAGATATATTAACTAGTAGAATATAATTCCAGAATGTCCCGAATTACGATCTCGTATAGTGTGACTCTCTACCAGTAATCAATCGACTACTGAAGGCGCTCTCCATTACACTCAACCGAATTAGGTCGATGACCACGTGACTAAATGAAAAGATAATTTTCACGCATTTACATTTTTTTTTCTTTTATCGTTTTCGATTTTGTTTCTTTTACTTTTAAATACATTCGAGCATTTTAAGTAAGTTTACTTACGATGTATTGGTTAGTAGAGAAATGAAATAATCATGTAGGGCTCAACACGTAATTACGTTTATGATTACTTAAATGAGATGATACACTCGCCGGGATAGGTGGCGTCATCCTGTAACCCAGCTACTTTGGGGGCATGGTCGGGTAGCCGGTTTGAGATTGGGGGTTCTGTTGTACGTTGCGTTATGTCGATCAGGCGTCCGCACTAAGCCTGGCATCAATATGGTTAGCGGGAGAGAGCTTCAGCTGATCAGGTTGATTAACGAGAGCCGGTCCGGTCGAGGGCGGAAACGCAGCAGACAAAAGTCCCCCGTGTCAAGCAGTAGTGGGATCGCTACCGTGAATAGTGCACGTGCGGCACTCCGTTCAATATAATCGAAACCCGACCTCAATTTTTACTTTTTTTTTTTTTGTTTTGACTTCCAAGTATTCATATCAGAAAATCAGACGTTTTCACCTTTACCTATCAAAAAAGACAGCACAAGTAACAGTGTCTAGTTCATACAAAAACGCGTGGGGATTTGAATTTTCATACCAATAATTCGCCTAATCTTATCAGTGTATTTTCCATCGCAACTTTATACATCTTGCAATTTCAAGCAGATTCATTGCCACAGTAAAACAAATAAATCCCTACTATATTTGATTCTCTTAACAAACCCATCTCTACACAATATAAAATAGTATACTGAACAACACATTCATATTGGTTAATATTATGTAGACTATTCCATTCCTACCCATGTCTCTCTCCTCTTCTTCCTATTCATCCTTATTATCATAACTCTTCAAATATAACGTCTCATTTATCTTTCTAATGACCAAACATAAAATGTGACACAAATTTTGACTTCTGCTAACAGTAGTAATACAAACAATAACAATAATAATAATTAATATCATTTGTATTGTTATTAATAATAAGAATTATAATAATATTATTACTATATTTACATTATTAAAAATAATAAGCGCCATCATCTTAAAGTGGATTGTTTTCTGAATTGGTGAGATTTATACAATTGAAGTCAACGAGAAATTACTGATTCCGAAAGCAGAAAAGGCACAATAATAAAGTAAACAATGACTGTCTCTTTACGTTCAACATCAGCTTGCTCTACCGAAACCTCACAAAACTTTCCACATGAAGCTTTTTCTATTACTATTTGTAGCAAACGCACAATAGGATATCAATTATTACAAGCAAATATAGACTATACCAATACGTGCGTGCTACTACTTTACACATCTCATTCCGTGGCTAATGAATGGTTTAGAAATATCGAGCTCCTGAGACGAGTTCAAATCACCACCGAAGTTATTTCATTATTGATTCTGATTTCCCGCCCTGTATATAATACACTGTAACGGATGCCTTTCAGAAGGTTAGCACAAGAAATAAAATAAATATTTCTTAGTTTTATATTCGTTTAGTAAACATGGCTTTTACAATAATCAGTAAGATTTCAATTTCACTAAGAAACTTTCTTTGTAAACAGAACGCTTATACATGATGCTATATTCAAACGCAAGATTTTCGTACAAATTTTCTTTTTAGCAGAATTACAAATAAATAAGCGAGAATCCTTTGAGTATTGCACTTAAACGTGTACATTTAATGCATAAATTTGATAGATATATTAACTAGTAGAATATAATTCCAGAATGTCCCGAATTACGATCTCCTATAGTGTGACTCTCTACCAGTAATCAATCGACTACTGAAGGCGCTCTCCATTACACTCAACCGAATTAGGTCGATGACCACGTGACTAAATGAAAAGATAATTTTCACGCATTTACATTTTTTTTTCTTTTATCGTTTTCTATTTTGTTTCTTTTACTTTTAAATACATTCGAGCATTTTAAGTAAGTTTACTTACGATGTATTGGTTAGTAGAGAAATGAAATAATCACGTAGGGCTCAACACGTAAGTACGTTTATGATTACTTAAATGAGATGATACACTCGCCGGGATAGGTGGCGTCATCCTGTAACCCAGCTACTTTGGGGGCATGGTCGGGTGGCCGGTTTGAGATTGGGGGTTCTGTTGTACGTTGCGTTATGTCGATCAGGCATCAATATGGTTAGCAGGAGAGAGCTTCAGCTGATCAGGTTGATTAACGAGGGCCGGTCCGGTCGAGGGCGGAAACGCAGCAGACAAAAGTCCCCGTGTCAAGCAGTAGTGGGATCGCGCCCGTGAATAGTGCACGTGCGGCACTCCGTTCAATATAATCGAACACCGACCTCAATTTTTACTTTTTTTTTTTTTGTTTTGACTTCCAAGTATTCATATCAGAAAATCAGACGTTTTCACCTTTACCTATCAAAAAAGACAGCACAAGTAACAGTGTCTAGTTCATACAAAAACGCGTGGGGATTTGAATTTTCATACCAATAATTCGCCTAATCTTATCAGTGTATTTTCCATCGCAACTTTATACATCTTGCAATTTCAAGCAGATTCATTGCCACAGTAAAACAAATAAATCCCTACTATATTTGATTCTCTTAACAAACCCATCTCTACACAATATAAAATAGTATACTGAACAACACATTCATATTGGTTAATATTATGTAGACTATTCCATTCCTACCCATGTCTCTCTCCTCTTCTTCCTATTCATCCTTATTATCATAACTCTTCAAATATAACGTCTCATTTATCTTTCTAATGACCAAACATAAAATGTGACACAAATTTTGACTTCTGCTAACAGTAGTAATACAAACAATAACAATAATAATAATTAATATCATTTGTATTGTTATTAATAATAAGAATTATAATAATATTATTACTATATTTACATTATTAAAAATAATAAGCGCCATCATCTTAAAGTGGATTGTTTTCTGAATTGGTGAGATTTATACAATTGAAGTCAACGAGAAATTACTGATTCCGAAAGCAGAAAAGGCACAATAATAAAGTAAACAATGACTGTCTCTTTACGTTCAACATCAGCTTGCTCTACCGAAACCTCACAAAACTTTCCACAACATGAAGCTTTTTCTATTACTATTTGTAGCAAACGCACAATAGGATATCAATTATTACAAGCAAATATAGACTATACCAATACGTGCGTGCTACTACTTTACACATCTCATTCCGTGGCTAATGAATGGTTTAGAAATATCGAGCTCCTGAGACGAGTTCAAATCACCACCGAAGTTATTTCATTATTGATTCTGATTTCCCGCCCTGTATATAATACACTGTAACGGATGCCTTTCAGAAGGTTCGCACAAGAAATAAAATAAATATTTCTTAGTTTTATATTCGTTTAGTAAACATGGCTTTTACAATACTCAGTAAGATTTCAATTTCACTAAGAAACTTTCTTTGTAAACAGAACGCTTATACATGATGCTATATTCAAACGCAAGATTTTCGTACAAATTTTCTTTTTAGCAGAATTACAAATAAATAAGCGAGAATCCTTTGAGTATTGCACTTAAACGTGTACATTTAATGCATAAATTTGATAGATATATTAACTAGTAGAATATAATTCCAGAATGTCCCGAATTACGATCTCGTATAGTGTGACTCTCTACCAGTAATCAATCGACTACTGAAGGCGCTCTCCATTACACTCAACCGAATTAGGTCGATGACCACGTGACTAAATGAAAAGATAATTTTCACGCATTTACATTTTTTTTTCTTTTATCGTTTTCGATTTTGTTTCTTTTACTTTTAAATACATTCGAGCATTTTAAGTAAGTTTACTTACGATGTATTGGTTAGTAGAGAAATGAAATAATCATGTAGGGCTCAACACGTAATTACGTTTATGATTACTTAAATGAGATGATACACTCGCCGGGATAGGTGGCGTCATCCTGTAACCCAGCTACTTTGGGGGCATGGTCGGGTAGCCGGTTTGAGATTGGGGGTTCTGTTGTACGTTGCGTTATGTCGATCAGGCGTCCGCACTAAGCCTGGCATCAATATGGTTAGCGGGAGAGAGCTTCAGCTGATCAGGTTGATTAACGAGAGCCGGTCCGGTCGAGGGCGGAAACGCAGCAGACAAAAGTCCCCCGTGTCAAGCAGTAGTGGGATCGCTACCGTGAATAGTGCACGTGCGGCACTCCGTTCAATATAATCGAAACCCGACCTCAATTTTTACTTTTTTTTTTTTTGTTTTGACTTCCAAGTATTCATATCAGAAAATCAGACGTTTTCACCTTTACCTATCAAAAAAGACAGCACAAGTAACAGTGTCTAGTTCATACAAAAACGCGTGGGGATTTGAATTTTCATACCAATAATTCGCCTAATCTTATCAGTGTATTTTCCATCGCAACTTTATACATCTTGCAATTTCAAGCAGATTCATTGCCACAGTAAAACAAATAAATCCCTACTATATTTGATTCTCTTAACAAACCCATCTCTACACAATATAAAATAGTATACTGAACAACACATTCATATTGGTTAATATTATGTAGACTATTCCATTCCTACCCATGTCTCTCTCCTCTTCTTCCTATTCATCCTTATTATCATAACTCTTCAAATATAACGTCTCATTTATCTTTCTAATGACCAAACATAAAATGTGACACAAATTTTGACTTCTGCTAACAGTAGTAATACAAACAATAACAATAATAATAATTAATATCATTTGTATTGTTATTAATAATAAGAATTATAATAATATTATTACTATATTTACATTATTAAAAATAATAAGCGCCATCATCTTAAAGTGGATTGTTTTCTGAATTGGTGAGATTTATACAATTGAAGTCAACGAGAAATTACTGATTCCGAAAGCAGAAAAGGCACAATAATAAAGTAAACAATGACTGTCTCTTTACGTTCAACATCAGCTTGCTCTACCGAAACCTCACAAAACTTTCCACATGAAGCTTTTTCTATTACTATTTGTAGCAAACGCACAATAGGATATCAATTATTACAAGCAAATATAGACTATACCAATACGTGCGTGCTACTACTTTACACATCTCATTCCGTGGCTAATGAATGGTTTAGAAATATCGAGCTCCTGAGACGAGTTCAAATCACCACCGAAGTTATTTCATTATTGATTCTGATTTCCCGCCCTGTATATAATACACTGTAACGGATGCCTTTCAGAAGGTTAGCACAAGAAATAAAATAAATATTTCTTAGTTTTATATTCGTTTAGTAAACATGGCTTTTACAATAATCAGTAAGATTTCAATTTCACTAAGAAACTTTCTTTGTAAACAGAACGCTTATACATGATGCTATATTCAAACGCAAGATTTTCGTACAAATTTTCTTTTTAGCAGAATTACAAATAAATAAGCGAGAATCCTTTGAGTATTGCACTTAAACGTGTACATTTAATGCATAAATTTGATAGATATATTAACTAGTAGAATATAATTCCAGAATGTCCCGAATTACGATCTCGTATAGTGTGACTCTCTACCAGTAATCAATCGACTACTGAAGGCGCTCTCCATTACACTCAACCGAATTAGGTCGATGACCACGTGACTAAATGAAAAGATAATTTTCACGCATTTACATTTTTTTTTCTTTTATCGTTTTCTATTTTGTTTCTTTTACTTTTAAATACATTCGAGCATTTTAAGTAAGTTTACTTACGATGTATTGGTTAGTAGAGAAATGAAATAATCACGTAGGGCTCAACACGTAAGTACGTTTATGATTACTTAAATGAGATGATACACTCGCCGGGATAGGTGGCGTCATCCTGTAACCCAGCTACTTTGGGGGCATGGTCGGGTGGCCGGTTTGAGATTGGGGGTTCTGTTGTACGTTGCGTTATGTCGATCAGGCGTCCGCACTAAGCCTGGCATCAATATGGTTAGCAGGAGAGAGCTTCAGCTGATCAGGTTGATTAACGAGGGCCGGTCCGGTCGAGGGCGGAAACGCAGCAGACAAAAGTCCCCGTGTCAAGCAGTAGTGGGATCGCGCCCGTGAATAGTGCACGTGCGGCACTCCGTTCAATATAATCGAACACCGACCTCAATTTTTACTTTTTTTGTTTTTGTTTTGACTTCCAAGTATTCATATCAGAAAATCAGACGTTTTCACCTTTACCTATCAAAAAAGACAGCACAAGTAACAGTGTCTAGTTCATACAAAAACGCGTGGGGATTTGAATTTTCATACCAATAATTCGCCTAATCTTATCAGTGTATTTTCCATCGCAACTTTATACATCTTGCAATTTCAAGCAGATTCATTGCCACAGTAAAACAAATAAATCCCTACTATATTTGATTCTCTTAACAAACCCATCTCTACACAATATAAAATAGTATACTGAACAACACATTCATATTGGTTAATATTATGTAGACTATTCCATTCCTACCCATGTCTCTCTCCTCTTCTTCCTATTCATCCTTATTATCATAAC
Source organism: Acanthosepion esculentum (assembly GCA_964036315.1). Classification (NCBI taxonomy): domain Eukaryota; kingdom Metazoa; phylum Mollusca; class Cephalopoda; order Sepiida; family Sepiidae; genus Acanthosepion; species Acanthosepion esculentum. The sequence goes on from OZ038501.1 coordinate 36,802,722, forward strand.
TCTTCAAATATAACGTCTCATTTATCTTTCTAATGACCAAACATAAAATGTGACACAAATTTTGACTTCTGCTAACAGTAGTAATACAAACAATAACAATAATAATAATTAATATCATTTGTATTGTTATTAATAATAAGAATTATAATAATATTATTACTATATTTACATTATTAAAAATAATAAGCGCCATCATCTTAAAGTGGATTGTTTTCTGAATTGGTGAGATTTATACAATTGAAGTCAACGAGAAATTACTGATTCCGAAAGCAGAAAAGGCACAATAATAAAGTAAACAATGACTGTCTCTTTACGTTCAACATCAGCTTGCTCTACCGAAACCTCACAAAACTTTCCACAACATGAAGCTTTTTCTATTACTATTTGTAGCAAACGCACAATAGGATATCAATTATTACAAGCAAATATAGACTATACCAATACGTGCGTGCTACTACTTTACACATCTCATTCCGTGGCTAATGAATGGTTTAGAAATATCGAGCTCCTGAGACGAGTTCAAATCACCACCGAAGTTATTTCATTATTGATTCTGATTTCCCGCCCTGTATATAATACACTGTAACGGATGCCTTTCAGAAGGTTCGCACAAGAAATAAAATAAATATTTCTTAGTTTTATATTCGTTTAGTAAACATGGCTTTTACAATACTCAGTAAGATTTCAATTTCACTAAGAAACTTTCTTTGTAAACAGAACGCTTATACATGATGCTATATTCAAACGCAAGATTTTCGTACAAATTTTCTTTTTAGCAGAATTACAAATAAATAAGCGAGAATCCTTTGAGTATTGCACTTAAACGTGTACATTTAATGCATAAATTTGATAGATATATTAACTAGTAGAATATAATTCCAGAATGTCCCGAATTACGATCTCGTATAGTGTGACTCTCTACCAGTAATCAATCGACTACTGAAGGCGCTCTCCATTACACTCAACCGAATTAGGTCGATGACCACGTGACTAAATGAAAAGATAATTTTCACGCATTTACATTTTTTTTTCTTTTATCGTTTTCGATTTTGTTTCTTTTACTTTTAAATACATTCGAGCATTTTAAGTAAGTTTACTTACGATGTATTGGTTAGTAGAGAAATGAAATAATCATGTAGGGCTCAACACGTAATTACGTTTATGATTACTTAAATGAGATGATACACTCGCCGGGATAGGTGGCGTCATCCTGTAACCCAGCTACTTTGGGGGCATGGTCGGGTAGCCGGTTTGAGATTGGGGGTTCTGTTGTACGTTGCGTTATGTCGATCAGGCGTCCGCACTAAGCCTGGCATCAATATGGTTAGCGGGAGAGAGCTTCAGCTGATCAGGTTGATTAACGAGAGCCGGTCCGGTCGAGGGCGGAAACGCAGCAGACAAAAGTCCCCCGTGTCAAGCAGTAGTGGGATCGCTACCGTGAATAGTGCACGTGCGGCACTCCGTTCAATATAATCGAAACCCGACCTCAATTTTTACTTTTTTTTTTTTTGTTTTGACTTCCAAGTATTCATATCAGAAAATCAGACGTTTTCACCTTTACCTATCAAAAAAGACAGCACAAGTAACAGTGTCTAGTTCATACAAAAACGCGTGGGGATTTGAATTTTCATACCAATAATTCGCCTAATCTTATCAGTGTATTTTCCATCGCAACTTTATACATCTTGCAATTTCAAGCAGATTCATTGCCACAGTAAAACAAATAAATCCCTACTATATTTGATTCTCTTAACAAACCCATCTCTACACAATATAAAATAGTATACTGAACAACACATTCATATTGGTTAATATTATGTAGACTATTCCATTCCTACCCATGTCTCTCTCCTCTTCTTCCTATTCATCCTTATTATCATAACTCTTCAAATATAACGTCTCATTTATCTTTCTAATGACCAAACATAAAATGTGACACAAATTTTGACTTCTGCTAACAGTAGTAATACAAACAATAACAATAATAATAATTAATATCATTTGTATTGTTATTAATAATAAGAATTATAATAATATTATTACTATATTTACATTATTAAAAATAATAAGCGCCATCATCTTAAAGTGGATTGTTTTCTGAATTGGTGAGATTTATACAATTGAAGTCAACGAGAAATTACTGATTCCGAAAGCAGAAAAGGCACAATAATAAAGTAAACAATGACTGTCTCTTTACGTTCAACATCAGCTTGCTCTACCGAAACCTCACAAAACTTTCCACATGAAGCTTTTTCTATTACTATTTGTAGCAAACGCACAATAGGATATCAATTATTACAAGCAAATATAGACTATACCAATACGTGCGTGCTACTACTTTACACATCTCATTCCGTGGCTAATGAATGGTTTAGAAATATCGAGCTCCTGAGACGAGTTCAAATCACCACCGAAGTTATTTCATTATTGATTCTGATTTCCCGCCCTGTATATAATACACTGTAACGGATGCCTTTCAGAAGGTTAGCACAAGAAATAAAATAAATATTTCTTAGTTTTATATTCGTTTAGTAAACATGGCTTTTACAATAATCAGTAAGATTTCAATTTCACTAAGAAACTTTCTTTGTAAACAGAACGCTTATACATGATGCTATATTCAAACGCAAGATTTTCGTACAAATTTTCTTTTTAGCAGAATTACAAATAAATAAGCGAGAATCCTTTGAGTATTGCACTTAAACGTGTACATTTAATGCATAAATTTGATAGATATATTAACTAGTAGAATATAATTCCAGAATGTCCCGAATTACGATCTCGTATAGTGTGACTCTCTACCAGTAATCAATCGACTACTGAAGGCGCTCTCCATTACACTCAACCGAATTAGGTCGATGACCACGTGACTAAATGAAAAGATAATTTTCACGCATTTACATTTTTTTTTCTTTTATCGTTTTCTATTTTGTTTCTTTTACTTTTAAATACATTCGAGCATTTTAAGTAAGTTTACTTACGATGTATTGGTTAGTAGAGAAATGAAATAATCACGTAGGGCTCAACACGTAAGTACGTTTATGATTACTTAAATGAGATGATACACTCGCCGGGATAGGTGGCGTCATCCTGTAACCCAGCTACTTTGGGGGCATGGTCGGGTGGCCGGTTTGAGATTGGGGGTTCTGTTGTACGTTGCGTTATGTCGATCAGGCGTCCGCACTAAGCCTGGCATCAATATGGTTAGCAGGAGAGAGCTTCAGCTGATCAGGTTGATTAACGAGGGCCGGTCCGGTCGAGGGCGGAAACGCAGCAGACAAAAGTCCCCGTGTCAAGCAGTAGTGGGATCGCGCCCGTGAATAGTGCACGTGCGGCACTCCGTTCAATATAATCGAACACCGACCTCAATTTTTACTTTTTTTTTTTTTGTTTTGACTTCCAAGTATTCATATCAGAAAATCAGACGTTTTCACCTTTACCTATCAAAAAAGACAGCACAAGTAACAGTGTCTAGTTCATACAAAAACGCGTGGGGATTTGAATTTTCATACCAATAATTCGCCTAATCTTATCAGTGTATTTTCCATCGCAACTTTATACATCTTGCAATTTCAAGCAGATTCATTGCCACAGTAAAACAAATAAATCCCTACTATATTTGATTCTCTTAACAAACCCATCTCTACACAATATAAAATAGTATACTGAACAACACATTCATATTGGTTAATATTATGTAGACTATTCCATTCCTACCCATGTCTCTCTCCTCTTCTTCCTATTCATCCTTATTATCATAACTCTTCAAATATAACGTCTCATTTATCTTTCTAATGACCAAACATAAAATGTGACACAAATTTTGACTTCTGCTAACAGTAGTAATACAAACAATAACAATAATAATAATTAATATCATTTGTATTGTTATTAATAATAAGAATTATAATAATATTATTACTATATTTACATTATTAAAAATAATAAGCGCCATCATCTTAAAGTGGATTGTTTTCTGAATTGGTGAGATTTATACAATTGAAGTCAACGAGAAATTACTGATTCCGAAAGCAGAAAAGGCACAATAATAAAGTAAACAATGACTGTCTCTTTACGTTCAACATCAGCTTGCTCTACCGAAACCTCACAAAACTTTCCACAACATGAAGCTTTTTCTATTACTATTTGTAGCAAACGCACAATAGGATATCAATTATTACAAGCAAATATAGACTATACCAATACGTGCGTGCTACTACTTTACACATCTCATTCCGTGGCTAATGAATGGTTTAGAAATATCGAGCTCCTGAGACGAGTTCAAATCACCACCGAAGTTATTTCATTATTGATTCTGATTTCCCGCCCTGTATATAATACACTGTAACGGATGCCTTTCAGAAGGTTAGCACAAGAAATAAAATAAATATTTCTTAGTTTTATATTCGTTTAGTAAACATGGCTTTTACAATAATCAGTAAGATTTCAATTTCACTAAGAAACTTTCTTTGTAAACAGAACGCTTATACATGATGCTATATTCAAACGCAAGATTTTCGTACAAATTTTATTTTTAGCAGAATTACAAATAAATAAGCGAGAATCCTTTGAGTATTGCACTTAAACGTGTACATTTAATGCATAAATTTGATAGATATATTAACTAGTAGAATATAATTCCAGAATGTCCCGAATTACGATCTCGTATAGTGTGACTCTCTACCAGTAATCAATCGACTACTGAAGGCGCTCTCCATTACACTCAACCGAATTAGGTCGATGACCACGTGACTAAATGAAAAGATAATTTTCATGCATTTACATTTTTTTTTCTTTTATCGTTTTCGATTTTGTTTCTTTTACTTTTAAATACATTCGAGCATTTTAAGTAAGTTTACTTACGATGTATTGGTTAGTAGAGAAATGAAATAATCATGTAGGGCTCAACACTTAAGTACGTTTATGATTACTTAAATGAGATGATACACTCGCCGGGATAGGTGGCGTCATCCTGTAACCCAGCTACTTTGGGGGCATGGTCGGGTGGCCGGTTTGAGATTGGGGGTTATGTTGTACGTTGCGTTATGTCGATCAGGCGTCCGCACTAAGCCTGGCATCAATATGGTTAGCAGGAGAGAGCTTCAGCTGATCAGGTTGATTGACGAGGGCCGGGCAAAAGTCCCCGTGTCAAGCAGTAGTGGGATCGCGCCCGTGAATAGTACACGTGCGGCACTCCGTTCAATATAATCGAACCCCGACCTCAATTTTTACTTTTTTTTGTTTTTTTTTGACTTCCAAGTATTCATATCAGAAAATCAGACGTTTTCACCTTTACCTATCAAAAAAGACAGCACAAGTAACAGTGTCTAGTTCATACAAAAACGCGTGGGGATTTGAATTTTCATACCAATAATTCGCCTAATCTTATCAGTGTATTTTCCATCGCAACTTTATACATCTTGCAATTTCAAGCAGATTCATTGCCACAGTAAAACAAATAAATCCCTACTATATTTGATTCTCTTAACAAACCCATCTCTACACAATATAAAATAGTATACTGAACAACACATTCATATTGGTTAATATTATGTAGACTATTCCATTCCTACCCATGTCTCTCTCCTCTTCTTCCTATTCATCCTTATTATCATAACTCTTCAAATATAACGTCTCATTTATCTTTCTAATGACCAAACATAAAATGTGACACAAATTTTGACTTCTGCTAACAGTAGTAATACAAACAATAACAATAATAATAATTAATATCATTTGTATTGTTATTAATAATAAGAATTATAATAATATTATTACTATATTTACATTATTAAAAATAATAAGCGCCATCATCTTAAAGTGGATTGTTTTCTGAATTGGTGAGATTTATACAATTGAAGTCAACGAGAAATTACTGATTCCGAAAGCAGAAAAGGCACAATAATAAAGTAAACAATGACTGTCTCTTTACGTTCAACATCAGCTTGCTCTACCGAAACCTCACAAAACTTTCCACAACATGAAGCTTTTTCTATTACTATTTGTAGCAAACGCACAATAGGATATCAATTATTACAAGCAAATATAGACTATACCAATACGTGCGTGCTACTACTTTACACATCTCATTCCGTGGCTAATGAATGGTTTAGAAATATCGAGCTCCTGAGACGAGTTCAAATCACCACCGAAGTTATTTCATTATTGATTCTGATTTCCCGCCCTGTATATAATACACTGTAACGGATGCCTTTCAGAAGGTTAGCACAAGAAATAAAATAAATATTTCTTAGTTTTATATTCGTTTAGTAAACATGGCTTTTACAATAATCAGTAAGATTTCAATTTCACTAAGAAACTTTCTTTGTAAACAGAACGCTTATACATGATGCTATATTCAAACGCAAGATTTTCGTACAAATTTTATTTTTAGCAGAATTACAAATAAATAAGCGAGAATCCTTTGAGTATTGCACTTAAACGTGTACATTTAATGCATAAATTTGATAGATATATTAACTAGTAGAATATAATTCCAGAATGTCCCGAATTACGATCTCGTATAGTGTGACTCTCTACCAGTAATCAATCGACTACTGAAGGCGCTCTCCATTACACTCAACCGAATTAGGTCGATGACCACGTGACTAAATGAAAAGATAATTTTCATGCATTTACATTTTTTTTTCTTTTATCGTTTTCGATTTTGTTTCTTTTACTTTTAAATACATTCGAGCATTTTAAGTAAGTTTACTTACGATGTATTGGTTAGTAGAGAAATGAAATAATCATGTAGGGCTCAACACTTAAGTACGTTTATGATTACTTAAATGAGATGATACACTCGCCGGGATAGGTGGCGTCATCCTGTAACCCAGCTACTTTGGGGGCATGGTCGGGTGGCCGGTTTGAGATTGGGGGTTATGTTGTACGTTGCGTTATGTCGATCAGGCGTCCGCACTAAGTCTGGCATCAATATGGTTAGCAGGAGAGAGCTTCAGCTGATCAGGTTGATTGACGAGGGCCGGGCAAAAGTCCCCGTGTCAAGCAGTAGTGGGATCGCGCCCGTGAATAGTACACGTGCGGCACTCCGTTCAATATAATCGAACCCCGACCTCAATTTTTACTTTTTTTTGTTTTTTTTTGACTTCCAAGTATTCATATCAGAAAATCAGACGTTTTCACCTTTACCTATCAAAAAAGACAGCACAAGTAACAGTGTCTAGTTCATACAAAAACGCGTGGGGATTTGAATTTTCATACCAATAATTCGCCTAATCTTATCAGTGTATTTTCCATCGCAACTTTATACATCTTGCAATTTCAAGCAGATTCATTGCCACAGTAAAACAAATAAATCCCTACTATATTTGATTCTCTTAACAAACCCATCTCTACACAATATAAAATAGTATACTGAACAACACATTCATATTGGTTAATATTATGTAGACTATTCCATTCCTACCCATGTCTCTCTCCTCTTCTTCCTATTCATCCTTATTATCATAACTCTTCAAATATAACGTCTCATTTATCTTTCTAATGACCAAACATAAAATGTGACACAAATTTTGACTTCTGCTAACAGTAGTAATACAAACAATAACAATAATAATAATTAATATCATTTGTATTGTTATTAATAATAAGAATTATAATAATATTATTACTATATTTACATTATTAAAAATAATAAGCGCCATCATCTTAAAGTGGATTGTTTTCTGAATTGGTGAGATTTATACAATTGAAGTCAACGAGAAATTACTGATTCCGAAAGCAGAAAAGGCACAATAATAAAGTAAACAATGACTGTCTCTTTACGTTCAACATCAGCTTGCTCTACCGAAACCTCACAAAACTTTCCACAACATGAAGCTTTTTCTATTACTATTTGTAGCAAACGCACAATAGGATATCAATTATTACAAGCAAATATAGACTATACCAATACGTGCGTGCTACTACTTTACACATCTCATTCCGTGGCTAATGAATGGTTTAGAAATATCGAGCTCCTGAGACGAGTTCAAATCACCACCGAAGTTATTTCATTATTGATTCTGATTTCCCGCCCTGTATATAATACACTGTAACGGATGCCTTTCAGAAGGTTAGCACAAGAAATAAAATAAATATTTCTTAGTTTTATATTCGTTTAGTAAACATGGCTTTTACAATAATCAGTAAGATTTCAATTTCACTAAGAAACTTTCTTTGTAAACAGAACGCTTATACATGATGCTATATTCAAACGCAAGATTTTCGTACAAATTTTATTTTTAGCAGAATTACAAATAAATAAGCGAGAATCCTTTGAGTATTGCACTTAAACGTGTACATTTAATGCATAAATTTGATAGATATATTAACTAGTAGAATATAATTCCAGAATGTCCCGAATTACGATCTCGTATAGTGTGACTCTCTACCAGTAATCAATCGACTACTGAAGGCGCTCTCCATTACACTCAACCGAATTAGGTCGATGACCACGTGACTAAATGAAAAGATAATTTTCATGCATTTACATTTTTTTTTCTTTTATCGTTTTCGATTTTGTTTCTTTTACTTTTAAATACATTCGAGCATTTTAAGTAAGTTTACTTACGATGTATTGGTTAGTAGAGAAATGAAATAATCATGTAGGGCTCAACACTTAAGTACGTTTATGATTACTTAAATGAGATGATACACTCGCCGGGATAGGTGGCGTCATCCTGTAACCCAGCTACTTTGGGGGCATGGTCGGGTGGCCGGTTTGAGATTGGGGGTTATGTTGTACGTTGCGTTATGTCGATCAGGCGTCCGCACTAAGCCTGGCATCAATATGGTTAGCAGGAGAGAGCTTCAGCTGATCAGGTTGATTGACGAGGGCCGGGCAAAAGTCCCCGTGTCAAGCAGTAGTGGGATCGCGCCCGTGAATAGTACACGTGCGGCACTCCGTTCAATATAATCGAACCCCGACCTCAATTTTTACTTTTTTTTGTTTTTTTTTGACTTCCAAGTATTCATATCAGAAAATCAGACGTTTTCACCTTTACCTATCAAAAAAGACAGCACAAGTAACAGTGTCTAGTTCATACAAAAACGCGTGGGGATTTGAATTTTCATACCAATAATTCGCCTAATCTTATCAGTGTATTTTCCATCGCAACTTTATACATCTTGCAATTTCAAGCAGATTCATTGCCACAGTAAAACAAATAAATCCCTACTATATTTGATTCTCTTAACAAACCCATCTCTACACAATATAAAATAGTATACTGAACAACACATTCATATTGGTTAATATTATGTAGACTATTCCATTCCTACCCATGTCTCTCTCCTCTTCTTCCTATTCATCCTTATTATCATAACTCTTCAAATATAACGTCTCATTTATCTTTCTAATGACCAAACATAAAATGTGACACAAATTTTGACTTCTGCTAACAGTAGTAATACAAACAATAACAATAATAATAATTAATATCATTTGTATTGTTATTAATAATAAGAATTATAATAATATTATTACTATATTTACATTATTAAAAATAATAAGCGCCATCATCTTAAAGTGGATTGTTTTCTGAATTGGTGAGATTTATACAATTGAAGTCAACGAGAAATTACTGATTCCGAAAGCAGAAAAGGCACAATAATAAAGTAAACAATGACTGTCTCTTTACGTTCAACATCAGCTTGCTCTACCGAAACCTCACAAAACTTTCCACAACATGAAGCTTTTTCTATTACTATTTGTAGCAAACGCACAATAGGATATCAATTATTACAAGCAAATATAGACTATACCAATACGTGCGTGCTACTACTTTACACATCTCATTCCGTGGCTAATGAATGGTTTAGAAATACCGAGCTCCTGAGACGAGTTCAAATCACCACCGAAGTTATTTCATTATTGATTCTGATTTCCCGCCCTGTATATAATACACTGTAACGGATGCCTTTCAGAAGGTTAGCACAAGAAATAAAATAAATATTTCTTAGTTTTATATTCGTTTAGTAAACATGGCTTTTACAATAATCAGTAAGATTTCAATTTCACTAAGAAACTTTCTATGTAAACAGAACGCTTATACATGATGCTATATTCAAACGCAAGATTTTCGTACAAATTTTATTTTTAGCAGAATTACAAATAAATAAGCGAGAATCCTTTGAGTATTGCACTTAAACGTGTACATTTAATGCATAAATTTGATAGATATATTAACTAGTAGAATATAATTCCAGAATGTCCCGAATTACGATCTCGTATAGTGTGACTCTCTACCAGTAATCAATCGACTACTGAAGGCGCTCTCCATTACACTCAACCGAATTAGGTCGATGACCACGTGACTAAATGAAAAGATAATTTTCACGCATTTACATTTTTTTTTCTTTTATCGTTTTCTATTTTGTTTCTTTTACTTTTAAATACATTCGAGCATTTTAAGTAAGTTTACTTACGATGTATTGGTTAGTAGAGAAATGAAATAATCATGTAGGGCTCAACACGTAAGTACGTTTATGATTACTTAAATGAGATGATACACTCGCCGGGATAGGTGGCGTCATCCTGTAACCCAGCTACTTTGGGGGCATGGTCGGGTGGCCGGTTTGAGATTGGGGGTTCTGTTGTACGTTGCGTTATGTCGATCAGGTGTCCGCACAAAGCCTGGCATCAATATGGTTAGCAGGAGAGAGCTTCAGCTGATCAGGTTGATTAACGAGGGCCGGTCGAGGGCGGAAACGCAGCAGACAAAAGTCCCCGTGTCAAGCAGTAGTGGGATCGCGCCCGTGAATAGTGCACGTGCGGCACTCCGTTCAATATAATCGAACCCCGACCTCAATTTTTACTTTTTTTTGTTTTTGTTTTGACTTCCAAGTATTCATATCAGAAAATCAGACGTTTTCACCTTTACCTATCAAAAAAGACAGCACAAGTAACAGTGTCTAGTTCATACAAAAACGCGTGGGGATTTGAATTTTCATACCAATAATTCGCCTAATCTTATCAGTGTATTTTCCATCGCAACTTTATACATCTTGCAATTTCAAGCAGATTCATTGCCACAGTAAAACAAATAAATCCCTACTATATTTGATTCTCTTAACAAACCCATCTCTACACAATATAAAATAGTATACTGAACAACACATTCATATTGGTTAATATTATGTAGACTATTCCATTCCTACCCATGTCTCTCTCCTCTTCTTCCTATTCATCCTTATTATCATAACTCTTCAAATATAACGTCTCATTTATCTTTCTAATGACCAAACATAAAATGTGACACAAATTTTGACTTCTGCTAACAGTAGTAATACAAACAATAACAATAATAATAATTAATATCATTTGTATTGTTATTAATAATAAGAATTATAATAATATTATTACTATATTTACATTATTAAAAATAATAAGCGCCATCATCTTAAAGTGGATTGTTTTCTGAATTGGTGAGATTTATACAATTGAAGTCAACGAGAAATTACTGATTCCGAAAGCAGAAAAGGCACAATAATAAAGTAAACAATGACTGTCTCTTTACGTTCAACATCAGCTTGCTCTACCGAAACCTCACAAAACTTTCCACAACATGAAGCTTTTTCTATTACTATTTGTAGCAAACGCACAATAGGATATCAATTATTACAAGCAAATATAGACTATACCAATACGTGCGTGCTACTACTTTACACATCTCATTCCGTGGCTAATGAATGGTTTAGAAATATCGAGCTCCTGAGACGAGTTCAAATCACCACCGAAGTTATTTCATTATTGATTCTGATTTCCCGCCCTGTATATAATACACTGTAACGGATGCCTTTCAGAAGGTTAGCACAAGAAATAAAATAAATATTTCTTAGTTTTATATTCGTTTAGTAAACATGGCTTTTACAATACTCAGTAAGATTTCAATTTCACTAAGAAACTTTCTTTGTAAACAGAACGCTTATACATGATGCTATATTCAAACGCAAGATTTTCGTACAAATTTTCTTTTTAGCAGAATTACAAATAAATAAGCGAGAATCCTTTGAGTATTGCACTTAAACGTGTACATTTAATGCATAAATTTGATAGATATATTAACTAGTAGAATATAATTCCAGAATGTCCCGAATTACGATCTCGTATAGTGTGACTCTCTACCAGTAATCAATCGACTACTGAAGGCGCTCTCCATTACACTCAACCGAATTAGGTCGATGACCACGTGACTAAATGAAAAGATAATTTTCACGCATTTACATTTTTTTTTCTTTTATCGTTTTCGATTTTGTTTCTTTTACTTTTAAATACATTCGAGCATTTTAAGTAAGTTTACTTACGATGTATTGGTTAGTAGAGAAATGAAATAATCATGTAGTGATTACGTGATCAGTGATCAGTAAGTACGTTTATGATTACTTAAATGAGATGATACACCCGCCGGGATAGGTGGCGTCATCCTGTAACCCAGCTACTTTGGGGGCATGGTCGGGTGGCCGGTTTGAGATTGGGGGTTCTCAATGCGTTATGTCGATCAGGCGTCCGCACTAAGCCTGGCATCAATATGGTTAGCAGGAGAGAGCTTCAGCTGATCAGGTTGATTAACGAGGGCCGGTCCGGTCGAGGGCGGAAACGCAGCAGACAAAAGTCCCCGTGTCAAGCAGTAGTGGGATCGCGCCCGTGAATAGTACACGTGCGGCACTCCGTTCAATATAATCGAACCCCGACCTCAATTTTTACTTTTTTTTGTTTTTGTTTTGACTTCCAAGTATTCATATCAGAAAATCAGACGTTTTCACCTTTACCTATCAAAAAAGACAGCACAAGTAACAGTGTCTAGTTCATACAAAAACGCGTGGGGATTTGAATTTTCATACCAATAATTCGCCTAATCTTATCAGTGTATTTTCCATCGCAACTTTATACATCTTGCAATTTCAAGCAGATTCATTGCCACAGTAAAACAAATAAATCCCTACTATATTTGATTCTCTTAACAAACCCATCTCTACACAATATAAAATAGTATACTGAACAACACATTCATATTGGTTAATATTATGTAGACTATTCCATTCCTACCCATGTCTCTCTCCTCTTCTTCCTATTCATCCTTATTATCATAACTCTTCAAATATAACGTCTCATTTATCTTTCTAATGACCAAACATAAAATGTGACACAAATTTTGACTTCTGCTAACAGTAGTAATACAAACAATAACAATAATAATAATTAATATCATTTGTATTGTTATTAATAATAAGAATTATAATAATATTATTACTATATTTACATTATTAAAAATAATAAGCGCCATCATCTTAAAGTGGATTGTTTTCTGAATTGGTGAGATTTATACAATTGAAGTCAACGAGAAATTACTGATTCCGAAAGCAGAAAAGGCACAATAATAAAGTAAACAATGACTGTCTCTTTACGTTCAACATCAGCTTGCTCTACCGAAACCTCACAAAACTTTCCACAACATGAAGCTTTTTCTATTACTATTTGTAGCAAACGCACAATAGGATATCAATTATTACAAGCAAATATAGACTATACCAATACGTGCGTGCTACTACTTTACACATCTCATTACGTGGCTAATGAATGGTTTAGAAATATCGAGCTCCTGAGACGAGTTCAAATCACCACCGAAGTTATTTCATTATTGATTCTGATTTCCCGCCCTGTATATAATACACTGTAACGGATGCCTTTCAGAAGGTTAGCACAAGAAATAAAATAAATATTTCTTAGTTTTATATTCGTTTAGTAAACATGGCTTTTACAATACTCAGTAAGATTTCAATTTCACTAAGAAACTTTCTTTGTAAACAGAACGCTTATACATGATGCTATATTCAAACGCAAGATTTTCGTACAAATTTTCTTTTTAGCAGAATTACAAATAAATAAGCGAGAATCCTTTGAGTATTGCACTTAAACGTGTACATTTAATGCATAAATTTGATAGATATATTAACTAGTAGAATATAATTCCAGAATGTCCCGAATTACGATCTCGTATAGTGTGACTCTCTACCAGTAATCAATCGACTACTGAAGGCGCTCTCCATTACACTCAACCGAATTAGGTCGATGACCACGTGACTAAATGAAAAGATAATTTTCACGCATTTACATTTTTTTTTCTTTTATCGTTTTCTATTTTGTTTCTTTTACTTTTAAATACATTCGAGCATTTTAAGTAAGTTTACTTACGATGGATTGGTTAGTAGAGAAATGAAATAATCATGTAGGGCTCAACACGTAAGTACGTTTATGATTACTGAAATGAGATGATACACTCGCCGGGATAGGTGGCGTCATCCTGTAACCCAGCTACTTTGGGGGCATGGTCGGGTGGCCGGTTTGAGATTGGGGGTTCTGTTGTACGTTGCGTTATGTCGATCAGGCGTCCGCACTAAGCCTGGCATCAATATGGTTAGCAGGAGAGAGCTTCAGCTGATCAGGTTGATTAACGAGGGCCGGTCCGGTCGAGGGCGGAAACGCAGCAGACAAAAGTCCCCGTGTCAAGCAGTAGTGGGATCGCGCCCGTGAATAGTGCACGTGCGGCACTCCGTTCAATATAATCGAAACCCGACCTCAATTTTTACTTTTTTTTTTTTTGTTTTGACTTCCAAGTATTCATATCAGAAAATCAGACGTTTTCACCTTTACCTATCAAAAAAGACAGCACAAGTAACAGTGTCTAGTTCATACAAAAACGCGTGGGGATTTGAATTTTCATACCAATAATTCGCCTAATCTTATCAGTGTATTTTCCATCGCAACTTTATACATCTTGCAATTTCAAGCAGATTCATTGCCACAGTAAAACAAATAAATCCCTACTATATTTGATTCTCTTAACAAACCCATCTCTACACAATATAAAATAGTATACTGAACAACACATTCATATTGGTTAATATTATGTAGACTATTCCATTCCTACCCATGTCTCTCTCCTCTTCTTCCTATTCATCCTTATTATCATAACTCTTCAAATATAACGTCTCATTTATCTTTCTAATGACCAAACATAAAATGTGACACAAATTTTGACTTCTGCTAACAGTAGTAATACAAACAATAACAATAATAATAATTAATATCATTTGTATTGTTATTAATAATAAGAATTATAATAATATTATTACTATATTTACATTATTAAAAATAATAAGCGCCATCATCTTAAAGTGGATTGTTTTCTGAATTGGTGAGATTTATACAATTGAAGTCAACGAGAAATTACTGATTCCGAAAGCAGAAAAGGCACAATAATAAAGTAAACAATGACTGTCTCTTTACGTTCAACATCAGCTTGCTCTACCGAAACCTCACAAAACTTTCCACAACATGAAGCTTTTTCTATTACTATTTGTAGCAAACGCACAATAGGATATCAATTATTACAAGCAAATATAGACTATACCAATACGTGCGTGCTACTACTTTACACATCTCATTCCGTGGCTAATGAATGGTTTAGAAATATCGAGCTCCTGAGACGAGTTCAAATCACCACCGAAGTTATTTCATTATTGATTCTGATTTCCCGCCCTGTATATGATACACTGTAACGGATGCCTTTCAGAAGGTTAGCACAAGAAATAAAATAAATATTTCTTAGTTTTATATTCGTTTAGTAAACATGGCTTTTACAATAATCAGTAAGATTTCAATTTCACTAAGAAACTTTCTTTGTAAACAGAACGCTTATACATGATGCTATATTCAAACGCAAGATTTTCGTACAAATTTTATTTTTAGCAGAATTACAAATAAATAAGCGAGAATCCTTTGAGTATTGCACTTAAACGTGTACATTTAATGCATAAATTTGATAGATATATTAACTAGTAGAATATAATTCCAGAATGTCCCGAATTACGATCTCGTATAGTGTGACTCTCTACCAGTAATCAATCGACTACTGAAGGCGCTCTCCATTACACTCAACCGAATTAGGTCGATGACCACGTGACTAAATGAAAAGATAATTTTCATGCATTTACATTTTTTTTTCTTTTATCGTTTTCGATTTTGTTTCTTTTACTTTTAAATACATTCGAGCATTTTAAGTAAGTTTACTTACGATGTATTGGTTAGTAGAGAAATGAAATAATCATGTAGGGCTCAACACGTAAGTACGTTTATGATTACTTAAATGAGATGATACACTCGCCGGGATAGGTGGCGTCATCCTGTAACCCAGCTACTTTGGGGGCATGGTCGGGTGGCCGGTTTGAGATTGGGGGTTATGTTGTACGTTGCGTTATGTCGATCAGGCGTCCGCACTAAGCTTGGCATCAATATGGTTAGCAGGAGATAGCTTCAGCTGATCAGGTTGATTAACGAGGGCCGGTCCGGTCGAGGGCGGAAACGCAGCAGACAAAAGTCCCCGTGTCAAGCAGTAGTGGGATCGCGCCCGTGAATAGTGCACGTGCGGCACTCCGTTCAATATAATCGAACCCCGACCTCAATTTTTACTTTTTTTTTTTTTGTTTTGACTTCCAAGTATTCATATCAGAAAATCAGACGTTTTCACCTTTACCTATCAAAAAAGACAGCACAAGTAACAGTGTCTAGTTCATACAAAAACGCGTGGGGATTTGAATTTTCATACCAATAATTCGCCTAATCTTATCAGTGTATTTTCCATCGCAACTTTATACATCTTGCAATTTCAAGCAGATTCATTGCCACAGTAAAACAAATAAATCCCTACTATATTTGATTCTCTTAACAAACCCATCTCTACACAATATAAAATAGTATACTGAACAACACATTCATATTGGTTAATATTATGTAGACTATTCCATTCCTACCCATGTCTCTCTCCTCTTCTTCCTATTCATCCTTATTATCATAACTCTTCAAATATAACGTCTCATTTATCTTTCTAATGACCAAACATAAAATGTGACACAAATTTTGACTTCTGCTAACAGTAGTAATACAACAATAACAATAATAATAATTAATATCATTTGTATTGTTATTAATAATAAGAATTATAATAATATTATTACTATATTTACATTATTAAAAATAATAAGCGCCATCATCTTAAAGTGGATTGTTTTCTGAATTGGTGAGATTTATACAATTGAAGTCAACGAGAAATTACTGATTCCGAAAGCAGAAAAGGCACAATAATAAAGTAAACAATGACTGTCTCTTTACGTTCAACATCAGCTTGCTCTACCGAAACCTCACAAAACTTTCCACAACATGAAGCTTTTTCTATTACTATTTGTAGCAAACGCACAATAGGATATCAATTATTACAAGCAAATATAGACTATACCAATACGTGCGTGCTACTACTTTACACATCTCATTCCGTGGCTAATGAATGGTTTAGAAATATCGAGCTCCTGAGACGAGTTCAAATCACCACCGAAGTTATTTCATTATTGATTCTGATTTCCCGCCCTGTATATAATACACTGTAACGGATGCCTTTCAGAAGGTTAGCACAAGAAATAAAATAAATATTTCTTAGTTTTATATTCGTTTAGTAAACATGGCTTTTACAATACTCAGTAAGATTTCAATTTCACTAAGAAACTTTCTTTGTAAACAGAACGCTTATACATGATGCTATATTCAAACGCAAGATTTTCGTACAAATTTTATTTTTAGCAGAATTACAAATAAATAAGCGAGAATCCTTTGAGTATTGCACTTAAACGTGTACATTTAATGCATAAATTTGATAGATATATTAACTAGTAGAATATAATTCCAGAATGTCCCGAATTACGATCTCGTATAGTGTGACTCTCTACCAGTAATCAATCGACTACTGAAGGCGCTCTCCATTACACTCAACCGAATTAGGTCGATGACCACGTGACTAAATGAAAAGATAATTTTCACGCATTTACATTTTTTTTTCTTTTATCGTTTTCGATTTTGTTTCTTTTACTTTTAAATACATTCGAGCATTTTAAGTAAGTTTACTTACGATGTATTGGTTAGTAGAGAAATGAAATAATCATGTAGGGCTCAACACGTAAGTACGTTTATGATTACTTAAATGAGATGATACACTCGCCGGGATAGGTGGCGTCATCCTGTAACCCAGCTACTTTGGGGGCATGGTCGGGTGGCCGGTTTGAGATTGGGGGTTCTGTTGTACGTTGCGTTATGTCGATCAGGCGTCCGCACTAAGCCTGGCATCAATATGGTTAGCAGGAGAGAGCTTCAGCTGATCAGGTTGATTAACGAGGGCCGGTCCGGTCGAGGGCGGAAACGCAGCAGACAAAAGTCCCCGTGTCAAGCAGTAGTGGGATCGCGCCCGTGAATAGTACACGTGCGGCACTCCGTTCAATATAATCGAACCCCGACCTCAATTTTTACTTTTTTTTGTTTTTGTTTTGACTTCCAAGTATTCATATCAGAAAATCAGACGTTTTCACCTTTACCTATCAAAAAAGACAGCACAAGTAACAGTGTCTAGTTCATACAAAAACGCGTGGGGATTTGAATTTTCATACCAATAATTCGCCTAATCTTATCAGTGTATTTTCCATCGCAACTTTATACATCTTGCAATTTCAAGCAGATTCATTGCCACAGTAAAACAAATAAATCCCTACTATATTTGATTCTCTTAACAAACCCATCTCTACACAATATAAAATAGTATACTGAACAACACATTCATATTGGTTAATATTATGTAGACTATTCCATTCCTACCCATGTCTCTCTCCTCTTCTTCCTATTCATCCTTATTATCATAACTCTTCAAATATAACGTCTCATTTATCTTTCTAATGACCAAACATAAAATGTGACACAAATTTTGACTTCTGCTAACAGTAGTAATACAAACAATAACAATAATAATAATTAATATCATTTGTATTGTTATTAATAATAAGAATTATAATAATATTATTACTATATTTACATTATTAAAAATAATAAGCGCCATCATCTTAAAGTGGATTGTTTTCTGAATTGGTGAGATTTATACAATTGAAGTCAACGAGAAATTACTGATTCCGAAAGCAGAAAAGGCACAATAATAAAGTAAACAATGACTGTCTCTTTACGTTCAACATCAGCTTGCTCTACCGAAACCTCACAAAACTTTCCACAACATGAAGCTTTTTCTATTACTATTTGTAGCAAACGCACAATAGGATATCAATTATTACAAGCAAATATAGACTATACCAATACGTGCGTGCTACTACTTTACA
The DNA here is from genome assembly GCA_964036315.1 of Acanthosepion esculentum. Lineage (NCBI taxonomy): Eukaryota > Metazoa > Mollusca > Cephalopoda > Sepiida > Sepiidae > Acanthosepion > Acanthosepion esculentum. The sequence continues at coordinate 36,821,928 of OZ038501.1, forward strand.
CATCTCATTCCGTGGCTAATGAATGGTTTAGAAATATCGAGCTCCTGAGACGAGTTCAAATCACCACCGAAGTTATTTCATTATTGATTCTGATTTCCCGCCCTGTATATAATACACTGTAACGGATGCCTTTCAGAAGGTTAGCACAAGAAATAAAATAAATATTTCTTAGTTTTATATTCGTTTAGTAAACATGGCTTTTACAATAACCAGTAAGATTTCAATTTCACTAAGAAACTTTCTTTGTAAACAGAACGCTTATACATGATGCTATATTCAAACGCAAGATTTTCGTACAAATTTTATTTTTAGCAGAATTACAAATAAATAAGCGAGAATCCTTTGAGTATTGCACTTAAACGTGTACATTTAATGCATAAATTTGATAGATATATTAACTAGTAGAATATAATTCCAGAATGTCCCGAATTACGATCTCGTATAGTGTGACTCTCTACCAGTAATCAATCGACTACTGAAGGCGCTCTCCATTACACTCAACCGAATTAGGTCGATGACCACGTGACTAAATGAAAAGATAATTTTCATGCATTTACATTTTTTTTTCTTTTATCGTTTTCGATTTTGTTTCTTTTACTTTTAAATACATTCGAGCATTTTAAGTAAGTTTACTTACGATGTATTGGTTAGTAGAGAAATGAAATAATCATGTAGGGCTCAACACGTAAGTACGTTTATGATTACTTAAATGAGATGATACACTCGCCGGGATAGGTGGCGTCATCCTGTAACCCAGCTACTTTGGGGGCATGGTCGGGTGGCCGGTTTGAGATTGGGGGTTATGTTGTACGTTGCGTTATGTCGATCAGGCGTCCGCACTAAGCCTGGCATCAATATGGTTAGCAGGTGAGAGCTTCAGCTGATCAGGTTGATTAACGAGGGCCGGGCAAAAGTCCCCGTGTCAAGCAGTAGTGGGATCGCGCCCGTGAATAGTACACGTGCGGCACTCCGTTCAATATAATCGAACCCCGACCTCAATTTTTACTTTTTTTTGTTTTTGTTTTGACTTCCAAGTATTCATATCAGAAAATCAGACGTTTTCACCTTTACCTATCAAAAAAGACAGCACAAGTAACAGTGTCTAGTTCATACAAAAACGCGTGGGGATTTGAATTTTCATACCAATAATTCGCCTAATCTTATCAGTGTATTTTCCATCGCAACTTTATACATCTTGCAATTTCAAGCAGATTCATTGCCACAGTAAAACAAATAAATCCCTACTATATTTGATTCTCTTAACAAACCCATCTCTACACAATATAAAATAGTATACTGAACAACACATTCATATTGGTTAATATTATGTAGACTATTCCATTCCTACCCATGTCTCTCTCCTCTTCTTCCTATTCATCCTTATTATCATAACTCTTCAAATATAACGTCTCATTTATCTTTCTAATGACCAAACATAAAATGTGACACAAATTTTGACTTCTGCTAACAGTAGTAATACAAACAATAACAATAATAATAATTAATATCATTTGTATTGTTATTAATAATAAGAATTATAATAATATTATTACTATATTTACATTATTAAAAATAATAAGCGCCATCATCTTAAAGTGGATTGTTTTCTGAATTGGTGAGATTTATACAATTGAAGTCAACGAGAAATTACTGATTCCGAAAGCAGAAAAGGCACAATAATAAAGTAAACAATGACTGTCTCTTTACGTTCAACATCAGCTTGCTCTACCGAAACCTCACAAAACTTTCCACAACATGAAGCTTTTTCTATTACTATTTGTAGCAAACGCACAATAGGATATCAATTATTACAAGCAAATATAGACTATACCAATACGTGCGTGCTACTACTTTACACATCTCATTCCGTGGCTAATGAATGGTTTAGAAATATCGAGCTCCTGAGACGAGTTCAAATCACCACCGAAGTTATTTCATTATTGATTCTGATTTCCCGCCCTGTATATAATACACTGTAACGGATGCCTTTCAGAAGGTTAGCACAAGAAATAAAATAAATATTTCTTAGTTTTATATTCGTTTAGTAAACATGGCTTTTACAATACTCAGTAAGATTTCAATTTCACTAAGAAACTTTCTTTGTAAACAGAACGCTTATACATGATGCTATATTCAAACGCAAGATTTTCGTACAAATTTTCTTTTTAGCAGAATTACAAATAAATAAGCGAGAATCCTTTGAGTATTGCACTTAAACGTGTACATTTAATGCATAAATTTGATAGATATATTAACTAGTAGAATATAATTCCAGAATGTCCCGAATTACGATCTCGTATAGTGTGACTCTCTACCAGTAATCAATCGACTACTGAAGGCGCTCTCCATTACACTCAACCGAATTAGGTCGATGACCACGTGACTAAATGAAAAGATAATTTTCACGCATTTACATTTTTTTTTCTTTTATCGTTTTCGATTTTGTTTCTTTTACTTTTAAATACATTCGAGCATTTTAAGTAAGTTTACTTACGATGGATTGGTTAGTAGAGAAATGAAATAATCATGTAGGGCTCAACACGTAAGTACGTTTATGATTACTTAAATGAGATGATACACTCGCCGGGATAGGTGGCGTCATCCTGTAACCCAGCTACTTTGGGGGCATGGTCGGGTGGCCGGTTTGAGATTGGGGGTTCTGTTGTACGTTGCGTTATGTCGATCAGGCGTCCGCACTAAGCCTGGCATCAATATGGTTAGCAGGAGAGAGCTTCAGCTGATCAGGTTGATTAACGAGGGCCGGGCAAAAGTCCCCGTGTCAAGCAGTAGTGGGATCGCGCCCGTGAATAGTACACGTGCGGCACTCCGTTCAATATAATCGAACCCCGACCTCAATTTTTACTTTTTTTTGTTTTTGTTTTGACTTCCAAGTATTCATATCAGAAAATCAGACGTTTTCACCTTTACCTATCAAAAAAGACAGCACAAGTAACAGTGTCTAGTTCATACAAAAACGCGTGGGGATTTGAATTTTCATACCAATAATTCGCCTAATCTTATCAGTGTATTTTCCATCGCAACTTTATACATCTTGCAATTTCAAGCAGATTCATTGCCACAGTAAAACAAATAAATCCCTACTATATTTGATTCTCTTAACAAACCCATCTCTACACAATATAAAATAGTATACTGAACAACACATTCATATTGGTTAATATTATGTAGACTATTCCATTCCTACCCATGTCTCTCTCCTCTTCTTCCTATTCATCCTTATTATCATAACTCTTCAAATATAACGTCTCATTTATCTTTCTAATGACCAAACATAAAATGTGACACAAATTTTGACTTCTGCTAACAGTAGTAATACAAACAATAACAATAATAATAATTAATATCATTTGTATTGTTATTAATAATAAGAATTATAATAATATTATTACTATATTTACATTATTAAAAATAATAAGCGCCATCATCTTAAAGTGGATTGTTATCTGAATTGGTGAGATTTATACAATTGAAGTCAACGAGAAATTACTGATTCCGAAAGCAGAAAAGGCACAATAATAAAGTAAACAATGACTGTCTCTTTACGTTCAACATCAGCTTGCTCTACCGAAACCTCACAAAACTTTCCACAACATGAAGCTTTTTCTATTACTATTTGTAGCAAACGCACAATAGGATATCAATTATTACAAGCAAATATAGACTATACCAATACGTGCGTGCTACTACTTTACACATCTCATTCCGTGGCTAATGAATGGTTTAGAAATATCGAGCTCCTGAGACGAGTTCAAATCACCACCGAAGTTATTTCATTATTGATTCTGATTTCCCGCCCTGTATATAATACACTGTAACGGATGCCTTTCAGAAGGTTAGCACAAGAAATAAAATAAATATTTCTTAGTTTTATATTCGTTTAGTAAACATGGCTTTTACAATACTCAGTAAGATTTCAATTTCACTAAGAAACTTTCTTTGTAAACAGAACGCTTATACATGATGCTATATTCAAACGCAAGATTTTCGTACAAATTTTATTTTTAGCAGAATTACAAATAAATAAGCGAGAATCCTTTGAGTATTGCACTTAAACGTGTACATTTAATGCATAAATTTGATAGATATATTAACTAGTAGAATATAATTCCAGAATGTCCCGAATTACGATCTCGTATAGTGTGACTCTCTACCAGTAATCAATCGACTACTGAAGGCGCTCTCCATTACACTCAACCGAATTAGGTCGATGACCACGTGACTAAATGAAAAGATAATTTTCACGCATTTACATTTTTTTTTCTTTTATCGTTTTCTATTTTGTTTCTTTTACTTTTAAATACATTCGAGCATTTTAAGTAAGTTTACTTACGATGTATTGGTTAGTAGAGAAATGAAATAATCATGTAGGGCTCAACACGTAAGTACGTTTATGATTACTTAAATGAGATGATACACCCGCCGGGATAGGTGGCGTCATCCTGTAACCCAGCTACTTTGGGGGCATGGTCGGGTGGCCGGTTTGAGATTGGGGGTTCTGTTGTACGTTGCGTTATGTCGATCAGGCGTCCGCACTAAGCCTGGCATCAATATGGTTAGCAGGAGAGAGCTTCAGCTGATCAGGTTGATTAACGAGGTCCGGTCGAGGGCGGAAACGCAGCAGACAAAAGTCCCCCGTGTCAAGCAGTAGTGGGATCGCGCCCGTGAATAGTGCACGTGCGGCACTCCGTTCAATATAATCGAACCCCGACCTTAATTTTTACTTTTTTTTTTTTTGTTTTGACTTCCAAGTATTCATATCAGAAAATCAGACGTTTTCACCTTTACCTATCAAAAAAGACAGCACAAGTAACAGTGTCTAGTTCATACAAAAACGCGTGGGGATTTGAATTTTCATACCAATAATTCGCCTAATCTTATCAGTGTATTTTCCATCGCAACTTTATACATCTTGCAATTTCAAGCAGATTCATTGCCACAGTAAAACAAATAAATCCCTACTATATTTGATTCTCTTAACAAACCCATCTCTACACAATATAAAATAGTATACTGAACAACACATTCATATTGGTTAATATTATGTAGACTATTCCATTCCTACCCATGTCTCTCTCCTCTTCTTCCTATTCATCCTTATTATCATAACTCTTCAAATATAACGTCTCATTTATCTTTCTAATGACCAAACATAAAATGTGACACAAATTTTGACTTCTGCTAACAGTAGTAATACAAACAATAACAATAATAATAATTAATATCATTTGTATTGTTATTAATAATAAGAATTATAATAATATTATTACTATATTTACATTATTAAAAATAATAAGCGCCATCATCTTAAAGTGGATTGTTATCTGAATTGGTGAGATTTATACAATTGAAGTCAACGAGAAATTACTGATTCCGAAAGCAGAAAAGGCACAATAATAAAGTAAACAATGACTGTCTCTTTACGTTCAACATCAGCTTGCTCTACCGAAACCTCACAAAACTTTCCACAACATGAAGCTTTTTCTATTACTATTTGTAGCAAACGCACAATAGGATATCAATTATTACAAGCAAATATAGACTATACCAATACGTGCGTGCTACTACTTTACACATCTCATTCCGTGGCTAATGAATGGTTTAGAAATATCGAGCTCCTGAGACGAGTTCAAATCACCACCGAAGTTATTTCATTATTGATTCTGATTTCCCGCCCTGTATATAATACACTGTAACGGATGCCTTTCAGAAGGTTAGCACAAGAAATAAAATAAATATTTCTTAGTTTTATATTCGTTTAGTAAACATGGCTTTTACAATACTCAGTAAGATTTCAATTTCACTAAGAAACTTTCTTTGTAAACAGAACGCTTATACATGATGCTATATTCAAACGCAAGATTTTCGTACAAATTTTCTTTTTAGCAGAATTACAAATAAATAAGCGAGAATCCTTTGAGTATTGCACTTAAACGTGTACATTTAATGCATAAATTTGATAGATATATTAACTAGTAGAATATAATTCCAGAATGTCCCGAATTACGATCTCGTATAGTGTGACTCTCTACCAGTAATCAATCGACTACTGAAGGCGCTCTCCATTACACTCAACCGAATTAGGTCGATGACCACGTGACTAAATGAAAAGATAATTTTCACGCATTTACATTTTTTTTTCTTTTATCGTTTTCTATTTTGTTTCTTTTACTTTTAAATACATTCGAGCATTTTAAGTAAGTTTACTTACGATGTATTGGTTAGTAGAGAAATGAAATAATCATGTAGGGCTCAACACGTAAGTACGTTTATGATTACTTAAATGAGATGATACACTCGCCGGGATAGGTGGCGTCATCCTGTAACCCAGCTACTTTGGGGGCATGGTCGGGTGGCCGGTTTGAGATTGGGGGTTCTGTTGTACGTTGCGTTATGTCGATCAGGCGTCCGCACTAAGCCTGGCATCAATATGGTTAGCAGGAGAGAGCTTCAGCTGATCAGGTTGATTAACGAGGTCCGGTCGAGGGCGGAAACGCAGCAGACAAAAGTCCCCCGTGTCAAGCAGTAGTGGGATCGCGCCCGTGAATAGTGCACGTGCGGCACTCCGTTCAATATAATCGAACCCCGACCTCAATTTTTACTTTTTTTTTTTTTGTTTTGACTTCCAAGTATTCATATCAGAAAATCAGACGTTTTCACCTTTACCTATCAAAAAAGACAGCACAAGTAACAGTGTCTAGTTCATACAAAAACGCGTGGGGATTTGAATTTTCATACCAATAATTCGCCTAATCTTATCAGTGTATTTTCCATCGCAACTTTATACATCTTGCAATTTCAAGCAGATTCATTGCCACAGTAAAACAAATAAATCCCTACTATATTTGATTCTCTTAACAAACCCATCTCTACACAATATAAAATAGTATACTGAACAACACATTCATATTGGTTAATATTATGTAGACTATTCCATTCCTACCCATGTCTCTCTCCTCTTCTTCCTATTCATCCTTATTATCATAACTCTTCAAATATAACGTCTCATTTATCTTTCTAATGACCAAACATAAAATGTGACACAAATTTTGACTTCTGCTAACAGTAGTAATACAAACAATAACAATAATAATAATTAATATCATTTGTATTGTTATTAATAATAAGAATTATAATAATATTATTACTATATTTACATTATTAAAAATAATAAGCGCCATCATCTTAAAGTGGATTGTTTTCTGAATTGGTGAGATTTATACAATTGAAGTCAACGAGAAATTACTGATTCCGAAAGCAGAAAAGGCACAATAATAAAGTAAACAATGACTGTCTCTTTACGTTCAACATCAGCTTGCTCTACCGAAACCTCACAAAACTTTCCACAACATGAAGCTTTTTCTATTACTATTTGTAGCAAACGCACAATAGGATATCAATTATTACAAGCAAATATAGACTATACCAATACGTGCGTGCTACTACTTTACACATCTCATTCCGTGGCTAATGAATGGTTTAGAAATATCGAGCTCCTGAGACGAGTTCAAATCACCACCGAAGTTATTTCATTATTGATTCTGATTTCCCGCCCTGTATATAATACACTGTAACGGATGCCTTTCAGAAGGTTAGCACAAGAAATAAAATAAATATTTCTTAGTTTTATATTCGTTTAGTAAACATGGCTTTTACAATACTCAGTAAGATTTCAATTTCACTAAGAAACTTTCTTTGTAAACAGAACGCTTATACATGATGCTATATTCAAACGCAAGATTTTCGTACAAATTTTCTTTTTAGCAGAATTACAAATAAATAAGCGAGAATCCTTTGAGTATTGCACTTAAACGTGTACATTTAATGCATAAATTTGATAGATATATTAACTAGTAGAATATAATTCCAGAATGTCCCGAATTACGATCTCGTATAGTGTGACTCTCTACCAGTAATCAATCGACTACTGAAGGCGCTCTCCATTACACTCAACCGAATTAGGTCGATGACCACGTGACTAAATGAAAAGATAATTTTCACGCATTTACATTTTTTTTTCTTTTATCGTTTTCTATTTTGTTTCTTTTACTTTTAAATACATTCGAGCATTTTAAGTAAGTTTACTTACGATGTATTGGTTAGTAGAGAAATGAAATAATCATGTAGGGCTCAACACGTAAGTACGTTTATGATTACTTAAATGAGATGATACACTCGCCGGGATAGTTGGCGTCATCCTGTAACCCAGCTACTTTGGGGGCATGGTCGGGTGGCCGGTTTGAGATTGGGGGTTCTGTTGTACGTTGCGTTATGTCGATCAGGCGTCCGCACTAAGCCTGGCATCAATATGGTTAGCAGGAGAGAGCTTCAGCTGATCAGGTTGATTAACGAGGTCCGGTCGAGGGCGGAAACGCAGCAAACAAAAGTCCCCCGTGTCAAGCAGTAGTGGGATCGCGCCCGTGAATAGTGCACGTGCGGCACTCCGTTCAATATAATCGAACCCCGACCTCAATTTTTACTTTTTTTTTTTTTGTTTTGACTTCCAAGTATTCATATCAGAAAATCAGACGTTTTCACCTTTACCTATCAAAAAAGACAGCACAAGTAACAGTGTCTAGTTCATACAAAAACGCGTGGGGATTTGAATTTTCATACCAATAATTCGCCTAATCTTATCAGTGTATTTTCCATCGCAACTTTATACATCTTGCAATTTCAAGCAGATTCATTGCCACAGTAAAACAAATAAATCCCTACTATATTTGATTCTCTTAACAAACCCATCTCTACACAATATAAAATAGTATACTGAACAACACATTCATATTGGTTAATATTATGTAGACTATTCCATTCCTACCCATGTCTCTCTCCTCTTCTTCCTATTCATCCTTATTATCATAACTCTTCAAATATAACGTCTCATTTATCTTTCTAATGACCAAACATAAAATGTGACACAAATTTTGACTTCTGCTAACAGTAGTAATACAAACAATAACAATAATAATAATTAATATCATTTGTATTGTTATTAATAATAAGAATTATAATAATATTATTACTATATTTACATTATTAAAAATAATAAGCGCCATCATCTTAAAGTGGATTGTTTTCTGAATTGGTGAGATTTATACAATTGAAGTCAACGAGAAATTACTGATTCCGAAAGCAGAAAAGGCACAATAATAAAGTAAACAATGACTGTCTCTTTACGTTCAACATCAGCTTGCTCTACCGAAACCTCACAAAACTTTCCACAACATGAAGCTTTTTCTATTACTATTTGTAGCAAACGCACAATAGGATATCAATTATTACAAGCAAATATAGACTATACCAATACGTGCGTGCTACTACTTTACACATCTCATTCCGTGGCTAATGAATGGTTTAGAAATATCGAGCTCCTGAGACGAGTTCAAATCACCACCGAAGTTATTTCATTATTGATTCTGATTTCCCGCCCTGTATATAATACACTGTAACGGATGCCTTTCAGAAGGTTAGCACAAGAAATAAAATAAATATTTCTTAGTTTTATATTCGTTTAGTAAACATGGCTTTTACAATACTCAGTAAGATTTCAATTTCACTAAGAAACTTTCTTTGTAAACAGAACGCTTATACATGATGCTATATTCAAACGCAAGATTTTCGTACAAATTTTCTTTTTAGCAGAATTACAAATAAATAAGCGAGAATCCTTTGAGTATTGCACTTAAACGTGTACATTTAATGCATAAATTTGATAGATATATTAACTAGTAGAATATAATTCCAGAATGTCCCGAATTACGATCTCGTATAGTGTGACTCTCTACCAGTAATCAATCGACTACTGAAGGCGCTCTCCATTACACTCAACCGAATTAGGTCGATGACCACGTGACTAAATGAAAAGATAATTTTCACGCATTTACATTTTTTTTTCTTTTATCGTTTTCTATTTTGTTTCTTTTACTTTTAAATACATTCGAGCATTTTAAGTAAGTTTACTTACGATGTATTGGTTAGTAGAGAAATGAAATAATCATGTAGGGCTCAACACGTAAGTACGTTTATGATTACTTAAATGAGATGATACACTCGCCGGGATAGTTGGCGTCATCCTGTAACCCAGCTACTTTGGGGGCATGGTCGGGTGGCCGGTTTGAGATTGGGGGTTCTGTTGTACGTTGCGTTATGTCGATCAGGCGTCCGCACTAAGCCTGGCATCAATATGGTTAGCAGGAGAGAGCTTCAGCTGATCAGGTTGATTAACGAGGGCCGGTCCGGTCGAGGGCGGAAACGCAGCAGACAAAAGTCCCCGTGTCAAGCAGTAGTGGGATCGCGCCCGTGAATAGTGCACGTGCGGCACTCCGTTCAATATAATCGAACCCCGACCTCAATTTTTACTTTTTTTTTTTTTGTTTTGACTTCCAAGTATTCATATCAGAAAATCAGACGTTTTCACCTTTACCTATCAAAAAAGACAGCACAAGTAACAGTGTCTAGTTCATACAAAAACGCGTGGGGATTTGAATTTTCATACCAATAATTCGCCTAATCTTATCAGTGTATTTTCCATCGCAACTTTATACATCTTGCAATTTCAAGCAGATTCATTGCCACAGTAAAACAAATAAATCCCTACTATATTTGATTCTCTTAACAAACCCATCTCTACACAATATAAAATAGTATACTGAACAACACATTCATATTGGTTAATATTATGTAGACTATTCCATTCCTACCCATGTCTCTCTCCTCTTCTTCCTATTCATCCTTATTATCATAACTCTTCAAATATAACGTCTCATTTATCTTTCTAATGACCAAACATAAAATGTGACACAAATTTTGACTTCTGCTAACAGTAGTAATACAAACAATAACAATAATAATAATTAATATCATTTGTATTGTTATTAATAATAAGAATTATAATAATATTATTACTATATTTACATTATTAAAAATAATAAGCGCCATCATCTTAAAGTGGATTGTTATCTGAATTGGTGAGATTTATACAATTGAAGTCAACGAGAAATTACTGATTCCGAAAGCAGAAAAGGCACAATAATAAAGTAAACAATGACTGTCTCTTTACGTTCAACATCAGCTTGCTCTACCGAAACCTCACAAAACTTTCCACAACATGAAGCTTTTTCTATTACTATTTGTAGCAAACGCACAATAGGATATCAATTATTACAAGCAAATATAGACTATACCAATACGTGCGTGCTACTACTTTACACATCTCATTCCGTGGCTAATGAATGGTTTAGAAATATCGAGCTCCTGAGACGAGTTCAAATCACCACCGAAGTTATTTCATTATTGATTCTGATTTCCCGCCCTGTATATAATACACTGTAACGGATGCCTTTCAGAAGGTTAGCACAAGAAATAAAATAAATATTTCTTAGTTTTATATTCGTTTAGTAAACATGGCTTTTACAATACTCAGTAAGATTTCAATTTCACTAAGAAACTTTCTTTGTAAACAGAACGCTTATACATGATGCTATATTCAAACGCAAGATTTTCGTACAAATTTTCTTTTTAGCAGAATTACAAATAAATAAGCGAGAATCCTTTGAGTATTGCACTTAAACGTGTACATTTAATGCATAAATTTGATAGATATATTAACTAGTAGAATATAATTCCAGAATGTCCCGAATTACGATCTCGTATAGTGTGACTCTCTACCAGTAATCAATCGACTACTGAAGGCGCTCTCCATTACACTCAACCGAATTAGGTCGATGACCACGTGACTAAATGAAAAGATAATTTTCACGCATTTACATTTTTTTTTCTTTTATCGTTTTCTATTTTGTTTCTTTTACTTTTAAATACATTCGAGCATTTTAAGTAAGTTTACTTACGATGTATTGGTTAGTAGAGAAATGAAATAATCATGTAGGGCTCAACACGTAAGTACGTTTATGATTACTTAAATGAGATGATACACTCGCCGGGATAGGTGGCGTCATCCTGTAACCCAGCTACTTTGGGGGCATGGTCGGGTGGCCGGTTTGAGATTGGGGGTTCTGTTGTACGTTGCGTTATGTCGATCAGGCGTCAATATGGTTAGCAGGAGAGAGCTTCAGCTGATCAGGTTGATTAACGAGGGCCGGTCCGGTCGAGGGCGGAAACGCAGCAGACAAAAGTCCCCGTGTCAAGCAGTAGTGGGATCGCGCACGTGAATAGTGCACGTGCGGCACTCCGTTCAATATAATCGAACCCCGACCTCAATTTTTACTTTTTTTTTTTTTGTTTTGACTTCCAAGTATTCATATCAGAAAATCAGACGTTTTCACCTTTACCTATCAAAAAAGACAGCACAAGTAACAGTGTCTAGTTCATACAAAAACGCGTGGGGATTTGAATTTTCATACCAATAATTCGCCTAATCTTATCAGTGTATTTTCCATCGCAACTTTATACATCTTGCAATTTCAAGCAGATTCATTGCCACAGTAAAACAAATAAATCCCTTCTATATTTGATTCTCTTAACAAACCCATCTCTACACAATATAAAATAGTATACTGAACAACACATTCATATTGGTTAATATTATGTAGACTATTCCATTCCTACCCATGTCTCTCTCCTCTTCTTCCTATTCATCCTTATTATCATAACTCTTCAAATATAACGTCTCATTTATCTTTCTAATGACCAAACATAAAATGTGACACAAATTTTGACTTCTGCTAACAGTAGTAATACAAACAATAACAATAATAATAATTAATATCATTTGTATTGTTATTAATAATAAGAATTATAATAATATTATTACTATATTTACATTATTAAAAATAATAAGCGCCATCATCTTAAAGGGGATTGTTATCTGAATTGGTGAGATTTATACAATTGAAGTCAACGAGAAATTACTGATTCCGAAAGCAGAAAAGGCACAATAATAAAGTAAACAATGACTGTCTCTTTACGTTCAACATCAGCTTGCTCTACCGAAACCTCACAAAACTTTCCACAACATGAAGCTTTTTCTATTACTATTTGTAGCAAACGCACAATAGGATATCAATTATTACAAGCAAATATAGACTATACCAATACGTGCGTGCTACTACTTTACACATCTCATTCCGTGGCTAATGAATGGTTTAGAAATATCGAGCTCCTGAGACGAGTTCAAATCACCACCGAAGTTATTTCATTATTGATTCTGATTTCCCGCCCTGTATATAATACACTGTAACGGATGCCTTTCAGAAGGTTAGCACAAGAAATAAAATAAATATTTCTTAGTTTTATATTCGTTTAGTAAACATGGCTTTTACAATACTCAGTAAGATTTCAATTTCACTAAGAAACTTTCTTTGTAAACAGAACGCTTATACATGATGCTATATTCAAACGCAAGATTTTCGTACAAATTTTCTTTTTAGCAGAATTACAAATAAATAAGCGAGAATCCTTTGAGTATTGCACTTAAACGTGTACATTTAATGCATAAATTTGATAGATATATTAACTAGTAGAATATAATTCCAGAATGTCCCGAATTACGATCTCGTATAGTGTGACTCTCTACCAGTAATCAATCGACTACTGAAGGCGCTCTCCATTACACTCAACCGAATTAGGTCGATGACCACGTGACTAAATGAAAAGATAATTTTCACGCATTTACATTTTTTTTTCTTTTATCGTTTTCTATTTTGTTTCTTTTACTTTTAAATACATTCGAGCATTTTAAGTAAGTTTACTTACGATGTATTGGTTAGTAGAGAAATGAAATAATCATGTAGGGCTCAACACGTAAGTACGTTTATGATTACTTAAATGAGATGATACACTCGCCGGGATAGGTGGCGTCATCCTGTAACCCAGCTACTTTGGGGGCATGGTCGGGTGGCCGGTTTGAGATTGGGGGTTCTGTTGTACGTTGCGTTATGTCGATCAGGCGTCAATATGGTTAGCAGGAGAGAGCTTCAGCTGATCAGGTTGATTAACGAGGGCCGGTCCGGTCGAGGGCGGAAACGCAGCAGACAAAAGTCCCCGTGTCAAGCAGTAGTGGGATCGCGCCCGTGAATAGTGCACGTGCGGCACTCCGTTCAATATAATCGAACCCCGACCTCAATTTTTACTTTTTTTTTTTTTGTTTTGACTTCCAAGTATTCATATCAGAAAATCAGACGTTTTCACCTTTACCTATCAAAAAAGACAGCACAAGTAACAGTGTCTAGTTCATACAAAAACGCGTGGGGATTTGAATTTTCATACCAATAATTCGCCTAATCTTATCAGTGTATTTTCCATCGCAACTTTATACATCTTGCAATTTCAAGCAGATTCATTGCCACAGTAAAACAAATAAATCCCTTCTATATTTGATTCTCTTAACAAACCCATCTCTACACAATATAAAATAGTATACTGAACAACACATTCATATTGGTTAATATTATGTAGACTATTCCATTCCTACCCATGTCTCTCTCCTCTTCTTCCTATTCATCCTTATTATCATAACTCTTCAAATATAACGTCTCATTTATCTTTCTAATGACCAAACATAAAATGTGACACAAATTTTGACTTCTGCTAACAGTAGTAATACAAACAATAACAATAATAATAATTAATATCATTTGTATTGTTATTAATAATAAGAATTATAATAATATTATTACTATATTTACATTATTAAAAATAATAAGCGCCATCATCTTAAAGGGGATTGTTATCTGAATTGGTGAGATTTATACAATTGAAGTCAACGAGAAATTACTGATTCCGAAAGCAGAAAAGGCACAATAATAAAGTAAACAATGACTGTCTCTTTACGTTCAACATCAGCTTGCTCTACCGAAACCTCACAAAACTTTCCACAACATGAAGCTTTTTCTATTACTATTTGTAGCAAACGCACAATAGGATATCAATTATTACAAGCAAATATAGACTATACCAATACGTGCGTGCTACTACTTTACACATCTCATTCCGTGGCTAATGAATGGTTTAGAAATATCGAGCTCCTGAGACGAGTTCAAATCACCACCGAAGTTATTTCATTATTGATTCTGATTTCCCGCCCTGTATATAATACACTGTAACGGATGCCTTTCAGAAGGTTAGCACAAGAAATAAAATAAATATTTCTTAGTTTTATATTCGTTTAGTAAACATGGCTTTTACAATACTCAGTAAGATTTCAATTTCACTAAGAAACTTTCTTTGTAAACAGAACGCTTATACATGATGCTATATTCAAACGCAAGATTTTCGTACAAATTTTCTTTTTAGCAGAATTACAAATAAATAAGCGAGAATCCTTTGAGTATTGCACTTAAACGTGTACATTTAATGCATAAATTTGATAGATATATTAACTAGTAGAATATAATTCCAGAATGTCCCGAATTACGATCTCGTATAGTGTGACTCTCTACCAGTAATCAATCGACTACTGAAGGCGCTCTCCATTACACTCAACCGAATTAGGTCGATGACCACGTGACTAAATGAAAAGATAATTTTCACGCATTTACATTTTTTTTTCTTTTATCGTTTTCTATTTTGTTTCTTTTACTTTTAAATACATTCGAGCATTTTAAGTAAGTTTACTTACGATGTATTGGTTAGTAGAGAAATGAAATAATCATGTAGGGCTCAACACGTAAGTACGTTTATGATTACTTAAATGAGATGATACACCCGCCGGGATAGGTGGCGTCATCCTGTAACCCAGCTACTTTGGGGGCATGGTCGGGTGGCCGGTTTGAGATTGGGGGTTCTGTTGTACGTTGCGTTATGTCGATCAGGCGTCCGCACTAAGCCTGGCATCAATATGGTTAGCAGGAGAGAGCTTCAGCTGATCAGGTTGATTAACGAGGGCCGGTCCGGTCGAGGGCGGAAACGCAGCAGACAAAAGTCCCCGTGTCAAGCAGTAGTGGGATCGCGCCCGTGAATAGTGCACGTGCGGCACTCCGTTCAATATAATCGAACCCCGACCTCAATTTTTACTTTTTTTTTTTTTGTTTTGACTTCCAAGTATTCATATCAGAAAATCAGACGTTTTCACCTTTACCTATCAAAAAAGACAGCACAAGTAACAGTGTCTAGTTCATACAAAAACGCGTGGGGATTTGAATTTTCATACCAATAATTCGCCTAATCTTATCAGTGTATTTTCCATCGCAACTTTATACATCTTGCAATTTCAAGCAGATTCATTGCCACAGTAAAACAAATAAATCCCTACTATATTTGATTCTCTTAACAAACCCATCTCTACACAATATAAAATAGTATACTGAACAACACATTCATATTGGTTAATATTATGTAGACTATTCCATTCCTACCCATGTCTCTCTCCTCTTCTTCCTATTCATCCTTATTATCATAACTCTTCAAATATAACGTCTCATTTATCTTTCTAATGACCAAACATAAAATGTGACACAAATTTTGACTTCTGCTAACAGTAGTAATACAAACAATAACAATAATAATAATTAATATCATTTGTATTGTTATTAATAATAAGAATTATAATAATATTATTACTATATTTACATTATTAAAAATAATAAGCGCCATCATCTTAAAGTGGATTGTTTTCTGAATTGGTGAGATTTATACAATTGAAGTCAACGAGAAATTACTGATTCCGAAAGCAGAAAAGGCACAATAATAAAGTAAACAATGACTGTCTCTTTACGTTCAACATCAGCTTGCTCTACCGAAACCTCACAAAACTTTCCACAACATGAAGCTTTTTCTATTACTATTTGTAGCAAACGCACAATAGGATATCAATTATTACAAGCAAATATAGACTATACCAATACGTGCGTGCTACTACTTTACACATCTCATTCCGTGGCTAATGAATGGTTTAGAAATATCGAGCTCCTGAGACGAGTTCAAATCACCACCGAAGTTATTTCATTATTGATTCTGATTTCCCGCCCTGTATATAATACACTGTAACGGATGCCTTTCAGAAGGTTAGCACAAGAAATAAAATAAATATTTCTTAGTTTTATATTCGTTTAGTAAACATGGCTTTTACAATACTCAGTAAGATTTCAATTTCACTAAGAAACTTTCTTTGTAAACAGAACGCTTATACATGATGCTATATTCAAACGCAAGATTTTCGTACAAATTTTCTTTTTAGCAGAATTACAAATAAATAAGCGAGAATCCTTTGAGTATTGCACTTAAACGTGTACATTTAATGCATAAATTTGATAGATATATTAACTAGTAGAATATAATTCCAGAATGTCCCGAATTACGATCTCGTATAGTGTGACTCTCTACCAGTAATCAATCGACTACTGAAGGCGCTCTCCATTACACTCAACCGAATTAGGTCGATGACCACGTGACTAAATGAAAAGATAATTTTCACGCATTTACATTTTTTTTTCTTTTATCGTTTTCGATTTTGTTTCTTTTACTTTTAAATACATTCGAGCATTTTAAGTAAGTTTACTTACGATGTATTGGTTAGTAGAGAAATGAAATAATCATGTAGGGCTCAACGTTTATGATTACTTAAATGATACACTCGCCGGGATAGGTGGCGTCCTCCTGTAACCCAGCTACTTTGGAGGCATGGTCGGGTGGCCGGTTTGAGATTGGGGGTTCTGTTGTACGTTGCGTTATGTCGATCAGGCGTCCGCACTAAGCCTGGCATCAATATGGTTAGCAGGAGAGAGCTTCAGCTGATCAGGTTGATTAACGAGGGCCGGTCCGGTCGAGGGCGGAAACGCAGCAGACAAAAGTCCCCCGTGTCAAGCAGTAGTGGGATCGCGCCCGTGAATAGTGCACGTGCGGCACTCCGTTCAATATAATCGAACCCCGACCTCAATTTTTACTTTTTTTTTTTTTGTTTTGACTTCCAAGTATTCATATCAGAAAATCAGACGTTTTCACCTTTACCTATCAAAAAAGACAGCACAAGTAACAGTGTCTAGTTCATACAAAAACGCGTGGGGATTTGAATTTTCATACCAATAATTCGCCTAATCTTATCAGTGTATTTTCCATCGCAACTTTATACATCTTGCAATTTCAAGCAGATTCATTGCCACAGTAAAACAAATAAATCCCTACTATATTTGATTCTCTTAACAAACCCATCTCTACACAATATAAAATAGTATACTGAACAACACATTCATATTGGTTAATATTATGTAGACTATTCCATTCCTACCCATGTCTCTCTCCTCTTCTTCCTATTCATCCTTATTATCATAACTCTTCAAATATAACGTCTCATTTATCTTTCTAATGACCAAACATAAAATGTGACACAAATTTTGACTTCTGCTAACAGTAGTAATACAAACAATAACAATAATAATAATTAATATCATTTGTATTGTTATTAATAATAAGAATTATAATAATATTATTACTATATTTACATTATTAAAAATAATAAGCGCCATCATCTTAAAGTGGATTGTTTTCTGAATTGGTGAGATTTATACAATTGAAGTCAACGAGAAATTACTGATTCCGAAAGCAGAAAAGGCACAATAATAAAGTAAACAATGACTGTCTCTTTACGTTCAACATCAGCTTGCTCTACCGAAACCTCACAAAACTTTCCACAACATGAAGCTTTTTCTATTACTATTTGTAGCAAACGCACAATAGGATATCAATTATTACAAGCAAATATAGACTATACCAATACGTGCGTGCTACTACTTTACACATCTCATTCCGTGGCTAATGAATGGTTTAGAAATATCGAGCTCCTGAGACGAGTTCAAATCACCACCGAAGTTATTTCATTATTGATTCTGATTTCCCGCCCTGTATATAATACACTGTAACGGATGCCTTTCAGAAGGTTAGCACAAGAAATAAAATAAATATTTCTTAGTTTTATATTCGTTTAGTAAACATGGCTTTTACAATACTCAGTAAGATTTCAATTTCACTAAGAAACTTTCTTTGTAAACAGAACGCTTATACATGATGCTATATTCAAACGCAAGATTTTCGTACAAATTTTCTTTTTAGCAGAATTACAAATAAATAAGCGAGAATCCTTTGAGTATTGCACTTAAACGTGTACATTTAATGCATAAATTTGATAGATATATTAACTAGTAGAATATAATTCCAGAATGTCCCGAATTACGATCTCGTATAGTGTGACTCTCTACCAGTAATCAATCGACTACTGAAGGCGCTCTCCATTACACTCAACCGAATTAGGTCGATGACCACGTGACTAAATGAAAAGATAATTTTCACGCATTTACATTTTTTTTTCTTTTATCGTTTTCTATTTTGTTTCTTTTACTTTTAAATACATTCGAGCATTTTAAGTAAGTTTACTTACGATGTATTGGTTAGTAGAGAAATGAAATAATCATGTAGGGCTCAACACGTAAGTACGTTTATGATTACTTAAATGAGATGATACACTCGCCGGGATAGTTGGCGTCATCCTGTAACCCAGCTACTTTGGGGGCATGGTCGGGTGGCCGGTTTGAGATTGGGGGTGCTGTTGTACGTTGCGTTATGTCGATCAGGCGTCCGCACTAAGCCTGGCATCAATATGGTTAGCAGGAGAGAGCTTCAGCTGATCAGGTTGATTAACGAGGGCCGGTCCGGTCGAGGGCGGAAACGCAGCAGACAAAAGTCCCCGTGTCAAGCATTAGTGGGATCGCGCCCGTGAATAGTGCACGTGCGGCACTCCGTTCAATATAATCGAACCCCGACCTCAATTTTTACTTTTTTTTTTTTTGTTTTGACTTCCAAGTATTCATATCAGAAAATCAGACGTTTTCACCTTTACCTATCAAAAAAGACAGCACAAGTAACAGTGTCTAGTTCATACAAAAACGCGTGGGGATTTGAATTTTCATACCAATAATTCGCCTAATCTTATCAGTGTATTTTCCATCGCAACTTTATACATCTTGCAATTTCAAGCAGATTCATTGCCACAGTAAAACAAATAAATCCCTACTATATTTGATTCTCTTAACAAACCCATCTCTACACAATATAAAATAGTATACTGAACAACACATTCATATTGGTTAATATTATGTAGACTATTCCATTCCTACCCATGTCTCTCTCCTCTTCTTCCTATTCATCCTTATTATCATAACTCTTCAAATATAACGTCTCATTTATCTTTCTAATGACCAAACATAAAATGTGACACAAATTTTGACTTCTGCTAACAGTAGTAATACAAACAATAACAATAATAATAATTAATATCATTTGTATTGTTATTAATAATAAGAATTATAATAATATTATTACTATATTTACATTATTAAAAATAATAAGCGCCATCATCTTAAAGTGGATTGTTTTCTGAATTGGTGAGATTTATACAATTGAAGTCAACGAGAAATTACTGATTCCGAAAGCAGAAAAGGCACAATAATAAAGTAAACAATGACTGTCTCTTTACGTTCAACATCAGCTTGCTCTACCGAAACCTCACAAAACTTTCCACAACATGAAGCTTTTTCTATTACTATTTGTAGCAAACGCACAATAGGATATCAATTATTACAAGCAAATATAGACTATACCAATACGTGCGTGCTACTACTTTACACATCTCATTCCGTGGCTAATGAATGGTTTAGAAATATCGAGCTCCTGAGACGAGTTCAAATCACCACCGAAGTTATTTCATTATTGATTCTGATTTCCCGCCCTGTATATAATACACTGTAACGGATGCCTTTCAGAAGGTTAGCACAAGAAATAAAATAAATATTTCTTAGTTTTATATTCGTTTAGTAAACATGGCTTTTACAATACTCAGTAAGATTTCAATTTCACTAAGAAACTTTCTTTGTAAACAGAACGCTTATACATGATGCTATATTCAAACGCAAGATTTTCGTACAAATTTTCTTTTTAGCAGAATTACAAATAAATAAGCGAGAATCCTTTGAGTATTGCACTTAAACGTGTACATTTAATGCATAAATTTGATAGATATATTAACTAGTAGAATATAATTCCAGAATGTCCCGAATTACGATCTCGTATAGTGTGACTCTCTACCAGTAATCAATCGACTACTGAAGGCGCTCTCCATTACACTCAACCGAATTAGGTCGATGACCACGTGACTAAATGAAAAGATAATTTTCACGCATTTACATTTTTTTTTCTTTTATCGTTTTCTATTTTGTTTCTTTTACTTTTAAATACATTCGAGCATTTTAAGTAAGTTTACTTACGATGTATTGGTTAGTAGAGAAATGAAATAATCATGTAGGGCTCAACACGTAAGTACGTTTATGATTACTTAAATGAGATGATACACTCGCCGGGATAGTTGGCGTCATCCTGTAACCCAGCTACTTTGGGGGCATGGTCGGGTGGCCGGTTTGAGATTGGGGGTGCTGTTGTACGTTGCGTTATGTCGATCAGGCGTCCGCACTAAGCCTGGCATCAATATGGTTAGCAGGAGAGAGCTTCAGCTGATCAGGTTGATTAACGAGGGCCGGTCCGGTCGAGGGCGGAAACGCAGCAGACAAAAGTCCCCGTGTCAAGCAGTAGTGGGATCGCGCCCGTGAATAGTGCACGTGCGGCACTCCGTTCAATATAATCGAACCCCGACCTCAATTTTTACTTTTTTTTTTTTTGTTTTGACTTCCAAGTATTCATATCAGAAAATCAGACGTTTTCACCTTTACCTATCAAAAAAGACAGCACAAGTAACAGTGTCTAGTTCATACAAAAACGCGTGGGGATTTGAATTTTCATACCAATAATTCGCCTAATCTTATCAGTGTATTTTCCATCGCAACTTTATACATCTTGCAATTTCAAGCAGATTCATTGCCACAGTAAAACAAATAAATCCCTACTATATTTGATTCTCTTAACAAACCCATCTCTACACAATATAAAATAGTATACTGAACAACACATTCATATTGGTTAATATTATGTAGACTATTCCATTCCTACCCATGTCTCTCTCCTCTTCTTCCTATTCATCCTTATTATCATAACTCTTCAAATATAACGTCTCATTTATCTTTCTAATGACCAAACATAAAATGTGACACAAATTTTGACTTCTGCTAACAGTAGTAATACAAACAATAACAATAATAATAATTAATATCATTTGTATTGTTATTAATAATAAGAATTATAATAATATTATTACTATATTTACATTATTAAAAATAATAAGCGCCATCATCTTAAAGTGGATTGTTTTCTGAATTGGTGAGATTTATACAATTGAAGTCAACGAGAAATTACTGATTCCGAAAGCAGAAAAGGCACAATAATAAAGTAAACAATGACTGTCTCTTTACGTTCAACATCAGCTTGCTCTACCGAAACCTCACAAAACTTTCCACAACATGAAGCTTTTTCTATTACTATTTGTAGCAAACGCACAATAGGATATCAATTATTACAAGCAAATATAGACTATACCAATACGTGCGTGCTACTACTTTACACATCTCATTCCGTGGCTAATGAATGGTTTAGAAATATCGAGCTCCTGAGACGAGTTCAAATCACCACCGAAGTTATTTCATTATTGATTCTGATTTCCCGCCCTGTATATAATACACTGTAACGGATGCCTTTCAGAAGGTTAGCACAAGAAATAAAATAAATATTTCTTAGTTTTATATTCGTTTAGTAAACATGGCTTTTACAATACTCAGTAAGATTTCAATTTCACTAAGAAACTTTCTTTGTAAACAGAACGCTTATACATGATGCTATATTCAAACGCAAGATTTTCGTACAAATTTTCTTTTTAGCAGAATTACAAATAAATAAGCGAGAATCCTTTGAGTATTGCACTTAAACGTGTACATTTAATGCATAAATTTGATAGATATATTAACTAGTAGAATATAATTCCAGAATGTCCCGAATTACGATCTCGTATAGTGTGACTCTCTACCAGTAATCAATCGACTACTGAAGGCGCTCTCCATTACACTCAACCGAATTAGGTCGATGACCACGTGACTAAATGAAAAGATAATTTTCACGCATTTACATTTTTTTTTCTTTTATCGTTTTCTATTTTGTTTCTTTTACTTTTAAATACATTCGAGCATTTTAAGTAAGTTTACTTACGATGTATTGGTTAGTAGAGAAATGAAATAATCATGTAGGGCTCAACACGTAAGTACGTTTATGATTACTTAAATGAGATGATACACTCGCCGGGATAGGTGGCGTCATCCTGTAACCCAGCTACTTTGGGGGCATGGTCGGGTGGCCGGTTTGAGATTGGGGGTTCTGTTGTACGTTGCGTTATGTCGATCAGGCGTCAATATGGTTAGCAGGAGAGAGCTTCAGCTGATCAGGTTGATTAACGAGGGCCGGTCCGGTCGAGGGCGGAAACGCAGCAGACAAAAGTCCCCGTGTCAAGCAGTAGTGGGATCGCGCACGTGAATAGTGCACGTGCGGCACTCCGTTCAATATAATCGAACCCCGACCTCAATTTTTACTTTTTTTTTTTTTGTTTTGACTTCCAAGTATTCATATCAGAAAATCAGACGTTTTCACCTTTACCTATCAAAAAAGACAGCACAAGTAACAGTGTCTAGTTCATACAAAAACGCGTGGGGATTTGAATTTTCATACCAATAATTCGCCTAATCTTATCAGTGTATTTTCCATCGCAACTTTATACATCTTGCAATTTCAAGCAGATTCATTGCCACAGTAAAACAAATAAATCCCTTCTATATTTGATTCTCTTAACAAACCCATCTCTACACAATATAAAATAGTATACTGAACAACACATTCATATTGGTTAATATTATGTAGACTATTCCATTCCTACCCATGTCTCTCTCCTCTTCTTCCTATTCATCCTTATTATCATAACTCTTCAAATATAACGTCTCATTTATCTTTCTAATGACCAAACATAAAATGTGACACAAATTTTGACTTCTGCTAACAGTAGTAATACAAACAATAACAATAATAATAATTAATATCATTTGTATTGTTATTAATAATAAGAATTATAATAATATTATTACTATATTTACATTATTAAAAATAATAAGCGCCATCATCTTAAAGGGGATTGTTATCTGAATTGGTGAGATTTATACAATTGAAGTCAACGAGAAATTACTGATTCCGAAAGCAGAAAAGGCACAATAATAAAGTAAACAATGACTGTCTCTTTACGTTCAACATCAGCTTGCTCTACCGAAACCTCACAAAACTTTCCACAACATGAAGCTTTTTCTATTACTATTTGTAGCAAACGCACAATAGGATATCAATTATTACAAGCAAATATAGACTATACCAATACGTGCGTGCTACTACTTTACACATCTCATTCCGTGGCTAATGAATGGTTTAGAAATATCGAGCTCCTGAGACGAGTTCAAATCACCACCGAAGTTATTTCATTATTGATTCTGATTTCCCGCCCTGTATATAATACACTGTAACGGATGCCTTTCAGAAGGTTAGCACAAGAAATAAAATAAATATTTCTTAGTTTTATATTCGTTTAGTAAACATGGCTTTTACAATACTCAGTAAGATTTCAATTTCACTAAGAAACTTTCTTTGTAAACAGAACGCTTATACATGATGCTATATTCAAACGCAAGATTTTCGTACAAATTTTCTTTTTAGCAGAATTACAAATAAATAAGCGAGAATCCTTTGAGTATTGCACTTAAACGTGTACATTTAATGCATAAATTTGATAGATATATTAACTAGTAGAATATAATTCCAGAATGTCCCGAATTACGATCTCGTATAGTGTGACTCTCTACCAGTAATCAATCGACTACTGAAGGCGCTCTCCATTACACTCAACCGAATTAGGTCGATGACCACGTGACTAAATGAAAAGATAATTTTCACGCATTTACATTTTTTTTTCTTTTATCGTTTTCTATTTTGTTTCTTTTACTTTTAAATACATTCGAGCATTTTAAGTAAGTTTACTTACGATGTATTGGTTAGTAGAGAAATGAAATAATCATGTAGGGCTCAACACGTAAGTACGTTTATGATTACTTAAATGAGATGATACACCCGCCGGGATAGGTGGCGTCATCCTGTAACCCAGCTACTTTGGGGGCATGGTCGGGTGGCCGGTTTGAGATTGGGGGTTCTGTTGTACGTTGCGTTATGTCGATCAGGCGTCCGCACTAAGCCTGGCATCAATATGGTTAGCAGGAGAGAGCTTCAGCTGATCAGGTTGATTAACGAGGGCCGGTCCGGTCGAGGGCGGAAACGCAGCAGACAAAAGTCCCCGTGTCAAGCAGTAGTGGGATCGCGCCCGTGAATAGTGCACGTGCGGCACTCCGTTCAATATAATCGAACCCCGACCTCAATTTTTACTTTTTTTTTTTTTTGTTTTGACTTCCAAGTATTCATATCAGAAAATCAGACGTTTTCACCTTTACCTATCAAAAAAGACAGCACAAGTAACAGTGTCTAGTTCATACAAAAACGCGTGGGGATTTGAATTTTCATACCAATAATTCGCCTAATCTTATCAGTGTATTTTCCATCGCAACTTTATACATCTTGCAATTTCAAGCAGATTCATTGCCACAGTAAAACAAATAAATCCCTACTATATTTGATTCTCTTAACAAACCCATCTCTACACAATATAAAATAGTATACTGAACAACACATTCATATTGGTTAATATTATGTAGACTATTCCATTCCTACCCATGTCTCTCTCCTCTTCTTCCTATTCATCCTTATTATCATAACTCTTCAAATATAACGTCTCATTTATCTTTCTAATGACCAAACATAAAATGTGACACAAATTTTGACTTCTGCTAACAGTAGTAATACAAACAATAACAATAATAATAATTAATATCATTTGTATTGTTATTAATAATAAGAATTATAATAATATTATTACTATATTTACATTATTAAAAATAATAAGCGCCATCATCTTAAAGTGGATTGTTTTCTGAATTGGTGAGATTTATACAATTGAAGTCAACGAGAAATTACTGATTCCGAAAGCAGAAAAGGCACAATAATAAAGTAAACAATGACTGTCTCTTTACGTTCAACATCAGCTTGCTCTACCGAAACCTCACAAAACTTTCCACAACATGAAGCTTTTTCTATTACTATTTGTAGCAAACGCACAATAGGATATCAATTATTACAAGCAAATATAGACTATACCAATACGTGCGTGCTACTACTTTACACATCTCATTCCGTGGCTAATGAATGGTTTAGAAATATCGAGCTCCTGAGACGAGTTCAAATCACCACCGAAGTTATTTCATTATTGATTCTGATTTCCCGCCCTGTATATAATACACTGTAACGGATGCCTTTCAGAAGGTTAGCACAAGAAATAAAATAAATATTTCTTAGTTTTATATTCGTTTAGTAAACATGGCTTTTACAATACTCAGTAAGATTTCAATTTCACTAAGAAACTTTCTTTGTAAACAGAACGCTTATACATGATGCTATATTCAAACGCAAGATTTTCGTACAAATTTTCTTTTTAGCAGAATTACAAATAAATAAGCGAGAATCCTTTGAGTATTGCACTTAAACGTGTACATTTAATGCATAAATTTGATAGATATATTAACTAGTAGAATATAATTCCAGAATGTCCCGAATTACGATCTCGTATAGTGTGACTCTCTACCAGTAATCAATCGACTACTGAAGGCGCTCTCCATTACACTCAACCGAATTAGGTCGATGACCACGTGACTAAATGAAAAGATAATTTTCACGCATTTACATTTTTTTTTCTTTTATCGTTTTCGATTTTGTTTCTTTTACTTTTAAATACATTCGAGCATTTTAAGTAAGTTTACTTACGATGTATTGGTTAGTAGAGAAATGAAATAATCATGTAGGGCTCAACGTTTATGATTACTTAAATGATACACTCGCCGGGATAGGTGGCGTCCTCCTGTAACCCAGCTACTTTGGAGGCATGGTCGGGTGGCCGGTTTGAGATTGGGGGTTCTGTTGTACGTTGCGTTATGTCGATCAGGCGTCCGCACTAAGCCTGGCATCAATATGGTTAGCAGGAGAGAGCTTCAGCTGATCAGGTTGATTAACGAGGGCCGGTCCGGTCGAGGGCGGAAACGCAGCAGACAAAAGTCCCCCGTGTCAAGCAGTAGTGGGATCGCGCCCGTGAATAGTGCACGTGCGGCACTCCGTTCAATATAATCGAACCCCGACCTCAATTTTTACTTTTTTTTTTTTTGTTTTGACTTCCAAGTATTCATATCAGAAAATCAGACGTTTTCACCTTTACCTATCAAAAAAGACAGCACAAGTAACAGTGTCTAGTTCATACAAAAACGCGTGGGGATTTGAATTTTCATACCAATAATTCGCCTAATCTTATCAGTGTATTTTCCATCGCAACTTTATACATCTTGCAATTTCAAGCAGATTCATTGCCACAGTAAAACAAATAAATCCCTACTATATTTGATTCTCTTAACAAACCCATCTCTACACAATATAAAATAGTATACTGAACAACACATTCATATTGGTTAATATTATGTAGACTATTCCATTCCTACCCATGTCTCTCTCCTCTTCTTCCTATTCATCCTTATTATCATAACTCTTCAAATATAACGTCTCATTTATCTTTCTAATGACCAAACATAAAATGTGACACAAATTTTGACTTCTGCTAACAGTAGTAATACAAACAATAACAATAATAATAATTAATATCATTTGTATTGTTATTAATAATAAGAATTATAATAATATTATTACTATATTTACATTATTAAAAATAATAAGCGCCATCATCTTAAAGTGGATTGTTTTCTGAATTGGTGAGATTTATACAATTGAAGTCAACGAGAAATTACTGATTCCGAAAGCAGAAAAGGCACAATAATAAAGTAAACAATGACTGTCTCTTTACGTTCAACATCAGCTTGCTCTACCGAAACCTCACAAAACTTTCCACAACATGAAGCTTTTTCTATTACTATTTGTAGCAAACGCACAATAGGATATCAATTATTACAAGCAAATATAGACTATACCAATACGTGCGTGCTACTACTTTACACATCTCATTCCGTGGCTAATGAATGGTTTAGAAATATCGAGCTCCTGAGACGAGTTCAAATCACCACCGAAGTTATTTCATTATTGATTCTGATTTCCCGCCCTGTATATAATACACTGTAACGGATGCCTTTCAGAAGGTTAGCACAAGAAATAAAATAAATATTTCTTAGTTTTATATTCGTTTAGTAAACATGGCTTTTACAATACTCAGTAAGATTTCAATTTCACTAAGAAACTTTCTTTGTAAACAGAACGCTTATACATGATGCTATATTCAAACGCAAGATTTTCGTACAAATTTTCTTTTTAGCAGAATTACAAATAAATAAGCGAGAATCCTTTGAGTATTGCACTTAAACGTGTACATTTAATGCATAAATTTGATAGATATATTAACTAGTAGAATATAATTCCAGAATGTCCCGAATTACGATCTCGTATAGTGTGACTCTCTACCAGTAATCAATCGACTACTGAAGGCGCTCTCCATTACACTCAACCGAATTAGGTCGATGACCACGTGACTAAATGAAAAGATAATTTTCACGCATTTACATTTTTTTTTCTTTTATCGTTTTCTATTTTGTTTCTTTTACTTTTAAATACATTCGAGCATTTTAAGTAAGTTTACTTACGATGTATTGGTTAGTAGAGAAATGAAATAATCATGTAGGGCTCAACACGTAAGTACGTTTATGATTACTTAAATGAGATGATACACTCGCCGGGATAGTTGGCGTCATCCTGTAACCCAGCTACTTTGGGGGCATGGTCGGGTGGCCGGTTTGAGATTGGGGGTGCTGTTGTACGTTGCGTTATGTCGATCAGGCGTCCGCACTAAGCCTGGCATCAATATGGTTAGCAGGAGAGAGCTTCAGCTGATCAGGTTGATTAACGAGGGCCGGTCCGGTCGAGGGCGGAAACGCAGCAGACAAAAGTCCCCGTGTCAAGCAGTAGTGGGATCGCGCCCGTGAATAGTGCACGTGCGGCACTCCGTTCAATATAATCGAACCCCGACCTCAATTTTTACTTTTTTTTTTTTTGTTTTGACTTCCAAGTATTCATATCAGAAAATCAGACGTTTTCACCTTTACCTATCAAAAAAGACAGCACAAGTAACAGTGTCTAGTTCATACAAAAACGCGTGGGGATTTGAATTTTCATACCAATAATTCGCCTAATCTTATCAGTGTATTTTCCATCGCAACTTTATACATCTTGCAATTTCAAGCAGATTCATTGCCACAGTAAAACAAATAAATCCCTACTATATTTGATTCTCTTAACAAACCCATCTCTACACAATATAAAATAGTATACTGAACAACACATTCATATTGGTTAATATTATGTAGACTATTCCATTCCTACCCATGTCTCTCTCCTCTTCTTCCTATTCATCCTTATTATCATAACTCTTCAAATATAACGTCTCATTTATCTTTCTAATGACCAAACATAAAATGTGACACAAATTTTGACTTCTGCTAACAGTAGTAATACAAACAATAACAATAATAATAATTAATATCATTTGTATTGTTATTAATAATAAGAATTATAATAATATTATTACTATATTTACATTATTAAAAATAATAAGCGCCATCATCTTAAAGTGGATTGTTTTCTGAATTGGTGAGATTTATACAATTGAAGTCAACGAGAAATTACTGATTCCGAAAGCAGAAAAGGCACAATAATAAAGTAAACAATGACTGTCTCTTTACGTTCAACATCAGCTTGCTCTACCGAAACCTCACAAAACTTTCCACAACATGAAGCTTTTTCTATTACTATTTGTAGCAAACGCACAATAGGATATCAATTATTACAAGCAAATATAGACTATACCAATACGTGCGTGCTACTACTTTACACATCTCATTCCGTGGCTAATGAATGGTTTAGAAATATCGAGCTCCTGAGACGAGTTCAAATCACCACCGAAGTTATTTCATTATTGATTCTGATTTCCCGCCCTGTATATAATACACTGTAACGGATGCCTTTCAGAAGGTTAGCACAAGAAATAAAATAAATATTTCTTAGTTTTATATTCGTTTAGTAAACATGGCTTTTACAATACTCAGTAAGATTTCAATTTCACTAAGAAACTTTCTTTGTAAACAGAACGCTTATACATGATGCTATATTCAAACGCAAGATTTTCGTACAAATTTTCTTTTTAGCAGAATTACAAATAAATAAGCGAGAATCCTTTGAGTATTGCACTTAAACGTGTACATTTAATGCATAAATTTGATAGATATATTAACTAGTAGAATATAATTCCAGAATGTCCCGAATTACGATCTCGTATAGTGTGACTCTCTACCAGTAATCAATCGACTACTGAAGGCGCTCTCCATTACACTCAACCGAATTAGGTCGATGACCACGTGACTAAATGAAAAGATAATTTTCACGCATTTACATTTTTTTTTCTTTTATCGTTTTCTATTTTGTTTCTTTTACTTTTAAATACATTCGAGCATTTTAAGTAAGTTTACTTACGATGTATTGGTTAGTAGAGAAATGAAATAATCATGTAGGGCTCAACACGTAAGTACGTTTATGATTACTTAAATGAGATGATACACTCGCCGGGATAGGTGGCGTCATCCTGTAACCCAGCTACTTTGGGGGCATGGTCGGGTGGCCGGTTTGAGATTGGGGGTTCTGTTGTACGTTGCGTTATGTCGATCAGGCGTCAATATGGTTAGCAGGAGAGAGCTTCAGCTGATCAGGTTGATTAACGAGGGCCGGTCCGGTCGAGGGCGGAAACGCAGCAGACAAAAGTCCCCGTGTCAAGCAGTAGTGGGATCGCGCACGTGAATAGTGCACGTGCGGCACTCCGTTCAATATAATCGAACCCCGACCTCAATTTTTACTTTTTTTTTTTTTGTTTTGACTTCCAAGTATTCATATCAGAAAATCAGACGTTTTCACCTTTACCTATCAAAAAAGACAGCACAAGTAACAGTGTCTAGTTCATACAAAAACGCGTGGGGATTTGAATTTTCATACCAATAATTCGCCTAATCTTATCAGTGTATTTTCCATCGCAACTTTATACATCTTGCAATTTCAAGCAGATTCATTGCCACAGTAAAACAAATAAATCCCTTCTATATTTGATTCTCTTAACAAACCCATCTCTACACAATATAAAATAGTATACTGAACAACACATTCATATTGGTTAATATTATGTAGACTATTCCATTCCTACCCATGTCTCTCTCCTCTTCTTCCTATTCATCCTTATTATCATAACTCTTCAAATATAACGTCTCATTTATCTTTCTAATGACCAAACATAAAATGTGACACAAATTTTGACTTCTGCTAACAGTAGTAATACAAACAATAACAATAATAATAATTAATATCATTTGTATTGTTATTAATAATAAGAATTATAATAATATTATTACTATATTTACATTATTAAAAATAATAAGCGCCATCATCTTAAAGGGGATTGTTATCTGAATTGGTGAGATTTATACAATTGAAGTCAACGAGAAATTACTGATTCCGAAAGCAGAAAAGGCACAATAATAAAGTAAACAATGACTGTCTCTTTACGTTCAACATCAGCTTGCTCTACCGAAACCTCACAAAACTTTCCACAACATGAAGCTTTTTCTATTACTATTTGTAGCAAACGCACAATAGGATATCAATTATTACAAGCAAATATAGACTATACCAATACGTGCGTGCTACTACTTTACACATCTCATTCCGTGGCTAATGAATGGTTTAGAAATATCGAGCTCCTGAGACGAGTTCAAATCACCACCGAAGTTATTTCATTATTGATTCTGATTTCCCGCCCTGTATATAATACACTGTAACGGATGCCTTTCAGAAGGTTAGCACAAGAAATAAAATAAATATTTCTTAGTTTTATATTCGTTTAGTAAACATGGCTTTTACAATACTCAGTAAGATTTCAATTTCACTAAGAAACTTTCTTTGTAAACAGAACGCTTATACATGATGCTATATTCAAACGCAAGATTTTCGTACAAATTTTCTTTTTAGCAGAATTACAAATAAATAAGCGAGAATCCTTTGAGTATTGCACTTAAACGTGTACATTTAATGCATAAATTTGATAGATATATTAACTAGTAGAATATAATTCCAGAATGTCCCGAATTACGATCTCGTATAGTGTGACTCTCTACCAGTAATCAATCGACTACTGAAGGCGCTCTCCATTACACTCAACCGAATTAGGTCGATGACCACGTGACTAAATGAAAAGATAATTTTCACGCATTTACATTTTTTTTTCTTTTATCGTTTTCTATTTTGTTTCTTTTACTTTTAAATACATTCGAGCATTTTAAGTAAGTTTACTTACGATGTATTGGTTAGTAGAGAAATGAAATAATCATGTAGGGCTCAACACGTAAGTACGTTTATGATTACTTAAATGAGATGATACACCCGCCGGGATAGGTGGCGTCATCCTGTAACCCAGCTACTTTGGGGGCATGGTCGGGTGGCCGGTTTGAGATTGGGGGTTCTGTTGTACGTTGCGTTATGTCGATCAGGCGTCCGCACTAAGCCTGGCATCAATATGGTTAGCAGGAGAGAGCTTCAGCTGATCAGGTTGATTAACGAGGGCCGGTCCGGTCGAGGGCGGAAACGCAGCAGACAAAAGTCCCCGTGTCAAGCAGTAGTGGGATCGCGCCCGTGAATAGTGCACGTGCGGCACTCCGTTCAATATAATCGAACCCCGACCTCAATTTTTACTTTTTTTTTTTTTGTTTTGACTTCCAAGTATTCATATCAGAAAATCAGACGTTTTCACCTTTACCTATCAAAAAAGACAGCACAAGTAACAGTGTCTAGTTCATACAAAAACGCGTGGGGATTTGAATTTTCATACCAATAATTCGCCTAATCTTATCAGTGTATTTTCCATCGCAACTTTATACATCTTGCAATTTCAAGCAGATTCATTGCCACAGTAAAACAAATAAATCCCTACTATATTTGATTCTCTTAACAAACCCATCTCTACACAATATAAAATAGTATACTGAACAACACATTCATATTGGTTAATATTATGTAGACTATTCCATTCCTACCCATGTCTCTCTCCTCTTCTTCCTATTCATCCTTATTATCATAACTCTTCAAATATAACGTCTCATTTATCTTTCTAATGACCAAACATAAAATGTGACACAAATTTTGACTTCTGCTAACAGTAGTAATACAAACAATAACAATAATAATAATTAATATCATTTGTATTGTTATTAATAATAAGAATTATAATAATATTATTACTATATTTACATTATTAAAAATAATAAGCGCCATCATCTTAAAGTGGATTGTTTTCTGAATTGGTGAGATTTATACAATTGAAGTCAACGAGAAATTACTGATTCCGAAAGCAGAAAAGGCACAATAATAAAGTAAACAATGACTGTCTCTTTACGTTCAACATCAGCTTGCTCTACCGAAACCTCACAAAACTTTCCACAACATGAAGCTTTTTCTATTACTATTTGTAGCAAACGCACAATAGGATATCAATTATTACAAGCAAATATAGACTATACCAATACGTGCGTGCTACTACTTTACACATCTCATTCCGTGGCTAATGAATGGTTTAGAAATATCGAGCTCCTGAGACGAGTTCAAATCACCACCGAAGTTATTTCATTATTGATTCTGATTTCCCGCCCTGTATATAATACACTGTAACGGATGCCTTTCAGAAGGTTAGCACAAGAAATAAAATAAATATTTCTTAGTTTTATATTCGTTTAGTAAACATGGCTTTTACAATACTCAGTAAGATTTCAATTTCACTAAGAAACTTTCTTTGTAAACAGAACGCTTATACATGATGCTATATTCAAACGCAAGATTTTCGTACAAATTTTCTTTTTAGCAGAATTACAAATAAATAAGCGAGAATCCTTTGAGTATTGCACTTAAACGTGTACATTTAATGCATAAATTTGATAGATATATTAACTAGTAGAATATAATTCCAGAATGTCCCGAATTACGATCTCGTATAGTGTGACTCTCTACCAGTAATCAATCGACTACTGAAGGCGCTCTCCATTACACTCAACCGAATTAGGTCGATGACCACGTGACTAAATGAAAAGATAATTTTCACGCATTTACATTTTTTTTTCTTTTATCGTTTTCTATTTTGTTTCTTTTACTTTTAAATACATTCGAGCATTTTAAGTAAGTTTACTTACGATGTATTGGTTAGTAGAGAAATGAAATAATCATGTAGGGCTCAACACGTAAGTACGTTTATGATTACTTAAATGAGATGATACACTCGCCGGGATAGGTGGCGTCATCCTGTAACCCAGCTACTTTGGGGGCATGGTCGGGTGGCCGGTTTGAGATTGGGGGTTCTGTTGTACGTTGCGTTATGTCGATCAGGCGTCAATATGGTTAGCAGGAGAGAGCTTCAGCTGATCAGGTTGATTAACGAGGGCCGGTCCGGTCGAGGGCGGAAACGCAGCAGACAAAAGTCCCCGTGTCAAGCAGTAGTGGGATCGCGCACGTGAATAGTGCACGTGCGGCACTCCGTTCAATATAATCGAACCCCGACCTCAATTTTTACTTTTTTTTTTTTTGTTTTGACTTCCAAGTATTCATATCAGAAAATCAGACGTTTTCACCTTTACCTATCAAAAAAGACAGCACAAGTAACAGTGTCTAGTTCATACAAAAACGCGTGGGGATTTGAATTTTCATACCAATAATTCGCCTAATCTTATCAGTGTATTTTCCATCGCAACTTTATACATCTTGCAATTTCAAGCAGATTCATTGCCACAGTAAAACAAATAAATCCCTTCTATATTTGATTCTCTTAACAAACCCATCTCTACACAATATAAAATAGTATACTGAACAACACATTCATATTGGTTAATATTATGTAGACTATTCCATTCCTACCCATGTCTCTCTCCTCTTCTTCCTATTCATCCTTATTATCATAACTCTTCAAATATAACGTCTCATTTATCTTTCTAATGACCAAACATAAAATGTGACACAAATTTTGACTTCTGCTAACAGTAGTAATACAAACAATAACAATAATAATAATTAATATCATTTGTATTGTTATTAATAATAAGAATTATAATAATATTATTACTATATTTACATTATTAAAAATAATAAGCGCCATCATCTTAAAGGGGATTGTTATCTGAATTGGTGAGATTTATACAATTGAAGTCAACGAGAAATTACTGATTCCGAAAGCAGAAAAGGCACAATAATAAAGTAAACAATGACTGTCTCTTTACGTTCAACATCAGCTTGCTCTACCGAAACCTCACAAAACTTTCCACAACATGAAGCTTTTTCTATTACTATTTGTAGCAAACGCACAATAGGATATCAATTATTACAAGCAAATATAGACTATACCAATACGTGCGTGCTACTACTTTACACATCTCATTCCGTGGCTAATGAATGGTTTAGAAATATCGAGCTCCTGAGACGAGTTCAAATCACCACCGAAGTTATTTCATTATTGATTCTGATTTCCCGCCCTGTATATAATACACTGTAACGGATGCCTTTCAGAAGGTTAGCACAAGAAATAAAATAAATATTTCTTAGTTTTATATTCGTTTAGTAAACATGGCTTTTACAATACTCAGTAAGATTTCAATTTCACTAAGAAACTTTCTTTGTAAACAGAACGCTTATACATGATGCTATATTCAAACGCAAGATTTTCGTACAAATTTTCTTTTTAGCAGAATTACAAATAAATAAGCGAGAATCCTTTGAGTATTGCACTTAAACGTGTACATTTAATGCATAAATTTGATAGATATATTAACTAGTAGAATATAATTCCAGAATGTCCCGAATTACGATCTCGTATAGTGTGACTCTCTACCAGTAATCAATCGACTACTGAAGGCGCTCTCCATTACACTCAACCGAATTAGGTCGATGACCACGTGACTAAATGAAAAGATAATTTTCACGCATTTACATTTTTTTTTCTTTTATCGTTTTCTATTTTGTTTCTTTTACTTTTAAATACATTCGAGCATTTTAAGTAAGTTTACTTACGATGTATTGGTTAGTAGAGAAATGAAATAATCATGTAGGGCTCAACACGTAAGTACGTTTATGATTACTTAAATGAGATGATACACCCGCCGGGATAGGTGGCGTCATCCTGTAACCCAGCTACTTTGGGGGCATGGTCGGGTGGCCGGTTTGAGATTGGGGGTTCTGTTGTACGTTGCGTTATGTCGATCAGGCGTCCGCACTAAGCCTGGCATCAATATGGTTAGCAGGAGAGAGCTTCAGCTGATCAGGTTGATTAACGAGGGCCGGTCCGGTCGAGGGCGGAAACGCAGCAGACAAAAGTCCCCGTGTCAAGCAGTAGTGGGATCGCGCCCGTGAATAGTGCACGTGCGGCACTCCGTTCAATATAATCGAACCCCGACCTCAATTTTTACTTTTTTTTTTTTTGTTTTGACTTCCAAGTATTCATATCAGAAAATCAGACGTTTTCACCTTTACCTATCAAAAAAGACAGCACAAGTAACAGTGTCTAGTTCATACAAAAACGCGTGGGGATTTGAATTTTCATACCAATAATTCGCCTAATCTTATCAGTGTATTTTCCATCGCAACTTTATACATCTTGCAATTTCAAGCAGATTCATTGCCACAGTAAAACAAATAAATCCCTACTATATTTGATTCTCTTAACAAACCCATCTCTACACAATATAAAATAGTATACTGAACAACACATTCATATTGGTTAATATTATGTAGACTATTCCATTCCTACCCATGTCTCTCTCCTCTTCTTCCTATTCATCCTTATTATCATAACTCTTCAAATATAACGTCTCATTTATCTTTCTAATGACCAAACATAAAATGTGACACAAATTTTGACTTCTGCTAACAGTAGTAATACAAACAATAACAATAATAATAATTAATATCATTTGTATTGTTATTAATAATAAGAATTATAATAATATTATTACTATATTTACATTATTAAAAATAATAAGCGCCATCATCTTAAAGTGGATTGTTTTCTGAATTGGTGAGATTTATACAATTGAAGTCAACGAGAAATTACTGATTCCGAAAGCAGAAAAGGCACAATAATAAAGTAAACAATGACTGTCTCTTTACGTTCAACATCAGCTTGCTCTACCGAAACCTCACAAAACTTTCCACAACATGAAGCTTTTTCTATTACTATTTGTAGCAAACGCACAATAGGATATCAATTATTACAAGCAAATATAGACTATACCAATACGTGCGTGCTACTACTTTACACATCTCATTCCGTGGCTAATGAATGGTTTAGAAATATCGAGCTCCTGAGACGAGTTCAAATCACCACCGAAGTTATTTCATTATTGATTCTGATTTCCCGCCCTGTATATAATACACTGTAACGGATGCCTTTCAGAAGGTTAGCACAAGAAATAAAATAAATATTTCTTAGTTTTATATTCGTTTAGTAAACATGGCTTTTACAATACTCAGTAAGATTTCAATTTCACTAAGAAACTTTCTTTGTAAACAGAACGCTTATACATGATGCTATATTCAAACGCAAGATTTTCGTACAAATTTTCTTTTTAGCAGAATTACAAATAAATAAGCGAGAATCCTTTGAGTATTGCACTTAAACGTGTACATTTAATGCATAAATTTGATAGATATATTAACTAGTAGAATATAATTCCAGAATGTCCCGAATTACGATCTCGTATAGTGTGACTCTCTACCAGTAATCAATCGACTACTGAAGGCGCTCTCCATTACACTCAACCGAATTAGGTCGATGACCACGTGACTAAATGAAAAGATAATTTTCACGCATTTACATTTTTTTTTCTTTTATCGTTTTCGATTTTGTTTCTTTTACTTTTAAATACATTCGAGCATTTTAAGTAAGTTTACTTACGATGTATTGGTTAGTAGAGAAATGAAATAATCATGTAGGGCTCAACGTTTATGATTACTTAAATGATACACTCGCCGGGATAGGTGGCGTCCTCCTGTAACCCAGCTACTTTGGAGGCATGGTCGGGTGGCCGGTTTGAGATTGGGGGTTCTGTTGTACGTTGCGTTATGTCGATCAGGCGTCCGCACTAAGCCTGGCATCAATATGGTTAGCAGGAGAGAGCTTCAGCTGATCAGGTTGATTAACGAGGGCCGGTCCGGTCGAGGGCGGAAACGCAGCAGACAAAAGTCCCCCGTGTCAAGCAGTAGTGGGATCGCGCCCGTGAATAGTGCACGTGCGGCACTCCGTTCAATATAATCGAACCCCGACCTCAATTTTTACTTTTTTTTTTTTTGTTTTGACTTCCAAGTATTCATATCAGAAAATCAGACGTTTTCACCTTTACCTATCAAAAAAGACAGCACAAGTAACAGTGTCTAGTTCATACAAAAACGCGTGGGGATTTGAATTTTCATACCAATAATTCGCCTAATCTTATCAGTGTATTTTCCATCGCAACTTTATACATCTTGCAATTTCAAGCAGATTCATTGCCACAGTAAAACAAATAAATCCCTACTATATTTGATTCTCTTAACAAACCCATCTCTACACAATATAAAATAGTATACTGAACAACACATTCATATTGGTTAATATTATGTAGACTATTCCATTCCTACCCATGTCTCTCTCATCTTCTTCCTATTCATCCTTATTATCATAACTCTTCAAATATAACGTCTCATTTATCTTTCTAATGACCAAACATAAAATGTGACACAAATTTTGACTTCTGCTAACAGTAGTAATACAAACAATAACAATAATAATAATTAATATCATTTGTATTGTTATTAATAATAAGAATTATAATAATATTATTACTATATTTACATTATTAAAAATAATAAGCGCCATCATCTTAAAGTGGATTGTTTTCTGAATTGGTGAGATTTATACAATTGAAGTCAACGAGAAATTACTGATTCCGAAAGCAGAAAAGGCACAATAATAAAGTAAACAATGACTGTCTCTTTACGTTCAACATCAGCTTGCTCTACCGAAACCTCACAAAACTTTCCACAACATGAAGCTTTTTCTATTACTATTTGTAGCAAACGCACAATAGGATATCAATTATTACAAGCAAATATAGACTATACCAATACGTGCGTGCTACTACTTTACACATCTCATTCCGTGGCTAATGAATGGTTTAGAAATATCGAGCTCCTGAGACGAGTTCAAATCACCACCGAAGTTATTTCATTATTGATTCTGATTTCCCGCCCTGTATATAATACACTGTAACGGATGCCTTTCAGAAGGTTAGCACAAGAAATAAAATAAATATTTCTTAGTTTTATATTCGTTTAGTAAACATGGCTTTTACAATACTCAGTAAGATTTCAATTTCACTAAGAAACTTTCTTTGTAAACAGAACGCTTATACATGATGCTATATTCAAACGCAAGATTTTCGTACAAATTTTCTTTTTAGCAGAATTACAAATAAATAAGCGAGAATCCTTTGAGTATTGCACTTAAACGTGTACATTTAATGCATAAATTTGATAGATATATTAACTAGTAGAATATAATTCCAGAATGTCCCGAATTACGATCTCGTATAGTGTGACTCTCTACCAGTAATCAATCGACTACTGAAGGCGCTCTCCATTACACTCAACCGAATTAGGTCGATGACCACGTGACTAAATGAAAAGATAATTTTCACGCATTTACATTTTTTTTTCTTTTATCGTTTTCTATTTTGTTTCTTTTACTTTTAAATACATTCGAGCATTTTAAGTAAGTTTACTTACGATGTATTGGTTAGTAGAGAAATGAAATAATCATGTAGGGCTCAACACGTAAGTACGTTTATGATTACTTAAATGAGATGATACACTCGCCGGGATAGTTGGCGTCATCCTGTAACCCAGCTACTTTGGGGGCATGGTCGGGTGGCCGGTTTGAGATTGGGGGTGCTGTTGTACGTTGCGTTATGTCGATCAGGCGTCCGCACTAAGCCTGGCATCAATATGGTTAGCAGGAGAGAGCTTCAGCTGATCAGGTTGATTAACGAGGGCCGGTCCGGTCGAGGGCGGAAACGCAGCAGACAAAAGTCCCCGTGTCAAGCAGTAGTGGGATCGCGCCCGTGAATAGTGCACGTGCGGCACTCCGTTCAATATAATCGAACCCCGACCTCAATTTTTACTTTTTTTTTTTTTTGTTTTGACTTCCAAGTATTCATATCAGAAAATCAGACGTTTTCACCTTTACCTATCAAAAAAGACAGCACAAGTAACAGTGTCTAGTTCATACAAAAACGCGTGGGGATTTGAATTTTCATACCAATAATTCGCCTAATCTTATCAGTGTATTTTCCATCGCAACTTTATACATCTTGCAATTTCAAGCAGATTCATTGCCACAGTAAAACAAATAAATCCCTACTATATTTGATTCTCTTAACAAACCCATCTCTACACAATATAAAATAGTATACTGAACAACACATTCATATTGGTTAATATTATGTAGACTATTCCATTCCTACCCATGTCTCTCTCCTCTTCTTCCTATTCATCCTTATTATCATAACTCTTCAAATATAACGTCTCATTTATCTTTCTAATGACCAAACATAAAATGTGACACAAATTTTGACTTCTGCTAACAGTAGTAATACAAACAATAACAATAATAATAATTAATATCATTTGTATTGTTATTAATAATAAGAATTATAATAATATTATTACTATATTTACATTATTAAAAATAATAAGCGCCATCATCTTAAAGTGGATTGTTTTCTGAATTGGTGAGATTTATACAATTGAAGTCAACGAGAAATTACTGATTCCGAAAGCAGAAAAGGCACAATAATAAAGTAAACAATGACTGTCTCTTTACGTTCAACATCAGCTTGCTCTACCGAAACCTCACAAAACTTTCCACAACATGAAGCTTTTTCTATTACTATTTGTAGCAAACGCACAATAGGATATCAATTATTACAAGCAAATATAGACTATACCAATACGTGCGTGCTACTACTTTACACATCTCATTCCGTGGCTAATGAATGGTTTAGAAATATCGAGCTCCTGAGACGAGTTCAAATCACCACCGAAGTTATTTCATTATTGATTCTGATTTCCCGCCCTGTATATAATACACTGTAACGGATGCCTTTCAGAAGGTTAGCACAAGAAATAAAATAAATATTTCTTAGTTTTATATTCGTTTAGTAAACATGGCTTTTACAATACTCAGTAAGATTTCAATTTCACTAAGAAACTTTCTTTGTAAACAGAACGCTTATACATGATGCTATATTCAAACGCAAGATTTTCGTACAAATTTTCTTTTTAGCAGAATTACAAATAAATAAGCGAGAATCCTTTGAGTATTGCACTTAAACGTGTACATTTAATGCATAAATTTGATAGATATATTAACTAGTAGAATATAATTCCAGAATGTCCCGAATTACGATCTCGTATAGTGTGACTCTCTACCAGTAATCAATCGACTACTGAAGGCGCTCTCCATTACACTCAACCGAATTAGGTCGATGACCACGTGACTAAATGAAAAGATAATTTTCACGCATTTACATTTTTTTTTCTTTTATCGTTTTCTATTTTGTTTCTTTTACTTTTAAATACATTCGAGCATTTTAAGTAAGTTTACTTACGATGTATTGGTTAGTAGAGAAATGAAATAATCATGTAGGGCTCAACACGTAAGTACGTTTATGATTACTTAAATGAGATGATACACTCGCCGGGATAGGTGGCGTCATCCTGTAACCCAGCTACTTTGGGGGCATGGTCGGGTGGCCGGTTTGAGATTGGGGGTTCTGTTGTACGTTGCGTTATGTCGATCAGGCGTCAATATGGTTAGCAGGAGAGAGCTTCAGCTGATCAGGTTGATTAACGAGGGCCGGTCCGGTCGAGGGCGGAAACGCAGCAGACAAAAGTCCCCGTGTCAAGCAGTAGTGGGATCGCGCACGTGAATAGTGCACGTGCGGCACTCCGTTCAATATAATCGAACCCCGACCTCAATTTTTACTTTTTTTTTTTTTGTTTTGACTTCCAAGTATTCATATCAGAAAATCAGACGTTTTCACCTTTACCTATCAAAAAAGACAGCACAAGTAACAGTGTCTAGTTCATACAAAAACGCGTGGGGATTTGAATTTTCATACCAATAATTCGCCTAATCTTATCAGTGTATTTTCCATCGCAACTTTATACATCTTGCAATTTCAAGCAGATTCATTGCCACAGTAAAACAAATAAATCCCTTCTATATTTGATTCTCTTAACAAACCCATCTCTACACAATATTAAATAGTATACTTAACAACACATTCATATTGGTTAATATTATGTAGACTATTCCATTCCTACCCATGTCTCTCTCCTCTTCTTCCTATTCATCCTTATTATCATAACTCTTCAAATATAACGTCTCATTTATCTTTCTAATGACCAAACATAAAATGTGACACAAATTTTGACTTCTGCTAACAGTAGTAATACAAACAATAACAATAATAATAATTAATATCATTTGTATTGTTATTAATAATAAGAATTATAATAATATTATTACTATATTTACATTATTAAAAATAATAAGCGCCATCATCTTAAAGGGGATTGTTATCTGAATTGGTGAGATTTATACAATTGAAGTCAACGAGAAATTACTGATTCCGAAAGCAGAAAAGGCACAATAATAAAGTAAACAATGACTGTCTCTTTACGTTCAACATCAGCTTGCTCTACCGAAACCTCACAAAACTTTCCACAACATGAAGCTTTTTCTATTACTATTTGTAGCAAACGCACAATAGGATATCAATTATTACAAGCAAATATAGACTATACCAATACGTGCGTGCTACTACTTTACACATCTCATTCCGTGGCTAATGAATGGTTTAGAAATATCGAGCTCCTGAGACGAGTTCAAATCACCACCGAAGTTATTTCATTATTGATTCTGATTTCCCGCCCTGTATATAATACACTGTAACGGATGCCTTTCAGAAGGTTAGCACAAGAAATAAAATAAATATTTCTTAGTTTTATATTCGTTTAGTAAACATGGCTTTTACAATACTCAGTAAGATTTCAATTTCACTAAGAAACTTTCTTTGTAAACAGAACGCTTATACATGATGCTATATTCAAACGCAAGATTTTCGTACAAATTTTCTTTTTAGCAGAATTACAAATAAATAAGCGAGAATCCTTTGAGTATTGCACTTAAACGTGTACATTTAATGCATAAATTTGATAGATATATTAACTAGTAGAATATAATTCCAGAATGTCCCGAATTACGATCTCGTATAGTGTGACTCTCTACCAGTAATCAATCGACTACTGAAGGCGCTCTCCATTACACTCAACCGAATTAGGTCGATGACCACGTGACTAAATGAAAAGATAATTTTCACGCATTTACATTTTTTTTTCTTTTATCGTTTTCTATTTTGTTTCTTTTACTTTTAAATACATTCGAGCATTTTAAGTAAGTTTACTTACGATGTATTGGTTAGTAGAGAAATGAAATAATCATGTAGGGCTCAACACGTAAGTACGTTTATGATTACTTAAATGAGATGATACACCCGCCGGGATAGGTGGCGTCATCCTGTAACCCAGCTACTTTGGGGGCATGGTCGGGTGGCCGGTTTGAGATTGGGGGTTCTGTTGTACGTTGCGTTATGTCGATCAGGCGTCCGCACTAAGCCTGGCATCAATATGGTTAGCAGGAGAGAGCTTCAGCTGATCAGGTTGATTAACGAGGGCCGGTCCGGTCGAGGGCGGAAACGCAGCAGACAAAAGTCCCCGTGTCAAGCAGTAGTGGGATCGCGCCCGTGAATAGTGCACGTGCGGCACTCCGTTCAATATAATCGAACCCCGACCTCAATTTTTACTTTTTTTTTTTTTGTTTTGACTTCCAAGTATTCATATCAGAAAATCAGACGTTTTCACCTTTACCTATCAAAAAAGACAGCACAAGTAACAGTGTCTAGTTCATACAAAAACGCGTGGGGATTTGAATTTTCATACCAATAATTCGCCTAATCTTATCAGTGTATTTTCCATCGCAACTTTATACATCTTGCAATTTCAAGCAGATTCATTGCCACAGTAAAACAAATAAATCCCTACTATATTTGATTCTCTTAACAAACCCATCTCTACACAATATAAAATAGTATACTGAACAACACATTCATATTGGTTAATATTATGTAGACTATTCCATTCCTACCCATGTCTCTCTCCTCTTCTTCCTATTCATCCTTATTATCATAACTCTTCAAATATAACGTCTCATTTATCTTTCTAATGACCAAACATAAAATGTGACACAAATTTTGACTTCTGCTAACAGTAGTAATACAAACAATAACAATAATAATAATTAATATCATTTGTATTGTTATTAATAATAATAATTATAATAATATTATTACTATATTTACATTATTAAAAATAATAAGCGCCATCATCTTAAAGTGGATTGTTTTCTGAATTGGTGAGATTTATACAATTGAAGTCAACGAGAAATTACTGATTCCGAAAGCAGAAAAGGCACAATAATAAAGTAAACAATGACTGTCTCTTTACGTTCAACATCAGCTTGCTCTACCGAAACCTCACAAAACTTTCCACAACATGAAGCTTTTTCTATTACTATTTGTAGCAAACGCACAATAGGATATCAATTATTACAAGCAAATATAGACTATACCAATACGTGCGTGCTACTACTTTACACATCTCATTCCGTGGCTAATGAATGGTT
Source organism: Acanthosepion esculentum (assembly GCA_964036315.1). Taxonomy (NCBI): domain Eukaryota; kingdom Metazoa; phylum Mollusca; class Cephalopoda; order Sepiida; family Sepiidae; genus Acanthosepion; species Acanthosepion esculentum. The sequence continues at coordinate 36,866,914 of OZ038501.1, forward strand.
TAGAAATATCGAGCTCCTGAGACGAGTTCAAATCACCACCGAAGTTATTTCATTATTGATTCTGATTTCCCGCCCTGTATATAATACACTGTAACGGATGCCTTTCAGAAGGTTAGCACAAGAAATAAAATAAATATTTCTTAGTTTTATATTCGTTTAGTAAACATGGCTTTTACAATACTCAGTAAGATTTCAATTTCACTAAGAAACTTTCTTTGTAAACAGAACGCTTATACATGATGCTATATTCAAACGCAAGATTTTCGTACAAATTTTCTTTTTAGCAGAATTACAAATAAATAAGCGAGAATCCTTTGAGTATTGCACTTAAACGTGTACATTTAATGCATAAATTTGATAGATATATTAACTAGTAGAATATAATTCCAGAATGTCCCGAATTACGATCTCGTATAGTGTGACTCTCTACCAGTAATCAATCGACTACTGAAGGCGCTCTCCATTACACTCAACCGAATTAGGTCGATGACCACGTGACTAAATGAAAAGATAATTTTCACGCATTTACATTTTTTTTTCTTTTATCGTTTTCGATTTTGTTTCTTTTACTTTTAAATACATTCGAGCATTTTAAGTAAGTTTACTTACGATGTATTGGTTAGTAGAGAAATGAAATAATCATGTAGGGCTCAACGTTTATGATTACTTAAATGATACACTCGCCGGGATAGGTGGCGTCCTCCTGTAACCCAGCTACTTTGGAGGCATGGTCGGGTGGCCGGTTTGAGATTGGGGGTTCTGTTGTACGTTGCGTTATGTCGATCAGGCGTCCGCACTAAGCCTGGCATCAATATGGTTAGCAGGAGAGAGCTTCAGCTGATCAGGTTGATTAACGAGGGCCGGTCCGGTCGAGGGCGGAAACGCAGCAGACAAAAGTCCCCCGTGTCAAGCAGTAGTGGGATCGCGCCCGTGAATAGTGCACGTGCGGCACTCCGTTCAATATAATCGAACCCCGACCTCAATTTTTACTTTTTTTTTTTTTGTTTTGACTTCCAAGTATTCATATCAGAAAATCAGACGTTTTCACCTTTACCTATCAAAAAAGACAGCACAAGTAACAGTGTCTAGTTCATACAAAAACGCGTGGGGATTTGAATTTTCATACCAATAATTCGCCTAATCTTATCAGTGTATTTTCCATCGCAACTTTATACATCTTGCAATTTCAAGCAGATTCATTGCCACAGTAAAACAAATAAATCCCTACTATATTTGATTCTCTTAACAAACCCATCTCTACACAATATAAAATAGTATACTGAACAACACATTCATATTGGTTAATATTATGTAGACTATTCCATTCCTACCCATGTCTCTCTCCTCTTCTTCCTATTCATCCTTATTATCATAACTCTTCAAATATAACGTCTCATTTATCTTTCTAATGACCAAACATAAAATGTGACACAAATTTTGACTTCTGCTAACAGTAGTAATACAAACAATAACAATAATAATAATTAATATCATTTGTATTGTTATTAATAATAAGAATTATAATAATATTATTACTATATTTACATTATTAAAAATAATAAGCGCCATCATCTTAAAGTGGATTGTTTTCTGAATTGGTGAGATTTATACAATTGAAGTCAACGAGAAATTACTGATTCCGAAAGCAGAAAAGGCACAATAATAAAGTAAACAATGACTGTCTCTTTACGTTCAACATCAGCTTGCTCTACCGAAACCTCACAAAACTTTCCACAACATGAAGCTTTTTCTATTACTATTTGTAGCAAACGCACAATAGGATATCAATTATTACAAGCAAATATAGACTATACCAATACGTGCGTGCTACTACTTTACACATCTCATTCCGTGGCTAATGAATGGTTTAGAAATATCGAGCTCCTGAGACGAGTTCAAATCACCACCGAAGTTATTTCATTATTGATTCTGATTTCCCGCCCTGTATATAATACACTGTAACGGATGCCTTTCAGAAGGTTAGCACAAGAAATAAAATAAATATTTCTTAGTTTTATATTCGTTTAGTAAACATGGCTTTTACAATACTCAGTAAGATTTCAATTTCACTAAGAAACTTTCTTTGTAAACAGAACGCTTATACATGATGCTATATTCAAACGCAAGATTTTCGTACAAATTTTCTTTTTAGCAGAATTACAAATAAATAAGCGAGAATCCTTTGAGTATTGCACTTAAACGTGTACATTTAATGCATAAATTTGATAGATATATTAACTAGTAGAATATAATTCCAGAATGTCCCGAATTACGATCTCGTATAGTGTGACTCTCTACCAGTAATCAATCGACTACTGAAGGCGCTCTCCATTACACTCAACCGAATTAGGTCGATGACCACGTGACTAAATGAAAAGATAATTTTCACGCATTTACATTTTTTTTTCTTTTATCGTTTTCGATTTTGTTTCTTTTACTTTTAAATACATTCGAGCATTTTAAGTAAGTTTACTTACGATGTATTGGTTAGTAGAGAAATGAAATAATCATGTAGGGCTCAACGTTTATGATTACTTAAATGATACACTCGCCGGGATAGGTGGCGTCCTCCTGTAACCCAGCTACTTTGGAGGCATGGTCGGGTGGCCGGTTTGAGATTGGGGGTTCTGTTGTACGTTGCGTTATGTCGATCAGGCGTCCGCACTAAGCCTGGCATCAATATGGTTAGCAGGAGAGAGCTTCAGCTGATCAGGTTGATTAACGAGGGCCGGTCCGGTCGAGGGCGGAAACGCAGCAGACAAAAGTCCCCCGTGTCAAGCAGTAGTGGGATCGCGCCCGTGAATAGTGCACGTGCGGCACTCCGTTCAATATAATCGAACCCCGACCTCAATTTTTACTTTTTTTTTTTTTGTTTTGACTTCCAAGTATTCATATCAGAAAATCAGACGTTTTCACCTTTACCTATCAAAAAAGACAGCACAAGTAACAGTGTCTAGTTCATACAAAAACGCGTGGGGATTTGAATTTTCATACCAATAATTCGCCTAATCTTATCAGTGTATTTTCCATCGCAACTTTATACATCTTGCAATTTCAAGCAGATTCATTGCCACAGTAAAACAAATAAATCCCTACTATATTTGATTCTCTTAACAAACCCATCTCTACACAATATAAAATAGTATACTGAACAACACATTCATATTGGTTAATATTATGTAGACTATTCCATTCCTACCCATGTCTCTCTCCTCTTCTTCCTATTCATCCTTATTATCATAACTCTTCAAATATAACGTCTCATTTATCTTTCTAATGACCAAACATAAAATGTGACACAAATTTTGACTTCTGCTAACAGTAGTAATACAAACAATAACAATAATAATAATTAATATCATTTGTATTGTTATTAATAATAAGAATTATAATAATATTATTACTATATTTACATTATTAAAAATAATAAGCGCCATCATCTTAAAGTGGATTGTTTTCTGAATTGGTGAGATTTATACAATTGAAGTCAACGAGAAATTACTGATTCCGAAAGCAGAAAAGGCACAATAATAAAGTAAACAATGACTGTCTCTTTACGTTCAACATCAGCTTGCTCTACCGAAACCTCACAAAACTTTCCACAACATGAAGCTTTTTCTATTACTATTTGTAGCAAACGCACAATAGGATATCAATTATTACAAGCAAATATAGACTATACCAATACGTGCGTGCTACTACTTTACACATCTCATTCCGTGGCTAATGAATGGTTTAGAAATATCGAGCTCCTGAGACGAGTTCAAATCACCACCGAAGTTATTTCATTATTGATTCTGATTTCCCGCCCTGTATATAATACACTGTAACGGATGCCTTTCAGAAGGTTAGCACAAGAAATAAAATAAATATTTCTTAGTTTTATATTCGTTTAGTAAACATGGCTTTTACAATACTCAGTAAGATTTCAATTTCACTAAGAAACTTTCTTTGTAAACAGAACGCTTATACATGATGCTATATTCAAACGCAAGATTTTCGTACAAATTTTCTTTTTAGCAGAATTACAAATAAATAAGCGAGAATCCTTTGAGTATTGCACTTAAACGTGTACATTTAATGCATAAATTTGATAGATATATTAACTAGTAGAATATAATTCCAGAATGTCCCGAATTACGATCTCGTATAGTGTGACTCTCTACCAGTAATCAATCGACTACTGAAGGCGCTCTCCATTACACTCAACCGAATTAGGTCGATGACCACGTGACTAAATGAAAAGATAATTTTCACGCATTTACATTTTTTTTTCTTTTATCGTTTTCTATTTTGTTTCTTTTACTTTTAAATACATTCGAGCATTTTAAGTAAGTTTACTTACGATGTATTGGTTAGTAGAGAAATGAAATAATCATGTAGGGCTCAACACGTAAGTACGTTTATGATTACTTAAATGAGATGATACACTCGCCGGGATAGGTGGCGTCATCCTGTAACCCAGCTACTTTGGGGGCATGGTCGGGTGGCCGGTTTGAGATTGGGGGTTCTGTTGTACGTTGCGTTATGTCGATCAGGCGTCAATATGGTTAGCAGGAGAGAGCTTCAGCTGATCAGGTTGATTAACGAGGGCCGGTCCGGTCGAGGGCGGAAACGCAGCAGACAAAAGTCCCCGTGTCAAGCAGTAGTGGGATCGCGCACGTGAATAGTGCACGTGCGGCACTCCGTTCAATATAATCGAACCCCGACCTCAATTTTTACTTTTTTTTTTTTTGTTTTGACTTCCAAGTATTCATATCAGAAAATCAGACGTTTTCACCTTTACCTATCAAAAAAGACAGCACAAGTAACAGTGTCTAGTTCATACAAAAACGCGTGGGGATTTGAATTTTCATACCAATAATTCGCCTAATCTTATCAGTGTATTTTCCATCGCAACTTTATACATCTTGCAATTTCAAGCAGATTCATTGCCACAGTAAAACAAATAAATCCCTTCTATATTTGATTCTCTTAACAAACCCATCTCTACACAATATAAAATAGTATACTGAACAACACATTCATATTGGTTAATATTATGTAGACTATTCCATTCCTACCCATGTCTCTCTCCTCTTCTTCCTATTCATCCTTATTATCATAACTCTTCAAATATAACGTCTCATTTATCTTTCTAATGACCAAACATAAAATGTGACACAAATTTTGACTTCTGCTAACAGTAGTAATACAAACAATAACAATAATAATAATTAATATCATTTGTATTGTTATTAATAATAAGAATTATAATAATATTATTACTATATTTACATTATTAAAAATAATAAGCGCCATCATCTTAAAGGGGATTGTTATCTGAATTGGTGAGATTTATACAATTGAAGTCAACGAGAAATTACTGATTCCGAAAGCAGAAAAGGCACAATAATAAAGTAAACAATGACTGTCTCTTTACGTTCAACATCAGCTTGCTCTACCGAAACCTCACAAAACTTTCCACAACATGAAGCTTTTTCTATTACTATTTGTAGCAAACGCACAATAGGATATCAATTATTACAAGCAAATATAGACTATACCAATACGTGCGTGCTACTACTTTACACATCTCATTCCGTGGCTAATGAATGGTTTAGAAATATCGAGCTCCTGAGACGAGTTCAAATCACCACCGAAGTTATTTCATTATTGATTCTGATTTCCCGCCCTGTATATAATACACTGTAACGGATGCCTTTCAGAAGGTTAGCACAAGAAATAAAATAAATATTTCTTAGTTTTATATTCGTTTAGTAAACATGGCTTTTACAATACTCAGTAAGATTTCAATTTCACTAAGAAACTTTCTTTGTAAACAGAACGCTTATACATGATGCTATATTCAAACGCAAGATTTTCGTACAAATTTTCTTTTTAGCAGAATTACAAATAAATAAGCGAGAATCCTTTGAGTATTGCACTTAAACGTGTACATTTAATGCATAAATTTGATAGATATATTAACTAGTAGAATATAATTCCAGAATGTCCCGAATTACGATCTCGTATAGTGTGACTCTCTACCAGTAATCAATCGACTACTGAAGGCGCTCTCCATTACACTCAACCGAATTAGGTCGATGACCACGTGACTAAATGAAAAGATAATTTTCACGCATTTACATTTTTTTTTCTTTTATCGTTTTCTATTTTGTTTCTTTTACTTTTAAATACATTCGAGCATTTTAAGTAAGTTTACTTACGATGTATTGGTTAGTAGAGAAATGAAATAATCATGTAGGGCTCAACACGTAAGTACGTTTATGATTACTTAAATGAGATGATACACTCGCCGGGATAGGTGGCGTCATCCTGTAACCCAGCTACTTTGGGGGCATGGTCGGGTGGCCGGTTTGAGATTGGGGGTTCTGTTGTACGTTGCGTTATGTCGATCAGGCGTCAATATGGTTAGCAGGAGAGAGCTTCAGCTGATCAGGTTGATTAACGAGGGCCGGTCCGGTCGAGGGCGGAAACGCAGCAGACAAAAGTCCCCGTGTCAAGCAGTAGTGGGATCGCGCCCGTGAATAGTGCACGTGCGGCACTCCGTTCAATATAATCGAACCCCGACCTCAATTTTTACTTTTTTTTTTTTTGTTTTGACTTCCAAGTATTCATATCAGAAAATCAGACGTTTTCACCTTTACCTATCAAAAAAGACAGCACAAGTAACAGTGTCTAGTTCATACAAAAACGCGTGGGGATTTGAATTTTCATACCAATAATTCGCCTAATCTTATCAGTGTATTTTCCATCGCAACTTTATACATCTTGCAATTTCAAGCAGATTCATTGCCACAGTAAAACAAATAAATCCCTTCTATATTTGATTCTCTTAACAAACCCATCTCTACACAATATAAAATAGTATACTGAACAACACATTCATATTGGTTAATATTATGTAGACTATTCCATTCCTACCCATGTCTCTCTCCTCTTCTTCCTATTCATCCTTATTATCATAACTCTTCAAATATAACGTCTCATTTATCTTTCTAATGACCAAACATAAAATGTGACACAAATTTTGACTTCTGCTAACAGTAGTAATACAAACAATAACAATAATAATAATTAATATCATTTGTATTGTTATTAATAATAAGAATTATAATAATATTATTACTATATTTACATTATTAAAAATAATAAGCGCCATCATCTTAAAGGGGATTGTTATCTGAATTGGTGAGATTTATACAATTGAAGTCAACGAGAAATTACTGATTCCGAAAGCAGAAAAGGCACAATAATAAAGTAAACAATGACTGTCTCTTTACGTTCAACATCAGCTTGCTCTACCGAAACCTCACAAAACTTTCCACAACATGAAGCTTTTTCTATTACTATTTGTAGCAAACGCACAATAGGATATCAATTATTACAAGCAAATATAGACTATACCAATACGTGCGTGCTACTACTTTACACATCTCATTCCGTGGCTAATGAATGGTTTAGAAATATCGAGCTCCTGAGACGAGTTCAAATCACCACCGAAGTTATTTCATTATTGATTCTGATTTCCCGCCCTGTATATAATACACTGTAACGGATGCCTTTCAGAAGGTTAGCACAAGAAATAAAATAAATATTTCTTAGTTTTATATTCGTTTAGTAAACATGGCTTTTACAATACTCAGTAAGATTTCAATTTCACTAAGAAACTTTCTTTGTAAACAGAACGCTTATACATGATGCTATATTCAAACGCAAGATTTTCGTACAAATTTTCTTTTTAGCAGAATTACAAATAAATAAGCGAGAATCCTTTGAGTATTGCACTTAAACGTGTACATTTAATGCATAAATTTGATAGATATATTAACTAGTAGAATATAATTCCAGAATGTCCCGAATTACGATCTCGTATAGTGTGACTCTCTACCAGTAATCAATCGACTACTGAAGGCGCTCTCCATTACACTCAACCGAATTAGGTCGATGACCACGTGACTAAATGAAAAGATAATTTTCACGCATTTACATTTTTTTTTCTTTTATCGTTTTCTATTTTGTTTCTTTTACTTTTAAATACATTCGAGCATTTTAAGTAAGTTTACTTACGATGTATTGGTTAGTAGAGAAATGAAATAATCATGTAGGGCTCAACACGTAAGTACGTTTATGATTACTTAAATGAGATGATACACCCGCCGGGATAGGTGGCGTCATCCTGTAACCCAGCTACTTTGGGGGCATGGTCGGGTGGCCGGTTTGAGATTGGGGGTTCTGTTGTACGTTGCGTTATGTCGATCAGGCGTCCGCACTAAGCCTGGCATCAATATGGTTAGCAGGAGAGAGCTTCAGCTGATCAGGTTGATTAACGAGGGCCGGTCCGGTCGAGGGCGGAAACGCAGCAGACAAAAGTCCCCGTGTCAAGCAGTAGTGGGATCGCGCCCGTGAATAGTGCACGTGCGGCACTCCGTTCAATATAATCGAACCCCGACCTCAATTTTTACTTTTTTTTTTTTTGTTTTGACTTCCAAGTATTCATATCAGAAAATCAGACGTTTTCACCTTTACCTATCAAAAAAGACAGCACAAGTAACAGTGTCTAGTTCATACAAAAACGCGTGGGGATTTGAATTTTCATACCAATAATTCGCCTAATCTTATCAGTGTATTTTCCATCGCAACTTTATACATCTTGCAATTTCAAGCAGATTCATTGCCACAGTAAAACAAATAAATCCCTACTATATTTGATTCTCTTAACAAACCCATCTCTACACAATATAAAATAGTATACTGAACAACACATTCATATTGGTTAATATTATGTAGACTATTCCATTCCTACCCATGTCTCTCTCCTCTTCTTCCTATTCATCCTTATTATCATAACTCTTCAAATATAACGTCTCATTTATCTTTCTAATGACCAAACATAAAATGTGACACAAATTTTGACTTCTGCTAACAGTAGTAATACAAACAATAACAATAATAATAATTAATATCATTTGTATTGTTATTAATAATAAGAATTATAATAATATTATTACTATATTTACATTATTAAAAATAATAAGCGCCATCATCTTAAAGTGGATTGTTTTCTGAATTGGTGAGATTTATACAATTGAAGTCAACGAGAAATTACTGATTCCGAAAGCAGAAAAGGCACAATAATAAAGTAAACAATGACTGTCTCTTTACGTTCAACATCAGCTTGCTCTACCGAAACCTCACAAAACTTTCCACAACATGAAGCTTTTTCTATTACTATTTGTAGCAAACGCACAATAGGATATCAATTATTACAAGCAAATATAGACTATACCAATACGTGCGTGCTACTACTTTACACATCTCATTCCGTGGCTAATGAATGGTTTAGAAATATCGAGCTCCTGAGACGAGTTCAAATCACCACCGAAGTTATTTCATTATTGATTCTGATTTCCCGCCCTGTATATAATACACTGTAACGGATGCCTTTCAGAAGGTTAGCACAAGAAATAAAATAAATATTTCTTAGTTTTATATTCGTTTAGTAAACATGGCTTTTACAATACTCAGTAAGATTTCAATTTCACTAAGAAACTTTCTTTGTAAACAGAACGCTTATACATGATGCTATATTCAAACGCAAGATTTTCGTACAAATTTTCTTTTTAGCAGAATTACAAATAAATAAGCGAGAATCCTTTGAGTATTGCACTTAAACGTGTACATTTAATGCATAAATTTGATAGATATATTAACTAGTAGAATATAATTCCAGAATGTCCCGAATTACGATCTCGTATAGTGTGACTCTCTACCAGTAATCAATCGACTACTGAAGGCGCTCTCCATTACACTCAACCGAATTAGGTCGATGACCACGTGACTAAATGAAAAGATAATTTTCACGCATTTACATTTTTTTTTCTTTTATCGTTTTCTATTTTGTTTCTTTTACTTTTAAATACATTCGAGCATTTTAAGTAAGTTTACTTACGATGTATTGGTTAGTAGAGAAATGAAATAATCATGTAGGGCTCAACACGTAAGTACGTTTATGATTACTTAAATGAGATGATACACTCGCCGGGATAGGTGGCGTCATCCTGTAACCCAGCTACTTTGGGGGCATGGTCGGGTGGCCGGTTTGAGATTGGGGGTTCTGTTGTACGTTGCGTTATGTCGATCAGGCGTCAATATGGTTAGCAGGAGAGAGCTTCAGCTGATCAGGTTGATTAACGAGGGCCGGTCCGGTCGAGGGCGGAAACGCAGCAGACAAAAGTCCCCGTGTCAAGCAGTAGTGGGATCGCGCCCGTGAATAGTGCACGTGCGGCACTCCGTTCAATATAATCGAACCCCGACCTCAATTTTTACTTTTTTTTTTTTTGTTTTGACTTCCAAGTATTCATATCAGAAAATCAGACGTTTTCACCTTTACCTATCAAAAAAGACAGCACAAGTAACAGTGTCTAGTTCATACAAAAACGCGTGGGGATTTGAATTTTCATACCAATAATTCGCCTAATCTTATCAGTGTATTTTCCATCGCAACTTTATACATCTTGCAATTTCAAGCAGATTCATTGCCACAGTAAAACAAATAAATCCCTTCTATATTTGATTCTCTTAACAAACCCATCTCTACACAATATAAAATAGTATACTGAACAACACATTCATATTGGTTAATATTATGTAGACTATTCCATTCCTACCCATGTCTCTCTCCTCTTCTTCCTATTCATCCTTATTATCATAACTCTTCAAATATAACGTCTCATTTATCTTTCTAATGACCAAACATAAAATGTGACACAAATTTTGACTTCTGCTAACAGTAGTAATACAAACAATAACAATAATAATAATTAATATCATTTGTATTGTTATTAATAATAAGAATTATAATAATATTATTACTATATTTACATTATTAAAAATAATAAGCGCCATCATCTTAAAGGGGATTGTTATCTGAATTGGTGAGATTTATACAATTGAAGTCAACGAGAAATTACTGATTCCGAAAGCAGAAAAGGCACAATAATAAAGTAAACAATGACTGTCTCTTTACGTTCAACATCAGCTTGCTCTACCGAAACCTCACAAAACTTTCCACAACATGAAGCTTTTTCTATTACTATTTGTAGCAAACGCACAATAGGATATCAATTATTACAAGCAAATATAGACTATACCAATACGTGCGTGCTACTACTTTACACATCTCATTCCGTGGCTAATGAATGGTTTAGAAATATCGAGCTCCTGAGACGAGTTCAAATCACCACCGAAGTTATTTCATTATTGATTCTGATTTCCCGCCCTGTATATAATACACTGTAACGGATGCCTTTCAGAAGGTTAGCACAAGAAATAAAATAAATATTTCTTAGTTTTATATTCGTTTAGTAAACATGGCTTTTACAATACTCAGTAAGATTTCAATTTCACTAAGAAACTTTCTTTGTAAACAGAACGCTTATACATGATGCTATATTCAAACGCAAGATTTTCGTACAAATTTTCTTTTTAGCAGAATTACAAATAAATAAGCGAGAATCCTTTGAGTATTGCACTTAAACGTGTACATTTAATGCATAAATTTGATAGATATATTAACTAGTAGAATATAATTCCAGAATGTCCCGAATTACGATCTCGTATAGTGTGACTCTCTACCAGTAATCAATCGACTACTGAAGGCGCTCTCCATTACACTCAACCGAATTAGGTCGATGACCACGTGACTAAATGAAAAGATAATTTTCACGCATTTACATTTTTTTTTCTTTTATCGTTTTCTATTTTGTTTCTTTTACTTTTAAATACATTCGAGCATTTTAAGTAAGTTTACTTACGATGTATTGGTTAGTAGAGAAATGAAATAATCATGTAGGGCTCAACACGTAAGTACGTTTATGATTACTTAAATGAGATGATACACCCGCCGGGATAGGTGGCGTCATCCTGTAACCCAGCTACTTTGGGGGCATGGTCGGGTGGCCGGTTTGAGATTGGGGGTTCTGTTGTACGTTGCGTTATGTCGATCAGGCGTCCGCACTAAGCCTGGCATCAATATGGTTAGCAGGAGAGAGCTTCAGCTGATCAGGTTGATTAACGAGGGCCGGTCCGGTCGAGGGCGGAAACGCAGCAGACAAAAGTCCCCGTGTCAAGCAGTAGTGGGATCGCGCCCGTGAATAGTGCACGTGCGGCACTCCGTTCAATATAATCGAACCCCGACCTCAATTTTTACTTTTTTTTTTTTTGTTTTGACTTCCAAGTATTCATATCAGAAAATCAGACGTTTTCACCTTTACCTATCAAAAAAGACAGCACAAGTAACAGTGTCTAGTTCATACAAAAACGCGTGGGGATTTGAATTTTCATACCAATAATTCGCCTAATCTTATCAGTGTATTTTCCATCGCAACTTTATACATCTTGCAATTTCAAGCAGATTCATTGCCACAGTAAAACAAATAAATCCCTACTATATTTGATTCTCTTAACAAACCCATCTCTACACAATATAAAATAGTATACTGAACAACACATTCATATTGGTTAATATTATGTAGACTATTCCATTCCTACCCATGTCTCTCTCCTCTTCTTCCTATTCATCCTTATTATCATAACTCTTCAAATATAACGTCTCATTTATCTTTCTAATGACCAAACATAAAATGTGACACAAATTTTGACTTCTGCTAACAGTAGTAATACAAACAATAACAATAATAATAATTAATATCATTTGTATTGTTATTAATAATAAGAATTATAATAATATTATTACTATATTTACATTATTAAAAATAATAAGCGCCATCATCTTAAAGTGGATTGTTTTCTGAATTGGTGAGATTTATACAATTGAAGTCAACGAGAAATTACTGATTCCGAAAGCAGAAAAGGCACAATAATAAAGTAAACAATGACTGTCTCTTTACGTTCAACATCAGCTTGCTCTACCGAAACCTCACAAAACTTTCCACAACATGAAGCTTTTTCTATTACTATTTGTAGCAAACGCACAATAGGATATCAATTATTACAAGCAAATATAGACTATACCAATACGTGCGTGCTACTACTTTACACATCTCATTCCGTGGCTAATGAATGGTTTAGAAATATCGAGCTCCTGAGACGAGTTCAAATCACCACCGAAGTTATTTCATTATTGATTCTGATTTCCCGCCCTGTATATAATACACTGTAACGGATGCCTTTCAGAAGGTTAGCACAAGAAATAAAATAAATATTTCTTAGTTTTATATTCGTTTAGTAAACATGGCTTTTACAATACTCAGTAAGATTTCAATTTCACTAAGAAACTTTCTTTGTAAACAGAACGCTTATACATGATGCTATATTCAAACGCAAGATTTTCGTACAAATTTTCTTTTTAGCAGAATTACAAATAAATAAGCGAGAATCCTTTGAGTATTGCACTTAAACGTGTACATTTAATGCATAAATTTGATAGATATATTAACTAGTAGAATATAATTCCAGAATGTCCCGAATTACGATCTCGTATAGTGTGACTCTCTACCAGTAATCAATCGACTACTGAAGGCGCTCTCCATTACACTCAACCGAATTAGGTCGATGACCACGTGACTAAATGAAAAGATAATTTTCACGCATTTACATTTTTTTTTCTTTTATCGTTTTCGATTTTGTTTCTTTTACTTTTAAATACATTCGAGCATTTTAAGTAAGTTTACTTACGATGTATTGGTTAGTAGAGAAATGAAATAATCATGTAGGGCTCAACACGTAAGTACGTTTATGATTACTTAAATGAGATGATACACCCGCCGGGATAGGTGGCGTCATCCTGTAACCCAGCTACTTTGGGGGCATGGTCGGGTGGCCGGTTTGAGATTGGGGGTTCTGTTGTACGTTGCGTTATGTCGATCAGGCGTCCGCACTAAGCCTGGCATCAATATGGTTAGCAGGAGAGAGCTTCAGCTGATCAGGTTGATTAACGAGGGCCGGTCCGGTCGAGGGCGGAAACGCAGCAGACAAAAGTCCCCGTGTCAAGCAGTAGTGGGATCGCGCCCGTGAATAGTGCACGTGCGGCACTCCGTTCAATATAATCGAACCCCGACCTCAATTTTTACTTTTTTTTTTTTTGTTTTGACTTCCAAGTATTCATATCAGAAAATCAGACGTTTTCACCTTTACCTATCAAAAAAGACAGCACAAGTAACAGTGTCTAGTTCATACAAAAACGCGTGGGGATTTGAATTTTCATACCAATAATTCGCCTAATCTTATCAGTGTATTTTCCATCGCAACTTTATACATCTTGCAATTTCAAGCAGATTCATTGCCACAGTAAAACAAATAAATCCCTACTATATTTGATTCTCTTAACAAACCCATCTCTACACAATATAAAATAGTATACTGAACAACACATTCATATTGGTTAATATTATGTAGACTATTCCATTCCTACCCATGTCTCTCTCCTCTTCTTCCTATTCATCCTTATTATCATAACTCTTCAAATATAACGTCTCATTTATCTTTCTAATGACCAAACATAAAATGTGACACAAATTTTGACTTCTGCTAACAGTAGTAATACAAACAATAACAATAATAATAATTAATATCATTTGTATTGTTATTAATAATAAGAATTATAATAATATTATTACTATATTTACATTATTAAAAATAATAAGCGCCATCATCTTAAAGTGGATTGTTTTCTGAATTGGTGAGATTTATACAATTGAAGTCAACGAGAAATTACTGATTCCGAAAGCAGAAAAGGCACAATAATAAAGTAAACAATGACTGTCTCTTTACGTTCAACATCAGCTTGCTCTACCGAAACCTCACAAAACTTTCCACAACATGAAGCTTTTTCTATTACTATTTGTAGCAAACGCACAATAGGATATCAATTATTACAAGCAAATATAGACTATACCAATACGTGCGTGCTACTACTTTACACATCTCATTCCGTGGCTAATGAATGGTTTAGAAATATCGAGCTCCTGAGACGAGTTCAAATCACCACCGAAGTTATTTCATTATTGATTCTGATTTCCCGCCCTGTATATAATACACTGTAACGGATGCCTTTCAGAAGGTTAGCACAAGAAATAAAATAAATATTTCTTAGTTTTATATTCGTTTAGTAAACATGGCTTTTACAATACTCAGTAAGATTTCAATTTCACTAAGAAACTTTCTTTGTAAACAGAACGCTTATACATGATGCTATATTCAAACGCAAGATTTTCGTACAAATTTTCTTTTTAGCAGAATTACAAATAAATAAGCGAGAATCCTTTGAGTATTGCACTTAAACGTGTACATTTAATGCATAAATTTGATAGATATATTAACTAGTAGAATATAATTCCAGAATGTCCCGAATTACGATCTCGTATAGTGTGACTCTCTACCAGTAATCAATCGACTACTGAAGGCGCTCTCCATTACACTCAACCGAATTAGGTCGATGACCACGTGACTAAATGAAAAGATAATTTTCACGCATTTACATTTTTTTTTCTTTTATCGTTTTCTATTTTGTTTCTTTTACTTTTAAATACATTCGAGCATTTTAAGTAAGTTTACTTACGATGTATTGGTTAGTAGAGAAATGAAATAATCATGTAGGGCTCAACGTTTATGATTACTTAAATGATACACTCGCCGGGATAGGTGGCGTCCTCCTGTAACCCAGCTACTTTGGAGGCATGGTCGGGTGGCCGGTTTGAGATTGGGGGTTCTGTTGTACGTTGCGTTATGTCGATCAGGCGTCCGCACTAAGCCTGGCATCAATATGGTTAGCAGGAGAGAGCTTCAGCTGATCAGGTTGATTAACGAGGGCCGGTCCGGTCGAGGGCGGAAACGCAGCAGACAAAAGTCCCCGTGTCAAGCAGTAGTGGGATCGCGCCCGTGAATAGTGCACGTGCGGCACTCCGTTCAATATAATCGAACCCCGACCTCAATTTTTACTTTTTTTTTTTTTGTTTTGACTTCCAAGTATTCATATCAGAAAATCAGACGTTTTCACCTTTACCTATCAAAAAAGACAGCACAAGTAACAGTGTCTAGTTCATACAAAAACGCGTGGGGATTTGAATTTTCATACCAATAATTCGCCTAATCTTATCAGTGTATTTTCCATCGCAACTTTATACATCTTGCAATTTCAAGCAGATTCATTGCCACAGTAAAACAAATAAATCCCTACTATATTTGATTCTCTTAACAAACCCATCTCTACACAATATAAAATAGTATACTGAACAACACATTCATATTGGTTAATATTATGTAGACTATTCCATTCCTACCCATGTCTCTCTCCTCTTCTTCCTATTCATCCTTATTATCATAACTCTTCAAATATAACGTCTCATTTATCTTTCTAATGACCAAACATAAAATGTGACACAAATTTTGACTTCTGCTAACAGTAGTAATACAAACAATAACAATAATAATAATTAATATCATTTGTATTGTTATTAATAATAAGAATTATAATAATATTATTACTATATTTACATTATTAAAAATAATAAGCGCCATCATCTTAAAGTGGATTGTTTTCTGAATTGGTGAGATTTATACAATTGAAGTCAACGAGAAATTACTGATTCCGAAAGCAGAAAAGGCACAATAATAAAGTAAACAATGACTGTCTCTTTACGTTCAACATCAGCTTGCTCTACCGAAACCTCACAAAACTTTCCACAACATGAAGCTTTTTCTATTACTATTTGTAGCAAACGCACAATAGGATATCAATTATTACAAGCAAATATAGACTATACCAATACGTGCGTGCTACTACTTTACACATCTCATTCCGTGGCTAATGAATGGTTTAGAAATATCGAGCTCCTGAGACGAGTTCAAATCACCACCGAAGTTATTTCATTATTGATTCTGATTTCCCGCCCTGTATATAATACACTGTAACGGATGCCTTTCAGAAGGTTAGCACAAGAAATAAAATAAATATTTCTTAGTTTTATATTCGTTTAGTAAACATGGCTTTTACAATACTCAGTAAGATTTCAATTTCACTAAGAAACTTTCTTTGTAAACAGAACGCTTATACATGATGCTATATTCAAACGCAAGATTTTCGTACAAATTTTCTTTTTAGCAGAATTACAAATAAATAAGCGAGAATCCTTTGAGTATTGCACTTAAACGTGTACATTTAATGCATAAATTTGATAGATATATTAACTAGTAGAATATAATTCCAGAATGTCCCGAATTACGATCTCGTATAGTGTGACTCTCTACCAGTAATCAATCGACTACTGAAGGCGCTCTCCATTACACTCAACCGAATTAGGTCGATGACCACGTGACTAAATGAAAAGATAATTTTCACGCATTTACATTTTTTTTTCTTTTATCGTTTTCTATTTTGTTTCTTTTACTTTTAAATACATTCGAGCATTTTAAGTAAGTTTACTTACGATGTATTGGTTAGTAGAGAAATGAAATAATCATGTAGGGCTCAACACGTAAGTACGTTTATGATTACTTAAATGAGATGATACACTCGCCGGGATAGGTGGCGTCATCCTGTAACCCAGCTACTTTGGGGGCATGGTCGGGTGGCCGGTTTGAGATTGGGGGTTCTGTTGTACGTTGCGTTATGTCGATCAGGCGTCAATATGGTTAGCAGGAGAGAGCTTCAGCTGATCAGGTTGATTAACGAGGGCCGGTCCGGTCGAGGGCGGAAACGCAGCAGACAAAAGTCCCCGTGTCAAGCAGTAGTGGGATCGCGCCCGTGAATAGTGCACGTGCGGCACTCCGTTCAATATAATCGAACCCCGACCTCAATTTTTACTTTTTTTTTTTTTGTTTTGACTTCCAAGTATTCATATCAGAAAATCAGACGTTTTCACCTTTACCTATCAAAAAAGACAGCACAAGTAACAGTGTCTAGTTCATACAAAAACGCGTGGGGATTTGAATTTTCATACCAATAATTCGCCTAATCTTATCAGTGTATTTTCCATCGCAACTTTATACATCTTGCAATTTCAAGCAGATTCATTGCCACAGTAAAACAAATAAATCCCTTCTATATTTGATTCTCTTAACAAACCCATCTCTACACAATATAAAATAGTATACTGAACAACACATTCATATTGGTTAATATTATGTAGACTATTCCATTCCTACCCATGTCTCTCTCCTCTTCTTCCTATTCATCCTTATTATCATAACTCTTCAAATATAACGTCTCATTTATCTTTCTAATGACCAAACATAAAATGTGACACAAATTTTGACTTCTGCTAACAGTAGTAATACAAACAATAACAATAATAATAATTAATATCATTTGTATTGTTATTAATAATAAGAATTATAATAATATTATTACTATATTTACATTATTAAAAATAATAAGCGCCATCATCTTAAAGGGGATTGTTATCTGAATTGGTGAGATTTATACAATTGAAGTCAACGAGAAATTACTGATTCCGAAAGCAGAAAAGGCACAATAATAAAGTAAACAATGACTGTCTCTTTACGTTCAACATCAGCTTGCTCTACCGAAACCTCACAAAACTTTCCACAGCATGAAGCTTTTTCTATTACTATTTGTAGCAAACGCACAATAGGATATCAATTATTACAAGCAAATATAGACTATACCAATACGTGCGTGCTACTACTTTACACATCTCATTCCGTGGCTAATGAATGGTTTAGAAATATCGAGCTCCTGAGACGAGTTCAAATCACCACCGAAGTTATTTCATTATTGATTCTGATTTCCCGCCCTGTATATAATACACTGTAACGGATGCCTTTCAGAAGGTTAGCACAAGAAATAAAATAAATATTTCTTAGTTTTATATTCGTTTAGTAAACATGGCTTTTACAATACTCAGTAAGATTTCAATTTCACTAAGAAACTTTCTTTGTAAACAGAACGCTTATACATGATGCTATATTCAAACGCAAGATTTTCGTACAAATTTTCTTTTTAGCAGAATTACAAATAAATAAGCGAGAATCCTTTGAGTATTGCACTTAAACGTGTACATTTAATGCATAAATTTGATAGATATATTAACTAGTAGAATATAATTCCAGAATGTCCCGAATTACGATCTCGTATAGTGTGACTCTCTACCAGTAATCAATCGACTACTGAAGGCGCTCTCCATTACACTCAACCGAATTAGGTCGATGACCACGTGACTAAATGAAAAGATAATTTTCACGCATTTACATTTTTTTTTCTTTTATCGTTTTCTATTTTGTTTCTTTTACTTTTAAATACATTCGAGCATTTTAAGTAAGTTTACTTACGATGTATTGGTTAGTAGAGAAATGAAATAATCATGTAGGGCTCAACACGTAAGTACGTTTATGATTACTTAAATGAGATGATACACCCGCCGGGATAGGTGGCGTCATCCTGTAACCCAGCTACTTTGGGGGCATGGTCGGGTGGCCGGTTTGAGATTGGGGGTTCTGTTGTACGTTGCGTTATGTCGATCAGGCGTCCGCACTAAGCCTGGCATCAATATGGTTAGCAGGAGAGAGCTTCAGCTGATCAGGTTGATTAACGAGGGCCGGTCCGGTCGAGGGCGGAAACGCAGCAGACAAAAGTCCCCGTGTCAAGCAGTAGTGGGATCGCGCCCGTGAATAGTGCACGTGCGGCACTCCGTTCAATATAATCGAACCCCGACCTCAATTTTTACTTTTTTTTTTTTTGTTTTGACTTCCAAGTATTCATATCAGAAAATCAGACGTTTTCACCTTTACCTATCAAAAAAGACAGCACAAGTAACAGTGTCTAGTTCATACAAAAACGCGTGGGGATTTGAATTTTCATACCAATAATTCGCCTAATCTTATCAGTGTATTTTCCATCGCAACTTTATACATCTTGCAATTTCAAGCAGATTCATTGCCACAGTAAAACAAATAAATCCCTACTATATTTGATTCTCTTAACAAACCCATCTCTACACAATATAAAATAGTATACTGAACAACACATTCATATTGGTTAATATTATGTAGACTATTCCATTCCTACCCATGTCTCTCTCCTCTTCTTCCTATTCATCCTTATTATCATAACTCTTCAAATATAACGTCTCATTTATCTTTCTAATGACCAAACATAAAATGTGACACAAATTTTGACTTCTGCTAACAGTAGTAATACAAACAATAACAATAATAATAATTAATATCATTTGTATTGTTATTAATAATAAGAATTATAATAATATTATTACTATATTTACATTATTAAAAATAATAAGCGCCATCATCTTAAAGTGGATTGTTTTCTGAATTGGTGAGATTTATACAATTGAAGTCAACGAGAAATTACTGATTCCGAAAGCAGAAAAGGCACAATAATAAAGTAAACAATGACTGTCTCTTTACGTTCAACATCAGCTTGCTCTACCGAAACCTCACAAAACTTTCCACAACATGAAGCTTTTTCTATTACTATTTGTAGCAAACGCACAATAGGATATCAATTATTACAAGCAAATATAGACTATACCAATACGTGCGTGCTACTACTTTACACATCTCATTCCGTGGCTAATGAATGGTTTAGAAATATCGAGCTCCTGAGACGAGTTCAAATCACCACCGAAGTTATTTCATTATTGATTCTGATTTCCCGCCCTGTATATAATACACTGTAACGGATGCCTTTCAGAAGGTTAGCACAAGAAATAAAATAAATATTTCTTAGTTTTATATTCGTTTAGTAAACATGGCTTTTACAATACTCAGTAAGATTTCAATTTCACTAAGAAACTTTCTTTGTAAACAGAACGCTTATACATGATGCTATATTCAAACGCAAGATTTTCGTACAAATTTTCTTTTTAGCAGAATTACAAATAAATAAGCGAGAATCCTTTGAGTATTGCACTTAAACGTGTACATTTAATGCATAAATTTGATAGATATATTAACTAGTAGAATATAATTCCAGAATGTCCCGAATTACGATCTCGTATAGTGTGACTCTCTACCAGTAATCAATCGACTACTGAAGGCGCTCTCCATTACACTCAACCGAATTAGGTCGATGACCACGTGACTAAATGAAAAGATAATTTTCACGCATTTACATTTTTTTTTCTTTTATCGTTTTCGATTTTGTTTCTTTTACTTTTAAATACATTCGAGCATTTTAAGTAAGTTTACTTACGATGTATTGGTTAGTAGAGAAATGAAATAATCATGTAGGGCTCAACGTTTATGATTACTTAAATGATACACTCGCCGGGATAGGTGGCGTCCTCCTGTAACCCAGCTACTTTGGAGGCATGGTCGGGTGGCCGGTTTGAGATTGGGGGTTCTGTTGTACGTTGCGTTATGTCGATCAGGCGTCCGCACTAAGCCTGGCATCAATATGGTTAGCAGGAGAGAGCTTCAGCTGATCAGGTTGATTAACGAGGGCCGGTCCGGTCGAGGGCGGAAACGCAGCAGACAAAAGTCCCCGTGTCAAGCAGTAGTGGGATCGCGCCCGTGAATAGTGCACGTGCGGCACTCCGTTCAATATAATCGAACCCCGACCTCAATTTTTACTTTTTTTTTTTTTGTTTTGACTTCCAAGTATTCATATCAGAAAATCAGACGTTTTCACCTTTACCTATCAAAAAAGACAGCACAAGTAACAGTGTCTAGTTCATACAAAAACGCGTGGGGATTTGAATTTTCATACCAATAATTCGCCTAATCTTATCAGTGTATTTTCCATCGCAACTTTATACATCTTGCAATTTCAAGCAGATTCATTGCCACAGTAAAACAAATAAATCCCTACTATATTTGATTCTCTTAACAAACCCATCTCTACACAATATAAAATAGTATACTGAACAACACATTCATATTGGTTAATATTATGTAGACTATTCCATTCCTACCCATGTCTCTCTCCTCTTCTTCCTATTCATCCTTATTATCATAACTCTTCAAATATAACGTCTCATTTATCTTTCTAATGACCAAACATAAAATGTGACACAAATTTTGACTTCTGCTAACAGTAGTAATACAAACAATAACAATAATAATAATTAATATCATTTGTATTGTTATTAATAATAAGAATTATAATAATATTATTACTATATTTACATTATTAAAAATAATAAGCGCCATCATCTTAAAGTGGATTGTTTTCTGAATTGGTGAGATTTATACAATTGAAGTCAACGAGAAATTACTGATTCCGAAAGCAGAAAAGGCACAATAATAAAGTAAACAATGACTGTCTCTTTACGTTCAACATCAGCTTGCTCTACCGAAACCTCACAAAACTTTCCACAACATGAAGCTTTTTCTATTACTATTTGTAGCAAACGCACAATAGGATATCAATTATTACAAGCAAATATATACTATACCAATACGTGCGTGCTACTACTTTACACATCTCATTCCGTGGCTAATGAATGGTTTAGAAATATCGAGCTCCTGAGACGAGTTCAAATCACCACCGAAGTTATTTCATTATTGATTCTGATTTCCCGCCCTGTATATAATACACTGTAACGGATGCCTTTCAGAAGGTTAGCACAAGAAATAAAATAAATATTTCTTAGTTTTATATTCGTTTAGTAAACATGGCTTTTACAATACTCAGTAAGATTTCAATTTCACTAAGAAACTTTCTTTGTAAACAGAACGCTTATACATGATGCTATATTCAAACGCAAGATTTTCGTACAAATTTTCTTTTTAGCAGAATTACAAATAAATAAGCGAGAATCCTTTGAGTATTGCACTTAAACGTGTACATTTAATGCATAAATTTGATAGATATATTAACTAGTAGAATATAATTCCAGAATGTCCCGAATTACGATCTCGTATAGTGTGACTCTCTACCAGTAATCAATCGACTACTGAAGGCGCTCTCCATTACACTCAACCGAATTAGGTCGATGACCACGTGACTAAATGAAAAGATAATTTTCACGCATTTACATTTTTTTTTCTTTTATCGTTTTCGATTTTGTTTCTTTTACTTTTAAATACATTCGAGCATTTTAAGTAAGTTTACTTACGATGTATTGGTTAGTAGAGAAATGAAATAATCATGTAGGGCTCAACACGTAAGTACGTTTATGATTACTTAAATGAGATGATACACTCGCCGGGATAGGTGGCGTCATCCTGTAACCCAGCTACTTTGGGGGCATGGTCGGGTGGCCGGTTTGAGATTGGGGGTTCTTTTGTACGTTGCGTTATGTCGATCAGGCGTCCGCACTAAGCCTGGCATCAATATGTTTAGCAGGAGAGAGCTTCAGCT